>CM062814.1:315274312-315874312 GCA_031772625.1 Pinus tabuliformis | reverse complement strand
CAAAGGTGCGAGCACACACATGGACTTTGGGGTAATAGAGATTGTCGATGATAGAAATCCCTATCCCGCATTGCGAGGAATAGACTAAGCCACTAGTATGAATGGAGTCATCAACCTGAAGAAGTGAAAGATGATATTCGAGAAAAAGTCCCTACGCATAGTAGTCCCACTAGACCCAGCCAAAGGAGCACGCTACACTAAACAAGTGCGAAATGATGATAGTGATGATGAGATGGATTTTATTTACTAGATAACAACGTGAAACCAGGATCAGGTGAACCTGACTGCAAATGGGAGAATTGCATGGGAGCGCGACAGCTCCTGTACTTCGAATTCAGACAAAGAAGTAGAACACTAACAGAACCGGTTGCACAAAGTGACAATGTTGAATTACAACATGTTGATTAAATCACTACACTGCATGACAACAAAGGCAAGGGAACTGCCAACATATGATGGAGTAACAACGGTGGATGAATTCCTGGATGAATTTGAAAGCGCAGTACTAGAACAGCAGCAGTACGGTGCGCTGGAATGGGCACTGCACACAACACCCTCATGATGGTGGAGTACACATCAGGATACCATTGTATACTAACGCGAATGTAGAAGGCGGATGAGCTTGCGATTTGGAAGCCCCCAGCGTCGAATGAGAGTAGGGCAGCCAGGATGAAGCAAATTGCATTCCCACCTGTGTCGATGGGTGCAGACATGTGCCGTGTAGTTCGCATAAGTACATCCCAGACTAAGGATCGAAAATCAGAACCAGTTGTAGCAGCAGGAAATGTGACATGCCCCACAGAGGTTCCACATAGAAGCATTCAAGAAGGTATGCGGAATCCTGAATTAGGGTTTACCAGGCAGGGCGCACTGATTGGGACCTGCGTGTACCAACAGTCTGATGGGCGTATAGGGCCATGCATAAGAACCAGAGTGTGGGAATGATTCCAAAGATGACGAGTAGATTCAAGGACATAGCTTTGAAAAATAATCCTCATGCAATAACTCCCTTAATGGGGACAGCACGGGAGGACCAGAATGAAGGGATTATGCAGCCGCACGAGGACAAACATATGCAGATTCCAGAAGCCATTCGGCGAGGGATCCTTGAGCTTCGTGAACTTGAATAAGATCGAGTACAACTGAAGCAGAAAAGCACGTTAATGGATGTGAAAATCAGAAAAATGGAAACTGAAATCACGCAAGCATGTCACGTTGATAGAAGGACATGAAAAGATATGGGCAGCCATACTACCGCATTAGAAGATTGTCGCCGAAAATTTCTGGCTCTGCTACCATGGCTGCAACTACACCTTATCAGACAAAGCAACCAAGGAAGCGCACTGCACAAGGAAGAACGCGAGGCGCTGACTGGCACGAGGGTAGCTAAGGGGTGCTCGCGGATCGGGTTGGAAGGCAACTTGAAGCCTCGCACCAATGGTGCGACCATTTGACTATCTATAGGAAGCATAGTCTTAGCACTCCAAGCAGTTGAAAGACAGTGTGAGACTATAAAAAAGTCTGTATGGGAGCTTCTCGACAAGGAGGTTGCGCGCGGGATCAGTATGACACACGGGTTGCGTCCGCGCACAGGGGGCTGCGCTGCTGTGCGGGTAGGCTAGGAGGTGACCGTTGGTGCCACTATTCATGACAACAGTTCCACTTTAAGGGAAAAAGGAGTGGGCGGCAGGCAATTAAGACATGAATTGGTGGCAGAGCAGGTTGATAGATTGGTGGCTAGAGTTCGGGAGACCCGGGAGGAAACGACAAAGGTTCAATTGGAGCTGAACCTGCGAATTGGCGAGCTATGATTGAAGGCGTAGTCTTCCACACCCCTAGAAGTCAGAGAGCAGCATGCCCATGCTATCCAGATGGGGTTACAAAAGATTGGCCATGGGGCACAGGGGTGAACCGGGATGTTGGAGCAAGCACTAACCATACTTACACACGTGCAAGAAGACCCGAACCTACAGTGCCTACAGATAGAGGTGCGCGAGTTGTAACAGAAGTATGACAGTGTCCGAGGCACTGTGCAGATGGTTGCCCTTACTCAACGACCTGCCCTATTACCACATGCAAGAGAACTGAAGGACCGATTAGACGCTGCACACAAAGAGGAAGCCCTACTTAAACCACGCATCCAACCATGGATCGATGAAGTGTTCATAATTACAGCTACCATTGAAGGAAAGCTGGCACAGATGCAAGAATTGTATGTGGTTGGACAGGAGTGTGACCTTGCTCATGAAAGTTTAGAGACACGGGTGCAACAAGTACAATAGACAGCGGAATGAAGTGTTGGGGACACCCAAGCTGCGTGTGACCTGCTGCATGGACTTCTTGCCAAGATCGCCACACCAGCAGAGTGACTCGAGACGAGTCACGATGATTGCGTTGGGGACCTGTTGGGTAGCGGATCCCCCCATAGCATGTTTTTGGGGCTTGAAGCCTGAATTTTTGTCAAATGTAATGTAAAGACCCCGCGAAATGTAAGCGCGGAGCACAAGAGTCTAGGTTGTCCATCCTAAAATAATGTAATTTAATGTAAAGTGTGTCGGCCTATCCATGGTTCGTGGACCATGGGATTGTATAAATAGAGCGAGGCTCCAAGTGAAAAGATAGTCTGAGTTTTGACAAGTAATAGAGAGATGCAAAGGCATGGTTAGAAGATATAAGTGAATCTGAAGTGTATTGGGTCATAGTGGTAGGTAGAGGCTCTGCAGCTGAGTGTGCAGAGGCCTAGTAGAGTATGCAGCTGAGTGCATGGACCCCTATAGCTGACTGCGCAAGGTGGAGGTGGGTCTGTAACCAAACTTGGGTATTAATAAAGATAAGATTGATTCATAATATTATGTGTCTATTTGCAGATCTTTATTTCTATGTTCTGGTTATCTTTATGCATTTATATTGTTTTCGAGTGTTCACGCTAATATGAAAGTTGAATAAGTAATAAGGATATTGGGCCCGCACAAACTAAGTTAAGAACTAATATAATAACATAGTAAGGATTGGATCAGAATAATATGGTATTCACAAAGGTGTGCACAGGTTGCGAAGAATAAAAAGCTGCCTTGAGCAGTGCAGTGCGCAGAGTAGGATCGCGAACCTCTAGAACCCTCATCAAGACATCCCTAGGGTGCGGAAACCTAGTTCTAGCACCGTCCCATACTACTTTGGGTAAGACCTCAGTCCACACTCCACGGACTATTGCCGAAAGGGCCAGCAGTACGGGGATTTTCTTGGCTAAACTCACTGCTGAACCTGGGTTAGGCCCCACGTAGCCAACTCAACATTTGAAATATTACGATAAAGTTCTTCCAATAACACATTTAGACCAAGACTATGGGTGGCTTATTTATGAATATGTATTATTAGCCTAAGTTATGATATGAAAGCTTCGATAAGGGAATTCTCTCATTTAGTCATGTTTTTTGCATACAAAAACTAGATTGTCTTATTTTATTAAAATTAAGGGATTTTTTCTAAATAAAAAATGGTCCCCATTATTTATTAATCCTATTATTAACCTTAATCAGTTGGTTTTTTAGTAGTACAACAAGTTCAAATCATAAGGATGATTTTGTATTGGTCTAGCATCAGGTTTCAAAACAATTTTCAATTCCCCTAAATATACCTTAAAGTATTTTAAGTCTGAAACTAATGTAGGAAATAGGTCCTCATATTCTTTAAGTAGATAAAAAAAATCTTTGGTGGTATGTCCATTACAATAGTCAGCAACAGATTCCAGTTTGGTCTTGTTCTCAAATCCAATGGTTTATTTTTGCAACTTCAAAGGCTTCAAATGTGGGGCA
Organism: Pinus tabuliformis; assembly: GCA_031772625.1. NCBI lineage: Eukaryota > Viridiplantae > Streptophyta > Pinopsida > Pinales > Pinaceae > Pinus > Pinus tabuliformis. The sequence continues at coordinate 315,870,500 of CM062814.1, read as the reverse complement.
TATTTCAAGTGATCGTCATTAATGTTTCTTTCTCCTTTATATTATTTAAAATATAAGTTCATTAATCCTTATAAATCGTCATATTTTTGTTCCCAATTTATTTTCCCGCAAGAAATTCCTTCTTGAAATCCCTGTTCAAATGTCATTCAGTGGCTCAAATTACCAAAGGATTCAACAAGTAGTTTCCTAGTTGGGAACAAGACCCACATAATTTCTTTCAGGACTTTAGAAATCTGCAAATCTTCATCTGATAAACTAAAATAACTGAAAATTTGAGATAATAATACATCCTAGTCTATTGTGTATCTCTTCATTTCTTCCTTTAGAAACCATGCTTATGGGAGTGTGCCTAAACCGTGGATGAATCAATGTACCCATAGTTCGATAAGAAATTTGGCCTTCTTCCAATCAATAATACAGGTTTGATCATGCATCTCTGAACTAGTATGACATTCATAAATAGGAGTTATATTCATTCCCTTCTAACGTTTAAATGAAATCCAATATTGGAACTGGTTAGGATGAGCTCCCCGCCACCAAGTAAGAGTATATTTTAAGGAAACATTCGTCAAAGGAAGCCTTCAAATTTCTTTAATATTTAGTTCAACTTCTTTGATAAAATCAACTACATAATCATAACTATTAAAAGTAGGGTAGTACCTTACCTCGGCATTGATTTGTTGAGTACAACAAATAGTTCCATATCTCCTCGAATATAACTTGTGATCTCCTTGTTGCCACTCCTCTAATGCAACATTAGATCCCACTTTTGTATTTGAACACTTCTCCAAATAACATCTCCATCAGTCGTGGGAATAATATAATCCTCCTATTTATCTGTACTTAATAGATATAACTAATCAAGAATATTTGGGTCATATGCCTCATCGACATGCTCATAATTGTTGGACCTTTTTTTTTTTGCTAGGTAAGCACCCATAGGGGATTTGAACCAGTGACCTATTGCAAGGAGTGCCTTAACAGTACACCCATTCACTGTCAATCCAAGGCCCTGTGGGCCGATAATTGATGGACCTTCATATGGACCTAAGGATTGAATTACTCTAGTCCCAATAACTTCAAAGGTCATGGTTTCTCTCTTCAAATGCCCAGTCAACTCCCAATAATGCAGGATAGGGATATTTATCTCTAATAATGTCTATCACTACAAAGATACATATGTCCTAACACTAGCCACATCTACATCCACATCTTATAATCGTCGAGTAGGGGAGATACAACACTGGTTAACCATGCACAATTGTATATGAGAGAAAATCAAGTTGGGTAGCCCCATAGCCTCCCATATTGTCCTTGGAAAAATATTAACATCAAACCCCAAATATAGGATAGTATCTTTGATCTAGTATCCATCAATTTTTGAGTCAAACTTGAACTCCCTACCAATCCTTCTTCCGTTTAGTCTAACTCTCCTACTATTGTGTTCTGGAAAAATTTTATGAAACCAACTCACAAAAAGATAGAAAAGATAGATCAATGCCTTAGAATTTAGCCTCTTCAAGGGGGAAACCTCCTTTACATTACACAAATGAACAATTCATGGATGATACAAATGAATAAACCTCCCTTCTATATATAGGAGTCTAAGGGGTCACAATATAATCAAGCTAACATAATAGTAATAACATAAGGGCACAACAATAACAATAGTGGGTTTCTATGGGGCTCACTAATAACAATATGGGGACAACAGGGGCACAATAATAACAATAAGGGCTACAATGACAATATTAATGGGGGAATCACTAATATTATAGGGACCTAACATGCCCCTATCCTTCTAAAAAGCATTGTCCTCAATGCTTGAGTAGTTCTGGATGCTTCTATATAAAATTCTCATCCTACCATGTGGAATCTTCAACAGATAAGTTCTTCTGCTTGATGAGATACTCCGAAATTGATCGATTTCGTAGCTGTTGAGTTCTTGCTTCTGTGACTTCTTCCGGTTCCAATATGATTTTTCCTTCCTCGTTAAGTTATGGAAATATTGTTTGGACTGGGAGCTAGCCATCTATAACCTTCTTTAAACATGAAACATGGAAAATTGGGTGCACTTGGGAAGTTGCAAGAAGCTCCAATTTGTATACCATAGTACCAATCTTTTGCAACACCTTGTACGAACCATAATACTTTGGTGATAATTTATTATCCTTTTTAGCTTGCTTGAGGGACATTTTTTATATGGTTGTAGCCGTAGGAATACCCAGTCACCTACCTCAAAACTTCTTTCGCTGCGATGTTGATCTTCCTGTTGTTTCATTCTATTCCACGCCAATGTGAGGTTATCCTTTAAGAGTTGGAGAACTTGTTGTTGATGCTCGATATGATGTTCCATTGCTTGAACCTTAAAATTTTCTATTAAATATGTTGTGATGGATGGTGGATGATATCCATAAAGTTCCATAAATGGGGTCATTTTTGTTGTGGTATGGAAGCAAGTGTTATACCACCATTCAGCTAGAAGCAACCATTTGACCCACTGTGTCTGTTTATCAAATACAAAGAAATGAAGATATCCTTCCAAACATTTGTTTACTATCTCAGTTTTCCCATCATATTGAGGATGATAAGATGAGCTATGAGCTAACTGAGTACTAAGACAAGAAAATAATTTCGTCCAAAAATTTCCAGTGAAAATGGGATCTTTGTTGCTTACAGTAATATTTAGGTTTCCATGTAGATTTTGAATTGTTTCCATAAATGCAGTAGAAATTGTACTGGCTTTAAATGGATGCGATAATGCACAAAAGTGTGCATACTTGGTGAGTCTGTCAATTACGACCATGATGAAAATCTTTCCTTTGGACTTGGGTAAACCTGTGATAAAATCCATTGAAACCTCCTCCCAACATTGGCTTGGAATGGATGAAGGTTGTAATAGACCTGGGGTCTTAATTTTTTCAACTTTATTTTGTTGGCAAACCAAGCATTCCACATCAAAATTTTGAATATCCAATTTAAGGCCATACCAAAAAAATTCCTTCTTAATCGTGTGCTAAGTTTTTAAAAATCTCGAGTGCCCTCCTAAGGGAGAAGTGTGCAATTCCATAAGAATCATTTGTTTGAGTTGGGAATTCTTACATAGGTATAAGCGATCTTTGTACCATAATGAATCATGTTTCTAGATAAATGTATCATATGTACTGGGATATTTTTGTAACTTTTGAATGAGTGCCCACACTTCTTCATCATTCTTCCATTCTTCCCTTGCTTCATATATCCAATCTGGTTAGATAATAGAAATGGCACACAACAATGCTTCCACATCCTCATATTTTCTTGAGAGTGCATCTGCCACAACATTTTGCTTCCTTTTTTTGTAGATGATTTCAAAGTCATAACCCAACATCTTTGTGACCCATTTTTGTTGCTCTTCAGAGGATAATCTTTGTTCTAAAAAGTATTTAAGAATGTCATGATCCGTTTTTACCTTGAAGTGTCTTCCCATTAGGTAGGGTCGTCATTTCTTAAGTCCATGTAGTATTGTGAACATTTCCTTCTCATAAATAGCTTTGTGTAAATACTTTCCTTTGATTGGATGACTTTCAAAAGCAATGGGTTTTTCATCTTGCATTAAAATAGCACCAATTCCATTTCCTAAAGCATCACATTCCACAATAAAGGTTTTTTTAAAGTCCAATGTAGCTAAGACCGGTGCTTGGCACATTGCCTCTTTAAGATGTTCGAAGGCCTCTACTGCTTCTGGAGTCCATGAAAATGCATCTTTCTTCAATAATGTTGTTAGAGTTGATGCTATTCTCCCATAATTCTTAACAAACTTGCGATAATACCCTGTCAAACCAAGAAATCCTCACAAATGCTTTATGGATGTGGCGATTTTCCATTCCTTAATGGCTTTAATTTTACTAGGGTCTACCTTAACACCTTCATGAGATACAATATGACCCATATATTTCACCTCTTGTACTCCAAATAAACGTTTGGAGCTTTTTGCATATAATTGTTTCTCCTCCAATAGTTTGAGCACCATGTCAACATGTTGAACATGATCCTTCCAAGACTTCTTGTAGATTAGTATATCATCAAAAAATATTAACACAAATTTTCTAAGGAAGGGTTTGATAATGCAATTCATCAAACCTTGAAGTGTAGTAGGTGCATTGGTAAGGCCAAAAGGCATGACCAAAAATTCATAATGATCATCATGAGTTCTAAATGTTGTTTTCGGAATATCTTCTGTCTCCATTCTAATTTGATGATATCCTGAATGAAGATCCAACTTGGTGAAGTAAATTGATCCATGCAATTCATCCAATAATTCATCAATGATAGGAATGGGAAATTTATCTTTAATAGTGAGCTTGTTGAGCTCCCTATAATTCGGATACATGCACCATGATCCATCCTTCTTGTGGACCAATACTACTGGAGCATTGAAAGAACATTGACTAGGTTGAATTATACCAACCTCTAGCATTTCTGCAATGATACGTTCAATTTCACTCTTTTGGGCATAGGGATATCTGCACGGCCTGATGTTTGGAGGAACACTTCCTGGAATCAAATGAATAACATTATCATGATCACGAATAGGTGGCAGGCTTTTGGGAGTCTCAAATACCTTGGAATAATTGTCCAAGACTTTTTTGAGATCTGGAGAAATAGATGATTTCGATGTGGGAACCTCTAGTGAACATAATTGTGAAATTATGCCTCGTTGTTCCTTCTTTAGAAGCTTTGTCATATTGTTAAAGCTGATTATCTTTCCCGGTTTCCCTGCAATACCCCTTAATTCAACTTCCTTTCCTTTTGCACAAAATTTCATGAAAAGTTCTTGAAAATTAAAAGCTATTGTACCAAAGTATTGTAGCCATTGGATTCCTAGTACAACATCAGCACCACCCATTGGAATGGAAAGCATTGGGCTATTCAATACAGATTATCCCATGGATAGCTTGATATTATGGCAATTTCCAAAGCAATTTACAATTCCTCCACTTGAAACCATCACTTGACACTTTGGTGCTAGATATAGGAAGCAATTCAATTCCTTGGCTATCTTACAATGAATAAACTTATGGGTACTTCCCGAATCAATCAACACTATTACCTTTTTCTTCTTGATATGTCCTTCTATATTGATAATTTTAGGAGTGGTAATTCTAGCCAATGCATTACAAGATATGGTCGGATTCATTTCTTCTTTATCTAGGGTTTGTTCCTAGAGTATATCCTCTTATTTTGACATTTCTTGTTCCTTTTCTTCCTCCTCTTCACAATCTATGTAGAACAATTTCTTCTCAGCACACTTATGACCTTTGGTGTATTTTCTATCACAACTGTAACAAAGCCCTTTTGCTCTTTTTTCTTCCAATTGTTATGGTGTCAACCTTGTAGGTTGTGGAATGCTAGGGGAAACAACACTTCCATCTTTATAGTTGTGAGTGGTAGGCTTCCTAGTTGCCATAATTTTTCTTCCCATTTTTCTTTCTAACCTGAATTCCTTCTCCAATTAATCAAGTTCCCAAAGGCGAAAAGGTATTATCCTTTAAATTCACCATGAACACATCAATCCTATGCTCATCTGGAATATGTTTTACCCTTATGTTCAATTTTTGGAAGTCCTCAATGTGCTCCACCATTGAACACTTTTGTTTGAGATTTATCAATTGGCTAAAAAAGGTGTTTCTTTTTGTATCCTCATAATGTGCTATCATTTCTTCTCTAAAAATTGCCCAAGTGACAATTTTCTTACGAGAGCAAAGCCATCAATACCATACAAACTAATTTGGTTCCAAATATAAGGTTGCAATACATACCTTTTGTGTGTTTTTCACATTATGGAGATCAAAAAATTGCTCCATCTGTAGTATCCATGTTCCGGGATCCTTTCCATCAAACTTCCTCATATCGATTTTTGGAACATGGTGGGTATTCAATCCAACATTAGATTCTACGAAATCATGATTAAAATTTCTTTTGTTCTCATCATGAGTTTCCTTTGCTACCCTTTCACCATTAGTAACCATTTTTTGTAGCAACTTATTCAAATTTATCTTCAATTATTCCATCTTAGCATCCATGCCATTCATCTTAGTGTCAATTCCATTCATCTTAGCTTCCATGCCATCCATCTTAGCTTCCACACCATCCATATTAACTTGCACGCCATTCATATTAGCTTCCACGCCATTCATTTTAGCTTTAGTTACCTTTTTTGAGAGTGAAATTTTTTGTACTTGGTCTTGTAATTTTGATATATCATGTGCATTTCTTCCTCTTCTTCACGAGTCATGTTAGATATTTTAGGTTTCTTACCAGGTGTTTCCATTTTTTTTCTTCGGGGCATCAATTAATTCTAATAATTCTTCACTATTCCCTTTGAATTCCTTCAAACTAATTTTTCAAACCAATCTATGCAAAATTTAAAACAAACTACACACCTTTTTGTTCACTTTGTAAGAGCTCGATATTGAATCTATTTTATCTTTGTAACTACGGATCTAGAATATTGGAAATTACATCTTGTAGTCGCCCTTTGAGTCCTCTTTCTAACCCTACAAGTCTGATCAATATTGGATTCTCCAAGGAAGAGTTATGCCAAATCTCCCACGGTGACTTGATTATAGACTAGTTCAGTAGAGCGAACTTGTACAAATTGTAAGGTGTCATTGTTTTGCCTTAGTACTTGAAACTGATACAAAGGAAACTATTGGCTGTCCTCTTTCTGAAACTTGTTACGTAATTTTAATCTGATGTACAAAACAAAAGTTATGACGATTTTCCCCAAGTCACATGTTTGGAATGTAATTTGGGAGTCTCCAACAACCCTAACTTCCGCAGATCATATCTCCGAAAATATAGTGATACAAGATTTGAAATTTAGATCCAAAGTTCATAACAATTTCATCTCAAATGGGTTTTTTTATTAGCTTCTGAAACATCGCAGAAAAATTTATAGCACAAATTCCACGATGACCTTGTTTAGAGCAGTGAAACCCTAGAATCCAAAGCTCTCATACCAAATGTTATGAAACCAGCTCACAAAAAGATATAAAATATAGATCAACGTCTTATAATTCAGCCTCTTTGATGGGGAAATCTCCTTTACATTACACAAATGGACAATTCTTAGATGATGCAAATGAATAAACCTCCCTTCTATATATAGGAGTCTAAGGGGTCACAATATAATCAAGCTGACATAACAGTAATAACATAAGGGCACGACAATAACAATAGTGGGTTTCTATGGGGCACACTAATAACAATATGGGGACAATAGGGGCACAATAATAACAATAAGGGCTACAGTGAGAATAGTAATGGGGGAATCACTAGTATTATAGGGACCTAACAAAAATTAGTTAAAATTGGTCATTAAAAAAACTCCTCGTCCTTCACAAATCCTTTTAATTTCTTCTGCAACTGAGTAGACAATTGTTCATCATTCAAAATATCCAAAAGTAGATTGAACCATGCCACAATAGGTTGTACCACTTATTGAAAGGTTTGGGGACTATTTTGTTGTCTCTTGTCCTAGCTTTTGGTTTTAGGACTGTAAGAAGAAATTAACTATTTAAAAAATTCAGAAACATCCTTATGATACTCCTTTTGTTCATAGGGGCCATACTTCCCTTTAGGAGATGTAACTTACGTGATAAGGTTGTCCATATGTATCTTTATCAACACCAATATTCTTACCTCCTCTGGTGAAAACATTGATATTGGGTTGTCAAATTGGCTCTAGCTCTCTTGGATCTACATTTATCAAGTTAGCTCCCCTTTTCTTGTTACACTCCTCCCACTAGGTAATCATTTTAGGGAAGCCTTCCATTGTGTAGGCATTCGCTTGGAAATTTGAACACTAAGGTCTTCTTGGCAATGGAATATCTCAAGCTACATGGCCTTATTAATCATAGTTATAACACCTAACGTGAACTCTTCCACTAGACCTTCCTCCTTTATATCCTCCACCTCCTCTTTTGTGAGAGAACTCATTTACTTGAAATTAAGTACAGTCTATACAATCAACCAAATACTTTAAGGCTCTGCATTGGTCAATTTAATGTGTGGGAAACCGATAAAAATTACATAAAATAGAATTGGGTACATTCTAATTCTTTTCAAATATGGGACATAATTGAGGATAGTGACCATAAGAGTGAAATATCTCGCAATAATCATTCACCGATATACCTTGTTTCTTCATAAATGCATGATATTGAGTATGTCCCTAAAAAGGAACACTCATCAACAATTTTTCAACTCCTCCTGAAGGTATTGCAAGAGGAGGAAGGGGTCCTAGCAGTACATTAGAAGGTCTTGCACCTCACAACCTCAGGTATTCTATAGCATGATGTGTCGTAGTGTGACATCTAGTGTACAAAACATGTGGTCGACTTGGCTTGGAAACATTCATTTCCTTAAGCTTTTCTATTAAATTAATAATTTGATGTTTCAAATGAAGTATATCAAGATCACTAGAAGTATAACTTTCCCTAAAGTTGTTAGGATATCCCACCATCACCTCAATATTAATGGTATGCTACAATGACTTCCTCTATAGTATCAATTTTCTATTTTGTTAGAGGGATCCTAGTCAATGGTAATAATGCTTTGATAAACCATTCCTCCAGATGGTTTGAATGAATCAAATAAGTCAACTTCCCAACAACATATTTACGCCGTAAGGCGTTCCCTCTGAGACGAATTCCCCTCCATGCCACCGTGTCTCAACGTGAGCCGTTAAATGGATTGTTAGACGATTAAATCATCTCCAGCCATTAGATCATCGGTGAAAAACGTTCTGGTCAGTGAAGAGTCGCTCGCCCTGAGATCTGAAGCGAAACAGAAGAGTCGCTCGCCCTGAGGTCTGAAGCGACACAGCTTAGTTTTGCATATCCTGCGTCAAGTGTACAAGTTTCCTGTTTCTCAGGTTCACATTTTTAAAGAGTCGTGGAATTGCGGCAATGATTGATCGTTCGACTGGCAGAAACCTCGGCATGCGCGAGGGACTGAGACGGTATTTCGTGCGATGCAGTGATTCGGCCATCAACAATTGCATCAAATACCTTCTGGGTGACCTCTTGGGGCGTGTGGTCTGCCCTCGGAATTATCATTATCGCGTTGAGCCCTCTCTATAGGATGTGCTCAGGCTGAGAGTAGAGAGCCAAAAAGATTATATTTAGAGCGAATATCTTGATCTCAATACGCTGCACCAGATTGCAGAAGAATTCTAGCAAAACGTGGCATAAATTAGAAATTGGTGATTTAACTGAGGCCAAATTTTTAGTAGGATAGGGCCGAGTAGTTTCATTGTAGACAAAACTCATGGTGTTAATATTCTCCAACGCTACCTGCAGATATCAAACTGTACCCCAACAAAACCATGTAGAAATCATTCACAACCCAACGAACCCCTTACCAAAAACAAAAACATAAAATCCTTCTCGAATTACTTCAAGGCTGCAGGACTATTACAGTCCTCCTCCACGGGTCTGAGAGGATCAAATGACTTGATTCACTGGGTAGAGATGTTATCCTTTTATAGGGACCGAGTGCGTTCTTGAATACTTGACGGGCTACTTCACAAAATGTAGCCGACATGACTCGAGGAGGGACAGTATTTTTGAGTTAAATTAATTGGAGAGAAAAATATTTTATTTAACACTCAATGTTGGAGCCATAATATTTGAGGTCGACTTCAAATTTGGACCATATATTCTAAATAAATTTGATAATTAATCTTACCCTTCTAACATTTCAAATTGGGACCATTAATTAATTTGATTATTAATTTTATCATCTTTGCCACATTGTTCAACCAATGATATGATGCCACCTCAGCATCATGGGGTTTTGAGCCATAGACTAGGTCTTCAACTTTGACTAAGCATTCCTCTCAAACCATGAAGGCCCACAGGATGCTCCACATACCATTGGAATCAACATGACGAGGAGAATTTGATTACGAGAGTATCCAAGACAAACTATTTGATCTGCATCATCAAAAACTTCAACAATTGCGGGGTGTGTCCATCGTCCAGGAAACCAAACCCTAGGCTAGGGTTTCACCACTACATCCTCTGCATCCACTCATCCATCTATGCAGTGTGTCGAGGACATCAATGACGACATCCTGCACCTGCTTCTTGAACCTCATCTTGCTCTTGCTGCATCTGTTGCTTGACATCAATGACAACATACTCAACTTCTTCTTTAGTCCTATTGACCTAATTTTGTGGTCATTTGTTAGACAATAATAAAATTATCTTATCTTATCTTAATACCAAATATCTTTATGCGGGGATGATGTTTTTCTCCTATCGATTGAAGGTAAACAATGCAATTCCATGACTTTAACCAAACTAGAAATCTAGTTGGCATGATAAGATTGACCCAGGTAGATGTTTCTCGGATATACAATTTGGTCTTATTGTTAAGGTGTGTAGTGGTGTTTAAGTGTGATGGAGTGCTTGAAGGTTTGCAATAGATTGCATTGTGATTCAATCTTAAGTCTCCACTCTTTTGGAATTATCTCTTGAAAGTTTGTAACTAGTGTGAACATCTCTAAAATAACAAATTTGAATGTGTCATTACATTAAGAACATTTAGTGCATCTTTCTTTGCTAGTGTACTTCCTTTTTTATCTTTTGTGTTTTGTGGAATGCTTATATTCGTGCATGGCTTGGTGTCTTTTTGCTAATATAATATGTAGGCTATGGTCCACTGGACCATTCCCCCCCCCCCCCCCCCCCCCCCCAAAAAAAAAAAACCCATGTACCTTGCATTCCAGGGTCTTGTGGAACCTTCGGAAATGTCCCAAACTGTTGGGGACTTGGGGATTCGCTGGCCATCCTCAAGATGTTTTGGGAAGATTTTAGGGATGTTCCAGATAGATTTTAGGGATGTTTTTGCCAGATTTGAGGGATTTTTTGGGTAGATTTCAGGGATAACCCAAGCTTATATCTTCAATTTTGACAATCATGGACATTTATGATTGAACACTATGATCATTTTTCCAATCCATTATATTTTAGAGACATTCCAGATAGATTTTAGGGATGTTACTTGTTGATTTGAATTGAGGAATTCCAGCCGTGTAAGGAATAATTTATTGACTTTCGAGATACACATAGTCTTGTATTACATCACGATTGATGCGGGGAGAGGTCATCCTGTCGGAGAGCAATGACATTCATGGGAGCAATTTTAATATCAATACCAGAACTGTGTATGCGATAATCTTATCTTGGCGTCTTGTCTGTCAAGTTTTGCAATTGCGTGTGTGGACAACTATCACAATTTGCAAGTTGCAACTAAGGTGCATTGAATATGCTTCGATGTACTTTTATGGTCATTATCATTAATAAAACAAAACAATTACATGAAATATCGTTGACATCCATGTGGGATAATTTAAAATATAATTGAAAGTGCTAAATGGTGTTCTTAAAAGTTGTTTATTAATGATATCAATAAAAAAATAGTGAACAAGTACATGACATATGGTTGACATCCATGTGGGATAATTTAAAATATAATTGAAAGTGCAAAATGGTGTTTTTAGAAGTTGTTTATTTCGATTTCTGTTTAATTAATAATATTTCATCTATATTAAATGTATTATAATTATTAATAATTAAAAATAAAATAACAATTATTATAATTTCCAAACTTGTGAGAAACACCATTCAATTACTTTTTATTACACTTAATATCTCATAGTACCCACTCATACATAACTTACTCTATATAATTTGGCACATTATTGCATACGTTTTTTTTGTTAGTTTACTACATTTTTTTAAAATAATTATTTTAAATATTAAATTACAACCTACTATAAATTTAAATTTAAGAAAAATGATCTTAGCATGCATTATTTGAACAAAATATTGCAGCTTGAAGACTCTTGTATGTGATATGTCTCAGCCCTATTCAAAGTTGTAAAGTGTGTTTTCTGATGATCTCCTTGTTACTAGTGGTAATGCTTCAAAGGACCAGGGCAGTCCTTTGATAGATAAGAAGATGGGGCAAATGAATGGAGAAAAAATGATGGGAATTGAATAAAATCAAGTGGTCAACTGAAGAAGAATGGGGTAAGATGGGGCAAATGAATGGAGAAAAAAAGATGGGAATTGAATAAAATCAAGTGGTCAACTGAAGAAGAATGGGGTTCATCTAAGGATGGGAATGCTCTTTTTGATGGCAGGTCACATCCATTGCAACAATTTGGATATAACGAACACCCACTCTAGGATTTCGTGTTTCTTGGCTCCGTGATGAAAATAATGAAGAGAAAATACATGTTAATTTGTTACTTGTGTTATTTGATGCAAGTTTTGTAATGAATGACTGAAAAATACACGGTGAGAGAAAAATGCATATTACGCTAATTAAGGAATGTTTTTCACCTGTTGAACTTGTAGTATTGAATTTAACACACTGACACTTTACAACAATGAACTAACAATCTTCATGATGAAAATAGTAATGTGGAAAATTTATTTACATAATGAAAAAGGCAATATGGGATATTCCGATCACGTTCCAAGCCATTTTTTAAAATGTGGATTTGAGAAAAGGTTGTTGTGGAAGGTGTTGTTTGTATATGGGAATGATTTATCTACATAATGAAAAAGGCAATATGGGATATTCCAATCATGTTCCAAGCCATTTTTTAAAATGTGGATGTGAGAAAAGGTTGTTGTGGAAGGTGTTGTTTGTATATGGGAAATTTCCTGATCATGGTATGTAATCCTAATGTTGATAGATATGTCTACTTTAAAATGTGGATGTGAGAAAAGGTTGTTGTGGAAGGTGTTGTTTCTATATGAGAAATTTCCTGATCATTGTGTGTAATTCTAATGTTCATAGATATGTCTACTAAGTGGTTCCAGTTAATGGGACATTGATGTGAGCATTCAATATATTTTTATTCTTTATCAAAGTATTTTTTTTTTTTTTTGTATTTGCATAATTCAATTTATGCCTTACGGCGTTCCCTTTGCAACATTTGGTGCAAATGCTAGTTAAACCTATATACACACTCCCATGCAGTCTCTCCTTCTCACTACTTAATATCCCCCATTCAACCAATCCATGTTTCTCAGAGTAAGGAACTTTCAACTCCTTACTCAATTCTTCCCTAGTCATAGCCATAATTGCTTTTTGAAAAGTCACTAACCATTTTACAAATCACCAAATGGATCTATGTCTCAATTTTGTTTGGAGTTCATTCACTTTAGAGTCTTCTAGAGTTTGTCTAAATCCCCAGATCGCTTCACACAATTACCAATGTTGCTCTATGTCCTCACCTCCTTGACCTAAAAACTTAGGATGCCGAGTGAATGATCTAGCTACATTCCCAGCCATAGGATTATTACCAAGAGGAACTAAAAACTCCTCTTCAACCAGGTTGCAAAAAATTTGCGAAATTTGGCTCACTATTGCTACAAGAACTACTAGTTGAATACACTTTATGAACATTATGGAATTTCAAAGTCTTAGATTACTTGGTAATGAAAGTTACATGTATTTGATATAGCACAGGGGGGAGGAAGGGACCGATCCAACATGTTGCTACTTTTTATACTAGTACATGTAGGGGAAGAATCATCCTCATAGAACAACCTTCTCTTAATGAAATGCATCTCTTCATTTGTAGGAGTGCTTGGGTTAGGCTTTATGATCCTCTTATATGGCATCTTTGGAGTTTAGGTTTCATCTTATTCCTAATGGGCCTCTCTATTCCTGCTATGATTTCCTAAACTGTATCCTCTAGATCGATCTCTTACACTAGATCTCACTACTTCTCTCACTAATTCATTTTGCAAGTTCAGGTTACTCATCTCTCATTTCTACAACTCTAGGTTGGCCAACACTTCTGATATCTTCTTTAATTATCTTCATCTTATACTAAGCTCTCTCATTTTTCACTCCCTCCATTCATGAGATATATGTTCTGTCCTCATTGCAATAATATCCCTAGCACTCTAATTATCTCCCCCATCAGTCAAATGGCTTCTTTTCAACTTCCACTTCTTTCTTTCTCTGTCGCCTCTTCTAGCCAAAATTTACCAATTCAATAATGAAGGACCCAACAAAGAGATATGATATTCATTATGGTGATTGTGAAAAGAATAAATGAAAGGTAAATACACGGAGAATTTGGGGGGGGGAGATCAAATAAATGTAGGAATGAAAAGAAGGAAAAGGTAAATCTACTTATTCCATTTATTTTTTATTTTTATTCACAATATTGGTATAATCGAGATGTGTTAAAAGATTCATTTGAGTCTTAGTGAGATGATTGGATTCATGACTATAATGGACCTCAAAATCCATCTACTAAAATAAAAATATATGCTTTCAATTCACGTTTACTCTTGTTATTAAGAGGATTGAAAAAAATATTTTACTCTACATGTTTATTTATTAAATTTTTATTGAGAAATCCCCAAATATGGTTGAGGTTTCTCCTTGATTACCCTTTGATCTCCTACATAATATTTTATGTATTATCCACCCCCATTACAGGTTCCATCACATTCAATTATGATGTCCCACTTTCATACTTTACTCACAATATTTACCTTACTCATCTTTGGTTAGAAGACTTGGTCTTCACTTGTCTTCGAATTTTTACTTCATCTACATCGTGGCTACGGCAAAAATACTTTTCCCATAACCTTTAGCCTTACTTCAATGAAATTTTAAATTAAAACTACCCTTGATTAAAATGATATGTTGCCCCTTCCACTTAGGTCATAGGCATAACATAGTTATTGTCAACAAAGGGTTAAGGCCAAATATTAAATAATGGTGGAACTAGATAGATCAATTAACCCCAACTTATTTCCCTACCTTGATATAATGTCATTGGAATTGCATTAATGATATGTGGTTCATTCCACTGGCTAGGTCCATGGCCATGCCACATGGTCTACATAGTGGTTACAAATATTTGTTATCAGATGACAATCACATGATTTGTTGATTGCACGGTTGGGATGAATGAGGATGATTCGATGACTTGAAATGGTTTGGGTTAATGGAATATCATAACTACCCTTGTTTTACTTTACCCTTTTTCACTTGGTTTTATTCCTCCACCACTCTACCTTTTAACTAAAGAATGATTGCCATCAACCATAACTTCCCTCAATTAATCTCCCAGAGATACTCTAGTCTTTTTGCCAGTTAATCTCTTTGGATTAAATGACATTGAAACAACTTTGATGCCAACCCGAATGAAAAACTAGGTATTTACTTCTTTTTATCAAGTTTTAAGTCTTCAATTTGGTTTTTACATTTTCCATTTATGTTTAGTGTTAAGTCCTTATTGTTTCAACTCTTCCATGATTCTTTCAGCAGGTTTTATTCTCGATATAAGACATTGAAGATGTCAAGAGTCTTAAAATGATAACTTTTCACCAATTTAAGTTTCAACCACTTTTCCATTCAACTCTAAATATTTTCTTGGTGAGGTCAACCACCTCACACTCCCTCACAGGTAATAAAATCATGCCCACTTTTGATCTCTCTGTTCAATTTTTTCGTAACTAGATTTATCAATTTTTCTTCCTATGCTACCAACCCTCTTTCCTCTATTTAGGTTGGGCGACTGTTGTGATTAATAAAACCTAGTTGAGGTTTTTATTTTTATGGTAAATCCATAACTTGCTCATGTTTATCAATGTTTATGTTAAGGATAGTTTTTATTTACTTCATTCTATTCCCTTACCCCAATGAATTTTTTAGTTAGAGCCCCCATTGAATTTTTTAGTCAAAGTCTATTAGGGTTTTCCTTTGTCGACCTTCTTATCATGGAGCTTCAATCTCAAGGGCACTTATACTACGTACAATGTTCACGATTTGTATTTCCTAGCATTTAATAACACTACCAACCTTTTTTTAATACATTTTTTAAGATATACTAAACCAGGTTTCTTTGATTGTGATTATAGGTAGAGTGTGGCTCCACTCCTCTCCATCCAGTAAATGTATTATTTTGTTCTCCTTTCAAACATGTTCCTAGTTTATTGGTAGGGTAATGTTTCCTTTTAGTTATCTAGGAGGGTTTCATATCCTTTTTTTTTGCAAGTGCTACTCGGATCCTTTTAGCTCTTTTTCTCGGAAGCTTTTCTTCCATCCCCTGAATTCCTCTTGGATATTATTTTTCTTCATAGGTTAAACATCTACATGTATGGACCATTTCCAGGGTTCTATAGGTAGCCCTAGAGTCTTCCCTTCCATCCCCTGAATTCCTCTTGGATATTATTTTCCTTCACAGGTTAGACATGTACATGTATTGACCATTTCCAGGGTTCTATAGGTAGCCCTAGTGTCTACCCTTCATATATTTGAGCATAAAGTGATTTTTTTCATTTTTATCGGTGGGCTAGATGATATCAATTTGTATATATTATTTTAAACAATCCATTATCTATAATTTTCATATTTATTTTGATTGCGCAGTGTCTTAGCATTGCCTCTATCTTAGTATATCAACATTTCTCAATTATATATATATATATATATATATATATATATATATATATATATATATATATATATATATATATGTATGTATATATTTTTGAACAGATTATTCTATTGTCTTTTGCATAACTAGTTCATGGACTTTTATGTGTTTCTTGTTACTTCCTTTTACCTTTTGGTCTTGAAAAATACATTATTTGGTTAATATCCTAGGATCAATGTTCCCAATACTTTTTCCTTATTAACAATATCTAATATGAGCATCACTGAAATCATTGTTATGCAATGATTATAATGAATTACCTATAAGCCACTTAATTAATTCTAGTTCTACTTTGGTTTGAATTCTAGTTTCCATAATAATTCTTTTTGTATACATGTAATCGCCACTAACTGGCATATTTAGTTGTAATTTAAGAGAACATCCTGCTATTATTAGCTTAGGAAACCATAAATTGTAAGTGTAAGGATTATTACCTTTCACCTATTCCATATTTACTTTCACTACATTCACAACTCATATTAACACAAGTTGAAAGTTGGGAAACTATTTAAGTTTTTTCCCATGACTAAGTAATCACGGAATAATCCTTACCACTCCTTTATATGCCTAACAAATTTATATTCTTCTTTATTTTTTATTATGATTGAAATGATATAGGATTTATCATTGGTCTTGGCATGAGTACACTTCTGATTTATTTTAAGAGATAGGCACAAGGACTTATTAAGTCCCCTTAACCAACTTTCCCAATTAACATATATTGGGTCATAGGGTAATATTTTTCACTATTATGGCTTCTTTTTACCATTAATTCCATTAACAAACATGTGTTCTATTCCATATCTTCAACTATATAATATTTCTTAGGTTCTAAATTAAAATCTCATTTTTCTCTAGCTTATATTCTTATAGATCCTACCAACTCTCTAATTTTCTATCTTATCTATAATGTGAAAAAAATTCCTCATGTTAATTTTAAAATGGATGTTTATTTGTTTTTATATAGAACTATTATTGAATCAGCCCCTAGTGGCCACTACTTGTTCTCAAGGAAAAAAACTAGACTGCATAGTATGGGTTCAATCTAACCCAAAAGGTTTTTTGGAAAATGATAAGTGTTAACTTAAACCATAATTCAGAGCACCTGATCTAATATATCTTTCCATTATATTTAAGAGATGTATAATATATCTTGATGTCCTATATATGTTGTTTCTATATAATTAGCCTATTTTCGTCCATAGATAAATATTCTGTTGTGACCTCTTTTATATCTTTGCTATAAAGATCTACGATATAACATCAAATATGATTGTAGTTCAGTATTTTATATTAGTTAGAATTGTCACTATACCTTCAGTTTACAAATAAACATGCATCCCTATTCATTCATACTTCTTTTTATAAGAGGCATGCATTAGTAATATATATCTCCTATAGAATTCATCTTAAATATATTTATTTCTCTTATGTTTGTAGCCATTCCATATATAGTACAAAGGAAAAACAACCATACCAAATAATTAGAACAATACTCTAATACAAACATAATCAATCTTATTTGGTAAAAAAATAACAACTTATTTGAGTAGCAAGTATTACTTTGGGAATGATATGCGGAAAGGCACATTCCTCCTAGCTAATGTATTGCACTGCTAATAACTCCACCCCAAGTTCAGGTTCCTTGATTCCCTCTTGGATTCTCCACAACCCGATTTTTCCAAAAAAATTTCACTTAATGGTGTTTATTAATTCTCTTCGCAACATATTTTCCAGCATCGTTTTTCTTTAAGGTCTTCTCACCTTTGGGCATAGGATTTTCTTTTTTTAAAAGATAGGAAAAATATCGTATTTTTCTTTCATAAACACATCTTTATCTCTCGATGTGCTTATGCCTATCTTTTTACCAAACTTATCATTTTCCTCCAACTAATATTATCCTTCCACGCAACATAATCTTTCTTTCACATTATGTTTTTTCCTTTGTGGCAATATTTCTCCGTAGAATTTTGGGAGAAATTGGAAAGGAGAATTTATGAAGGTCCACCATTTGGACTGAACCACTTGATAAATTCTTGGGCATGAAGGAATCTGACATCACTTTTTCTATTTCCCATAATAGTCCCAAAACAAATAAAATAATTACTCATCACAAAATATTTACATAAAATAGTCAACTTAAGTCATGGCCCCATGGCCAAAATATCAAACAATATTTAAAATTAAATATAAAATAATAATGTTTATAAAAATAAATACATAGGTGGTATCACAATGACATGGTTTCTACTTTCAACATGAACTTCCAAATATAATTCTGCAAGGAATTGAATGATATGTAAGGGCACAATATAATTTGCAATTAGATCTAGTCACAAACCCATAGGAATTGGCAAAATTAAAATAAAATTTCCTAGATTTCTAGCTTTCTTTTGCATGATGTTATCTATATTACTACTATCTCTTGTGCACACTCAACATCAAGTCTATATCCATCATGTTTGACCAAAAGGTTGAAATAAGGAATTTTTTTGACAACATGGTAATCATGAGAGAATGGGAGGATCAGAGACTATTGAATCTCAAAGAGACATCTACATGGACACCACACTTTGCATACATCTATCACTTCAGTGAAGGTACAATATCATCCAACATCATTTAACATACTAGATTTTGGGCTCATTAGTTCCAATAGTCTTCATTTCTTGAAGAAAAATGGTTCTTCTAGTTTACCTATGATTCCAATTAATCTAAAGCAAGGTGATGTATGTATCCTCGGTAAACATACCATGAAATTATTTCATGATTCCACTTTGAGAGCTTGTCAAAATCTAAAGTTAATATACTTTTACTTGTGTGGCCTTGTGCCCTATACATATACTTTTGTTAATAAATATATAATGGCATTTATTGATGATTACACTAGGATGTACAAAATAACAAGTAATTTAAAGAAATGTAATGCATATATCCTTGGTAAACATACCAAAAATTGTTTTCATGATTTCACCTTCACACCTTATAGAAAGCTCAAGTTGATACACTTTTAGTTGTGTGGACCCCTTCCTTCTACATATAATTCTGTTAATAAATATATCTTCACATTTATTGATGAATACATTAGGATAAGTTAGGTTTATTTGATGAAACATAAATCACAATGATTTAAAACATTTAAAAAAGTTCATTCACAGATTGAAAATGAAGAATAATCTTCTATTTGAACTAATTACACAAATAATGGAAAGGAATATGCTTCTAATGAGTTTGAATTCCAACATTGCAAACATGTGATTAAGAATTCAACCACTATGTGTTACAATCCTTATAACAATAGTGTAGTAGAAAGTGTAGCACCCCTGGTATGCTCCCCCTCATTTTTATATTGTAATTATACTCTGACTATTAATGATTATAAACATAGTTGAATAACTTGAAGGGTGGGACCACATATCCACGATCTAAGAGTTAAGAGGAAGATGAATCTGAGTGCTGATAGCTAGTACCACTACTTAATTAAATATTCATCTAGTATGAAAGATATAAAAAAGAACAAGAATATTTCCTAAGAAACGTGAACCCACACATAAGAAAAAGATAAAAAGGGGCTTCAACAACATGAGGGGTTTTGGTCTCTTATTGGTATTTTGTTGGTAGGAATGGGAATTGAGCATTGAAAAAGAAACATTTTAGCACTTTATGAGTGTTGGTGTGGCCTAATAAGGTTGACGAAATGGAATTTCCTAGTGGTGAAGTTGTGGACTCTATGTGTGTCCAAGCTTGGAGAAACTTAGAGAAATATATGATGAGATCGACGATGGGTGCTTGATATAGGGTTGATAAACCACTCAACGTGCTTGATGAAGAGATGATAAAGCACAAGGCGGGAGGGTGCTTTTCGAGATGGTTGATAAAACCCCCAAGGTGCTTTCTATCAAGCTAATAAATGACTCTCATAGTGCTTTCCATAGCTGATAAACCACCCAAATGTGTGAAATTCTTGTAGCATTGGCCCAGCTAATAAACAAACTATGTATGCAAAATTTACATACTCCTAGAGGTGGATATGGCTTTGTATTTAATTTGTTTAAGGAAATCCCCTTGGGTCATTGATGAGCCTCATCATTAGGTAATTATATGGCCCTTAAATCACCTCCTAGAATAGCCAAACCAACTCTTCTCAGAACTCATTACATATTTTGATTATATTTTGTTTAATGAGATGAGTTAAAGTGAGATATTATGCCTAGTGAACTAATATGCATTGAATGTAGGTTTGGAAGAGAAAATCAAGAAATTTTGGCAAGACTAAGGCTTGAAACTCGAGTGGGGCAAGGGAGAGAGATTGTAGGAGGTAAATCCTCCTCATTTACTCCTCCCATATTCGAATATTCCTCCATTAATCCCACAAGCTCAGAGTGTAAGTAGCCAAGTCATGAAGATCAAAAGGCAGGTGAGCAACTGATAGACAAAGAGTTAGTTAATCTCGAGTTTGGGAGTCAAGCCTCCCTAAATTTAAGGAAGTCGTTAGGGAATTTAGTTGTATAAGTAGAGAGGCCTAGAGCATCATTAGGATTCGAATTTTTGTTGTAAAAACTCTAGTTATTTTCGAGCTCCAGACTTGTGGAAGACTTTGATGTAATTTTCTGTTTTGGTAATAAGAATGAGCTTTTTCTTGATCCAGTACTGAGTTAACTCAGAGGGCTGAAGCTCTTGGGTTAGGGCCCAACCCTAGTAGCAAAGGTTCCTCTCCTTGTATCTGTATGCTTAGCTTAGTTTAATAGATTCATGGTTAAACTCTCTTTAGAAGTATTTCATTGCAAGTAGTGTATATTTGATTAATTGCTGATTAGTTTGCTTCCATTTGTGCCTTACCTCAGTAGTAGGTTAAAAGGGATAAAAGAAGTCCAAAAAAGCTATCAGTATTTGACTTGGCCTCAACTCTTCCCTTAGTGATCATGATTTGAGGAAATGACCCTTAAGTAGCCTCAAAAAGACAGATTTCCATTTCTTTATAAGATTTAGAGTTTGTTGTATTTAAACTAGCATTTGATCATTTTTGCAAGTGTAGGATTTAGTTTCCATTTCTTACATCTTCATTGTTTCAATAGATTTCATACATGATTCCATTTTATTCAACAATTTCCTCATGCATAAGGTAGACAGTTAGTTCATTAAATTATGCTTTTCTAGCTCATGAGAATTCTTCTTGTTTACATGACTTTTTGGAAATTACACATGTTTGATGTAGAGTAGGTGCTTCAAAAGTACAAAGAGATCTCATAGCAAGAAACCACCTTCCAAATTCATCCACCCATAGGCATTCCTTGTTTCCATCAAGACCTTCACCAATTTCATCATTTTACATAGAAATTCCCCCAAGCATGTTCAATGAATCCAACCATCTCCTAAACTTGGTTTTGGGTTTTGAGTGATCCTATGCCTTTTCTCACTCCATTCCACCCATAAACCACCTTCCCTAAGCCTTCCATCACCTCCAACACCCATCATTTTTCTCTCAGTTGTATCCTGTAGAAATACAGGGAATCCTGTAGGTTTCTAGTACATCCTGTAGGTTTTCCTATAGTGGCCTGTTTTGAAGCAAAATTTAGGGAAAACCTCTAGGAAGACACCCAAGGTAACCCAAAGGCCTCCCAAACCTTCCAACCATCTCCTGAACTTTCCATCCATCCACCAGCATGCCTAAGCCACCTTGCCACATCACCAAAAGAGATTAGCTTGCACACTTGATTTTTAATGAAAAGCATAAAAAGATAAAATAGATTTATTATGGTCCTTTACATGCATAGTAGTGATGTTTGATGTCTTTAACTTCCATGCTTAGGACAATAGAATTTTTTCATGTTAATTTAGCATTATTGCAAAGCATAGCTCTTAGCAGTTAATTAGGAAATGGTATGCCTTAGAATTGAATTTCAGTATTTTTCATTATTACAATAGATCAGCTCTCTCTTAGAGTGGATTTCTATTTCTTTCATCATGGAACCAAGATTCTTATGAATCCATATATGTTTGTCTTGAAAACCTTAGTGGTATCTCGCCAGCTAAATAGTGACAAAAGTCAGAACCATCACTTTTACTTATGTATACAACATTGTCGTCTGCAAGTTTGTACGAACCCCGGGTTGATAAAGTAAAGTTGGTAGCCCAGAAGTTATAGCATTCTTGCTACAATATTGGTGCTCATCACTTTTTTGCACCATTGCCAAGGAGGTGTCAGAGTAATATGTGATTACTACATTCTTTCTTCTATTTCTTATTTCTAATATTATTCCATTAGTTTCATTTCTGCAAACGTAATTTAGTTGCTTCCTTTTTCATTTTACATTCTCTTCTTTCCTTTCCATTTTTCAAGTAATATTTCAATTCAGCAATTAGTTTTTCATTCAGTTAGTATTTTTCATTCAGTCTGCAATTTTAGTTCTACAGAGTACTTCCCCAAGTTCAAAAAAAACACAAAACCAAACCAAAAACATTTCCTTTCATGCCTTGTAGGAATAGGGATAACTTAGGGAATTTTTTTCCAAATACCCCCACTCCATCAAACAGCCAACCTTCCCTCTTCTTCGGTGGCTGTGAACTGGAGGAACCCTTAGGTGAGCAACCAGACATATTTGAAGAACCTACAAGGGAAGAAAAAGAATAAGAAGAACCCATTCCTATCGAGCCAATGGCTGAAAATAGAAATGATAGAGGGAACAGAGAGAAAGTTGAGGGTGCCTTCCTAATCAAGGAATCCAATGGGGACACTAAGATGAAAAACATAGGCCCCTCTTCCCTTCGTCATTTCCATGGCCTGACCACAGAAGATCCCGACACTTTCCTATTTGAGTTTGGTATTATATGCCAAACCTATGACTACACAAATGATGAGCAGAAGTTGAAACTATTTCCATCTACCCTCAAGGATGCAGCTTTGCACTGGTTCATTGGTTTTCTTGGGGATAGCATCACAACTTCGGCTCAGATGAAGTAATCCTTCAACAACAAGTATTGAGACTATTGTAGGTCTAAATATACTAAAGAGGAAATTTTTAGGATGACCTTAGGAGGCCCTAGTTGGCCACTGCTGATGCTTACATCAGCTGCAGAGTTGGGAATATGACAGTCAATAATGGGAATATGTCCAAGCAGTTAGTCCTATACCTTCCTGCTCAGCCATCTCTAGAAGATGATTTACCTTTATGGCTGGAAGAGGAGGAAGAAGATGAAGTTTATTCTACCTAACTGTATACCTCAGAAACCACCATGGGAGGAGGACAATAAGATGAAGATGATTTGATTGAACACCTACTCCAAAGTCCAACTCCCAGTACATTGTCCCTAAAAGAAGTAGTAAATGAAACCCAGAACAAGCATCCAATTGATTTGTACTTGGCCAATTACAACCCTCTTCATGTCAAAACCATAGAGTTTGGCCCTAAGAGAACTTTGAATATTAATCCATCTCTTTTTGTTCTCGAAGAGTAGAAGTTGTGAAACATGCTAAAGGAACATCTGGATGCCTTCACTTGCAATTACAAAGAAATGAATGGAGTACACCCCTCAGTGTGTACTCACCACATTTACATCAAAGAAGGTTGCAATCCAGTCTGACAACCCCAAAGGAGGATGAATCCAGCTCTTAAATATATAGTCAAAGAGGAACTGCAAAAGTTGCTAGATGCAAGATTCATTTATCCTATCTCCGACAGTGAGTGGGTCTCTCCTTTGGTGTTAGTTCCAAGAAAAGTGGTAAGTAGATGATTTGTGTTGATTATAGGGAGTTGAACAAAGCCACAAAGAAGGAACATTTCCCTCTACCTTTCATCGGCCAAGTGCTAGATGGCCTGGCAAGGAAATTCTTTTTCTCTTGCCTAGATGGATTCAGGGGGTACAATCAAATCCAGATCAGCCCGGAGGACTAGGATAAAACCACCTTCACTTGTCCCTGGGGTACTTTTTCCTATAGGGTCTTTCCTTTTGTGCTATGCAATTCTCCTGCCACTTTCTAGAGAGAAATCCTAAGTATCTTTGTCGAGTTAGTCCATGATGCGGTAGAAATTTATGTGGATGATTATACACCTTATGGATGTGATTTGCAAGAGGCTCTATCCAACCTAGGTAAAGTATTGCACAAATGCATTGAAATGAACATGTCTCTTAGTCCCGAAAAATGTGAATTCTTGATGACTGCAGGGACCGTACTGGGTCATTCAATATCTCAGCAAGGACTGCAGGTGGACCCAAAAAAAATAGCTACCATCAAAAGGGTCCCACCTCCTCAAATGTAGAGAGATGTTAGAAGTTTCCTCGGGTTATACGGATACTATCGAAGGTTCATAAAGGACTTCAGCAACTTGGAATATCCTTTATTTGGGTTGTTGGCCAAAGACTTTGAGTTTATATGGTCAAAAAGCTGTCAAGAGGCCTTGGACATCCTGAAGAACAAGTTAACCACTGCACCGATTCTCCGAGGCCCAAATTGGGCCCTTCCTTTTCATATTCATGTTGATGCCTCACACAAAGCCATAGGATCAACCCTAGGTCAGATAGATGAAAAATTTCCTTATGTCATTTACTTTATCAGTAAGAATCTATCAAAGGCCAAACTGAACTACATAGTGACTGAAAAGGAGCTCCTAGCTATTGGGCATTCACTGAACAAATTTAGGCATTATATTATAGGCTATTAAACATTTTTCCATACTGACCATGTTGCAATCAAACATTTAATGAATAAACCTAATGTGAATGCTCGTATTATAAGATGTTTACTTCTATTACAACAATTTGGTCTAACTATTGTTGATAAGCCTGGCAAGGAAAATGTTGTTGCAGATTTTTTGTCTAGATTAAATCTTCTTTCAGGTGAGGAGGGAATGGTTGATGGCTAGTTACCGGATGAGTGCTTGTTCACCATTTCAGTTCTCTCTCCATGGTTTCCTGACATAGAAAACTATTTGGTATCTACACAGTTCCCACCGAACTTGTCCTCCAAAGAGAAAAGAAAGATTAAAAGGAAGAGTGCCCCCTTCATCGAATAGGGGGAAATATCCTCAAACTTGGCCCAGATCAAATCCTGAGAAGGTGTGTCAGGGAGGAGCAAGTCTTTGACATCTTGCTAAACTATCATGATGGGCCTTGTGGAGGTCAATTTGCAGCAAAGAGGACAACATTCAAATTGTTACAAGTAGGCTATTATTGGCCCACTCTTCATCAGGATGTGAAAATATATACTAGTCAGTGGGATCGGTGCCAAAGGATGGGAATGCCTACTCCAAGGGATGAAATGCCTCTGTAGCCTCAAGTGAATTTCAAGCCATTTGACAAGTGGAGCATGGACTTCATTAGACCTATTGACCCTCCTTCCAAGCAAAAACAATACATCATTGTGTGCACTGGCTATTTGACTACGTGGGCTTAAACCAAGGTAATTAAGGAAGCAACAAAGGAGAAGGTAGCTTAGTTCTTAAAGGAGAACGTATTTTACAAATTTTGGTACCCTAGAGAGCTCGTCATTGATCAAGGCAGCCAATTTACCTCCATCATGGTTGAGGACTTTCTCAGCCAGCACAAGATCAAGAATAGAACCTCCACTCCCTATCACCCACAAGCTAATGGGCAAGTGGAGGTTACCAACAAAGCACTCAAGGGCATCTTAACCAAAGTGCTTAACAACATTAGGAAAGATTGGGCACATAGACTAGTTGAGGCCAGCTGGGCTTGTAATACCATTTAGAAGACTACCACTAGATTCACACCCTATGAGCGGTCTATGTGAAAAAGGCCCTGTTGTCCATTGAGTTTGAGTATAACACATTAAGAATGGTAGCCCAACTAGATCTAGATCTCAGTAGTGCACAAAAAGAGAGATTTCTCTAGTTGAATGTTTTAGATGAGTTCAAAATGCATGCCCTCCTACATACAGAGGTAACACAACTTCAGAAGAAGATCTGGCCTGATAAGAACATCAAGGATAAGCAATTTCAAGAAGGTGATTGGGATTTATTATATCATTCCATATATAAAGAATTTAAAGGAATGTTAAGGACAAGATGGCTAGGGCCTTATGTTATATAAAGATGTCATGATAATGGTTTAGTGGAGATCAGAAGCATAGATGGAGAGGCCATTCCTTTACTTGTTAATGGACACAGATTGAAAGTTTACAAAAGACCATTGTCAAAGCAAGAGTTCATTGATGGTATCAATAAAATAGTGATGGTAATGGAGTAAGTCTCAGTTCCTGCCTCATCAAGTCACATAGAAAAAAATAAGGAGACTCAGGTGAAAACCTCCATGAGGCGCTTGAGTCCCACTATTGGGTTGAAAACCTCTTGGGGCAGCCCAATGGTGTCAGAAAAAAAAAAAAAAAAAAAAAAAAACAAAACAAAACAAAACAAAACAAAAAAAAGAGAAAATGAAAAGATCTCTAGGTGGAAACCTCTCTTGGGGCTCCCAAAGCAAAAATCTAGGACGAAAACCTCTTAGAGGCAGACTCGTTGTTTTCAAAAAAAAAAAATAGAGAGAGAAAAAATCATTTCTATTTGCGGGTCAGCAAGGAGGATGATCAGAGAAAAAAGGAGAATCAAAAAGGAACTTGTTCCACTCCCATGTTTATTTTTCCACCCATTTTCATTCATCACTCCACCATTTATTTCATTTTTTTTACCATTTGCTTCAGTCTACAAGGGGACTGTGTTTTCTACAGGATCCCTTGTAAACCTATAGGATCCCCTGAAAACCTACAGGATGATCCTCTTGGAATTATAGTGGCTCAGGAATCCTATAGAAAGTGACCCTAGGACGAGAAATTGACCTGCCATGTCAAAATAATAACATCCCTACATCACAACTTCATTTCATACCTGTATTCACTTTTAGTTTCACTATATATATCACCATGTATTCATAAATAAAAAATATATATATATATATATATATATATATATATATATATATATATATATATATATATATATATATATATATATTTCACAGTCTTCAAGAGAAAACACAGAGAGAAAAAATGAAACAGAGAGCAAAAGGGAGCAACACCTGAGTATTTCTCATTCTCCACACTCCTAGTCTTCCTCTCAATCCATGTCATGATCCTCAAAATGCCAGCAGAAGAAATTATTAGAAATTTTGATGTAGAAGCAGCTACATGACATCATGTAGGAAATCCTATAGTAGCCTCTCCCATAGAATACAAATCATGATTGCATCAAGCTTCCAACATGAAGATCCAAGGGCAGAAAAAGCTCCAGAGTAGTATGAACACCATCATCTTCAACACCAGTTACCTACACATCAAGGGAACCATAAAAAAAAAAGAAGAAGAAAGGAGAATTAGCACGCAGCCAACACACAGCAAGCACCTCAGGTCTTCAACAACTGCA
Source organism: Pinus tabuliformis (assembly GCA_031772625.1). Classification (NCBI taxonomy): domain Eukaryota; kingdom Viridiplantae; phylum Streptophyta; class Pinopsida; order Pinales; family Pinaceae; genus Pinus; species Pinus tabuliformis. The sequence goes on along the minus strand of CM062814.1, from coordinate 315,842,597 downwards.
ACAAGGTATTAGCACCACAGGTAAGTATCTCACTTCACTCTCTCATTTTCATAATGTAGTCAAAATATGTAAAGGTTATGAGAAAGTTGGTTTATAAGCGAAAGGTGGCCAGTTAACTTGGCCACCTTCGTTCAGACAACAAAGACAAAACAATTGGTCCTCCAACACATGGTAGTATTCAAGTGAAGAAAAGAAAGGAGAAGGACAAAATAAGTTAAGGTTACGGATGCATAAAGTGGGAGTTGATTACGAGGAGAGGGAATGATGAGGTCGTAGTGGGGACCAATGGTCCAAAAATGGAAAATGTACCTCGACTGCCAGCACACCACCTCACCCAACTCGACCATAAGAGGAAATAATCATCGATCCCCATGCACTCATGCATTCATTTCCTCGAGGCTCACTCTAGCAAAGTCACTCTCATACCCAGGAAACCTACAAAAGAGGAAAATTCCATCTTTCTCCTGTGTAGGACTTCCTACAGGAGTACATAGGAAATCCTATAGGATCGCACAATAATCCTACAGGATACAGACAGACAGTCTACAAGATTGGTCGAGATGAGTTTCAAAGGGGAAAACATGGGGGGTTGGCTACAACAAACACTATGTGGAGGCAGGCTCTATAGTTACTTCCCTTTTTCAAAGTGAATTGAACAAAAAATCCCCTAGTATTGAGTGAATTTGGAAGCTGTGTAAGGGAATTGTCCCCACAGTTCTTTCAATTATTTACTTCTACATTTAAAAATTGTATCAATCATCTCATCTCCTCAAAATTCACCAACCAAAATGACAGGGGGGGTTTACTAGAAGGGAGCCCATTAACACTGTGAGAATCCACCAACACCCTCAAGTGTTAGAAATCTTCACAAGGCATAATTAGATGTGGTATTCTGAAAAATTAAGGGGGTGTGATGATGAAGTGGCCCGAGATTTCACTCCCTCCCTCATTCCACTGAACAATTTCCATGCCACTATTGTGGTAAGAGGCCTCTCCATAGATCTCACCCCTTAACTCATAAGCAAAATTACCACACTTCCCCTAGGAGTGCCTTGGAGAAGGGAAGACAAGGGAGATAGCCATACTGCCAAGAAGAAATTAGTTTTAGAGGGTGAGGGGCCCATTGAGGACAAGAATGGAGTAAGGAGAACAAGCCTACCATATCCCTGGAATGAGGTGAGCTACCACCTTATCAAATACATATCATGTGAGGGTAGGTATAGTGTGGTTTATGGATATCACTTTAGGCTTATTGAAGAATTGATGTTTGGAGCAAAAACACCTCCTCACCATAGGCTCAGCATACCATACTTCCTTCTGCAATCACTGATAAACACGAGCATAAAGGTGGAGGAGGGAAACCCCCAATAGTTAGCTCACCATGGATTAATTAGAATCATTATAAGAGATGCCCTCCACAACCTCAGAATTCCTATCCAATGGTCAATTTTCAGAGACATGCAGATGGAGGAGGATATCAAAGCCCTAACATATGATGTTACTCCTACTGTCAGTGAGAAGGATGAATATGAGATAAATGAGGAGAGAGATGAGGAAGAAGAAGGGGAGGAAGATAAAGAGGATGATGAAGAAACAGAAGAAGATGACAAAGAGGAAATTGATAAACAAGATGAGGGTCTCCAAGAAGAAGGAGAAGGGAAAGACATAGGAGAAAAGTGAAATGGGAACGAAGGGGCAGAAGACAAGGCAGAGTCACCTAGGGTGTCTCCAGAACCCATAGAGAGAGAAGCAACAACTTCCCTCACTACTCTTAGCACCCCTATCAAACAAAAAGGCAAAAGACAGAGGTAGAACCCCTTATATATTAGAACAAGGAAAAGCACAAGGATAAGGCAGGGGAAACTCTAAACTCCAACCAAATTTCCCATTGCAATTGAGGACTCACTGAAATAGCAAGAGAAAATTCCTCCTGATATGAAAACTCAAGAAAAATGATCCTTAGCACAAACCTCCCCTAAGACTCCTATCACCTATGTGAGAAGACCTGTAACTAGATACACCTCATCCAAAGGAAAAGAAATCCTATAGGATACACAACAAGACCTACGGGAAGTAGAAGCAGTCCTACAGGAGACTCTACTAAACTTACAGGAGACTCAAAAATTTGATAAGGACGAAAACCTACAACAAGAAAAAGTTGTCCTTGTCAACGGAAATCATTACTGTCGGCTATTAGGGGTATTGATCTAGCTGACTCTAATCTCATTCATTTTGACCTTGAAAACCACATTCCGCATTTACCTCATCAGATCGCCTTTCTCATTTAGGTGATCATAAATGAGAAAACCATTCATTGGATCGTCATCAATGAAGGTGCTTCTACTTGCATCATGTATGTTGCTTGTTGGAAGGCAATTGGTTCTCCTACTTTGAACCAATCCCCTAACACTTTGGAAGCTTTTCACAGACGTGATTCACGACCATTCGGTGTTCTTCCCAATCTTGCCATTACTTTAGAGGGCAAGACAATAAATGTTGAAGTAGAGATCGTTGATGCTAATATTAACTATAATCTTCTACTCGGATGGAGCTGGACCCAAGCCATGCATGTGGTAGCCTCCTCCCTGATCTGAATTGGATTTTAAAGAACTCTCTAAGTTTTCATAACTCTGTAAAATTCATGCCAAAGTTTCAAAGTCTTACAAAGGTTGAACTTATCGGAAATATCCTCGAACAATTGTAATTTGTGAGCAGCACCAAGAAATGAATACCCTCGGTCAAGCGCGCCGACCGTTGGCCCATGGTAACGCGTGCTGCCACAAAACAACAAAATGGGAAGCCTTTTCGAGAAACGGGTGAGGTTTCTGATATGCGATTAGCAACATATCGCCGGGGAGGTTTCTGATATGCGATATGCAAGCCACTAATCACATATCACCGAGAAAACCCCTCAGAGAAGAAAAAGCCTCAAGCGACCCAGACCCGAAAAGTCAAAAACCGTACAGAATTCGCCGATGCTGTCAGAGGCAGGTCCCACATAAAAACCAGTAGGATATCGAAATGGCTTTGAGCGGTAAGCAGTTTCAATCGAGTCCCGCCCGATGCAACACACTGGGTGCCACGCATCCGGTGGAAGAGAGAGAAAACTACTCACATCGAACGGGTAAACGTCATGCAACTTACTTGCCCGATATGGACCGAGACCATAGGATCTAGAGGCTCCATATCGACAACGAATGTGCAATCTGATGGATGACCAGATTCAACGGGGTGAACAGGCTGAGTTTTATAAAGGTTTGAATTCTGGCATGAACGATGAGTTGGTAGAGGAATCATGTTCGCGGGCATTCTGGGAAGTTAAACAGAAATAACGGTAGCTCAAACATTTCCAAGAGAATTGACACTCAATTCGTTATGAAACAGGTGGCCACCTCCCTGTGAAGCATTACACAGTGATGATGATGCAGAACAGGGGAACTCAAACGGACAGAGGTGGAAGAACCAGAACACCGAGAAGTGGAAATGAACAGCCAGAAAGTAGATTGACTTTAAAGCCACAAACTGATGGAAACAAGGTAAGAAGCTAGAAAGGAGAAAAGCCAGTAAGAAATCTAAGAGCAGAGAATAGAGAAAGTAAGTCGCGCTGACCTGCAAAGCAAAGGCAGCATCGAGACAGAGCCAAAGAGAGTCAGAGAGTCTATGTACTCCAGAGAAGGCTTGAGAGGTTCAAGCGAACTCCTTGGCATAGGCCTATCATGTATGAGTCTCAATTTGGGCTCATACTACTGTGACCATCAGAGGTCGCGTTTTAGTAAGGAGAGTTTGTGTACTCCAGTCCCACTGATTCATATCTGTTGAGTGAGACACAAATCGAGCTCACTATTGTAAAACTCTACTTTGAAAACATAGTAGAGAGGCCACCACTGAAGGCTGGACTAGGATATGTAGCCGAGGAGCATTGGGTGAACTCCTTATTAAACTTGTTGGTTTTACATGTTTTCCTATTACGTTTTCTCTAAATGCCTCAGTGTCTATGTATTTCGCAATCTTATCGATCCGTTGCATAAAGTAACATAGGCATATCCATGCACGTGAGTCTGTAATACCTTTAATTCTTTGTCCTAGATAAATTCCAGGTCAAGAGGTATCAGAGCTCTAGGTTACTAAGGTTAGACAAGCTTGTGCTGGATTTTGTTGTTGAATGCTAACTAGATCAAAGCTTAAACTAGGAGAAGGAGAGTTGGTTGAAACTAACCCTGAAATTGGAAGAGTCTATCCTAAGAGGAAAAGGTCAGAAGAAAGTCCCTTGGAATCAGACCCTCAGTTCACGGATAGTTTCATGACCATGAGAGCCATGGTAGAGGAAATGTATAGAGAATTTAAGAAAGGTATAGAGGAAGATTCATCAAACTCCAAACGAGATAAAGGAGCAGAAGAATCTCTCCTCCATGACCACTCTAAAGACAAAGGGAAAGAAAAAAAACTTCCCACACCTCCTAGTAGCCCTGAAAACAAAAAGAAAACATCTTCGACTAAATTAGATGTTAAATTTGATTTACCAATATATGATGGAGAGCTTAATGTAGAGAAACTAGATAATTGGATTAGATAGATTGATGTTTATTGCAGAGTGCAGAGCATTGATTCAGACAATAGTAAGATTCAACTGGCTAGCCTATGCCTTGGAGGCACTGCCTTGGTATGGTGGGAAGGTAGGACACTAGATGACATGAAGAAGCATGGTAAAATTCTTTTTATCTAGAATGAATTTGTTTATGCAATTAAAAAGCAATTCTATCCACTAGCCTATATGCAGCACGCCATGATGAGCTGACAAACTCTTCGGCAATTAAAAGGGAAAAGTGTACAAGGCTACACTCAAGAATTTAGGAAAAGAGCTTTGATTCTAGGAATTTCTTTAGACTCACCTGAAACTCTACTAAAGTATATAGGTGGTCTACACAGCTACTTAAGGCGCACTATTCTCATGTTTAATCCCACTAGCATAGATGAGGTATCTAGTCAAGCTACACATCTAGAGGCTAGAGGCAAGAATGTGAACCCAGAAGTTGGGGGATAATCAAAACCCACTGCAAGCAAGAATAAGGAGAAAAGAAAATGGAAATGGAAAGAGAGGAAGACAAATACTGTACAAAAGACAAAAATCTTCATGCACTCACTGTAAAAAGGATGGGCATGATGATGAACATTGTTGGATTCTGCATCCGGAGCTGAAACCCAAGAAGTACGATGGCAAAAAGAAGATAGCTATAGCTATTCAAAAGGGTTTGGGGTCAAACTCAGGAGATGAAATAACAATTGCAGCCACAGGTATAAAAGGTAAAAATTCTGAAGCACCTACTAGTAATTCTACACAATCTACTAACAATGAAGAAAATGAGAGGAAAAGACATGAGATTTTTCATATTCGAGTTGTTTCCAAGCATCAAAATATTGATACTTTGTTTGATAGTGGCTCACAAGTAAATTTAATTTCTGAAGCAATTGTAAAGAAGTTGGGATTACTAACCACACCTCACAAAAAGCCATATCCATTAGGTTGGTTATGTGATAAAGCACGACTACAAGTGACTCGACAATGTAAAATTAGGTTTTCTTTTGGGTCAACATCTGTAGATGAGGTTGAGTTAGATATTGTTCCCTTGGATATATGTGGAATTGTTTTAGGAAGTCCTTACTTGTATGATAGAAAATCCATTTTCTATAGAGCTAAAAATTAGTATCAACTTGTTAAAGATGGAATCAAATATATTGTAAGAGCTCATAAACTCAAAAATAATTATACTCTCATAAACTCATGGCAGATGAAAAGAATTGTAAATTCATGCAAACAATTTTTGTTGATGGTTGTAAAGGAAAATAAACCTGATAAAACCAATGTATTTGAGGGTTGTAATGCTAAACAGAAAGCTGATTTAGAAAAAGTTGTTTCAGAATATGATATACTATTTCAAGAACCTAAAGGTCTGCCACCCAAAAAGGAAATAGTACATGATATTAATTTGCAGCAAGATGCTCAATTGCCTAACATCGGAATGTACAGGTTGTCCGCTTTAGAGAATGCAGAAATCAAGAAGTAGGTACAGGAGCTACTTGAGAAAGGGTTCATAAGACCTAGCACATCGCCTTGTGGGTTTCCAATTGTATTGGCGAGAAAGAAAGATTGCTCATGGAGAATGTGCATTGATTACTAAGCATTGAATAAAACAACAATAAAAAATCATTATCCCCTTCCTCGCATAGATGATCTACTAGATCAGTCGAAAGAAGCTGTTTATTTTTCCAAGTTGGACTTGCATAGTGGTTATCATCAGGTCAGAGTTGCAGAACAAGATGCATAGAAGACTTCTTTCAAAACAAAGCAGGAATTGTATGAGTGGTTGGTTCTGCCTTTTGGCTTAACTAATGCTCCCGCTACTTTCATGAGAATAATGAATGATGTACTCAAACCTTTTATTGATGATTTTGTCATTGTATATTTAGATGACATTCTTATATTTAGTAAAACATGGGAAGAACATTTAAAGCATGTCAAGCAGACTCTATATGTTTTGAAAAAAGAGAATCTTTATGTTAAGCTCTCAAAATGTGAATTTGGCAAAACATCTTTGAATTATTTGGGTCATATTGTAGGGGATGCTGAATTGAGGATAGATCCCTCTAAGGTTGCAGTCATTGAAAAATGGCCTAAACCAAAATCTGCTACAGAAGTTAGAAGCTTCTTAGGAGTAGCACAATATTGGAGAAAGTTTATTTCTAACTTTTCCTTGATTGGAGCTTCGTTACATGCTTTAACAGGATTGAACAAGGTGTTTCAATAGGGAGGCAAATAGCAGAAAGCCTTCGACACCTTAAAAGAAAAGATTAGTACAACACTAGTCCTAGCACTGCTCGATCTTCAAAGACCATTTGAGATTGAAACAGATGTCAGTTACTATTCCATGGGAGCCGTGTTGATACAGCATGGTAAACCCATATGTTATCATTTTGAGACATTTAATTCTGTAGTAGTTAATTATCCCACATATGATAAAGAATTGTATGCATTAATACAGAGTGTGAAAAAGTGGAAACATTATTTAATGGGAAAAGAGACAGTTATACATACTGATAAACAACCACTTCAATATTTGCGCTCACAAACTAAGTTGCAGCAATCAAGACACTATAGGTGGATGGGTTTTCTACAACAGTTTCATCTTCTGATCAGATATAAAAAGGGCATACACAACAAAGTTGCAGATATGTTGTCCAGACCAATCATAAATGCATCCACTATACTTAAGCATAATTTAGTATTGCATGAAAGCTACATTGAACAATATGCTCAAGATATAGATTTTAAAGATGTATATGCAACTTTAATTCATGGCAAACAAGTAGAAGAATTGGATTATCATGTTAAGGACCAACTCTTGTATCATTTGGGAAAGTTATGCATTCCTCAAACGGAAAGAGTAAAGATAATTCAAGAAGCACACACTTCTCTAATATTAGGTCACTTTGGTGTAAGTAAAACAGTTGCACAACTGCAAAGATTTTGTTAATGGCCAAAAAAGCATGAGACAATTTCTAGATATGTAAGAGGGTGTACCATGTGTGCTAAAAGCAAGCCCAGCAATAGAAAACTAGGCTTGTACACTCCATTACCAGTTCCTTCTAACCCCTGGGAAAGTGTTTCCATGGACTTCGTTGGGGGATTACCTAAATCTAGAAAAGGTCATGGCTATTTATATGTTTTTGTGGATAGATTCAGCAAAATGTGTATTTTAATACCTTGTAACAAACAAATTACAGCTGAATAAACTGCAAAGTTGTTCTCTCAACATGTACGGGTTCATTTTGGATTACCCACTTCCATTATATCTGATCGAGATACCCGATTTGTTGGGATATTTTGGTCAAGTTTATGGGAAGTGATGGACACCAGACTGAAGAAGAGCACAACTTTTCATTCGCAAACAGATGTCCAAACATAAGTGGTCACAAAGACAGTGATCCAGTTGCTCAGAGGCTATTGCAACAAGCATCCCAAGCTTTGGGATGAACATTTATGTTATGTGCAGTATGCTTACAACCGAGCTAAACATTCTTCTACACAAAAATCTCCTTTTGAGACCTGTTTTGGTTTCACACGAAGGTATCCCTTGGATTTTGTCTTTGGTAAAGACATAGCGGTTGAGGGACACAGTGATGTGGACAAGGCAACCAAGTTCATCAAACAAATCCAAGAGATTGACCAGGCAGTACAGGAACAGTTGGAAAAGATCCAAGCCAAGTATAAAGTGAGTGTTAGGACCTCATATTGTCTCTTTTTTTACCATACATTTTGCTATGATGTCATCCTTTTTCAACTTATATTTAAAGTCCTTGTTATTGTTTTAACCCAAGTATCCCAAAGGTACACAGTATTTCTTCTCATCACTATACGTTTAATTATTTTACATATAATTACGTTATCTTCATTATTAACCATTGAATTGATAATTGTTGAACGGTTAAAGAACAATGTGCAGTCCACGTTGCTGAAACTGCCTGGAGATTGCAAGATTACTTCCACAGTTGCTGCAACAGTAGGAAAGACGTGCAAATCTTATGGCTGAATAGTTGTGATTTGTAGTCTAGATTTGACAACAACAAAAGAATATCACCGAAGGAGTTGCTACACTAGATGTAACGATCATGATCTAAAGATAGTATTTTTGTAACAGCATTTTGTTAAAGGGAAAACTGACTTCCCTATTTTTGTATAAAGGGTTAAAATAGGACTTACAATGTAATCTATTGTAATAGATGTCTCCTCTTTAAAAAGAGGAGACATCTACAATAGAAGGGGAGGAACAAATTGCGGGGAAGGGCTTAGTTGAAGGAACAGAACTAGAATCCTTTTTCTGTAACATGACATATTGATAGATGAAAAAATCTCATTTTGAACATTTCTTTCTAGTTCTCGTCTTCTGGGGAATCTTGTGAGAAGGACAGGGCCCACCTTCATCACAAGATTCACCCATTATATTTCTGCAGTGTGTTAAGTGTGTCGTTCATTCATGCTTTGTTAACAGTACTGTTTACTAAATATCATTTTTTCATTATTGCTGAAACTCTGTTTTCTTTCCAATTGATTGCTGCAATGTTTATTTTATCCATAGTTAATTCATATGTGTTGCATTGGCAATTGAGTTTACAGAGTGAGTTGGCAGCTTGATGATCAGAAACAAGTGCTGAAGATTTCCACTCTGTGAATAGGGTCATGTTCTCTGTTACATCATAGCTAGCGCTTTCCTTTGTAGATTAATTCTTTAGATTACTCCTTTAATGAAATTAAGCATTCTTTGTGTAGTTTTCTGCAATAGATTGTTTTGTTGTAACTTAGAGTGGAGCTTTAGTTTGTTTAAGCAAGGTGTGACTAGTCTTTACTACAACTTTTATTGCTTTTAAGATTGAGTACATATAGTACGTAGTTTCCTTTGAAATAACAGACTTCCCTAGGTTGAAAATCTATGTAGCACTTGGTTGTTCGAATTAATAAGCAATTAAAGTGACCATCATTTTGGCATCGTTGCTAGGGAAGGCAATCATAGATTTTAAAAGCATTCATGATTTTCTTTTACATATGCAGGATGCATGAGAGGATGCAAGAAAACTAATCCTACAGGTGGCAAGGGCAAAGGAAGAGGAGGAAGAAAAACTTTTATTGATGAGATTATTTCAAAAGCTGAGACTTCTCAGAGGCTAAACTCTTAGAAGCCACAGAGTCAACATTCTCTCCAAACAGACTACGAAACAGAGGAAGTAGTGGGACCTGAAAGGGTTGAAGAGATAGTAGAACAGACTGAGGAACCAGTGGAGGACATTGAAGAACCAATAGAAGATATTGAAGTTGAGGAACCAGTTCAGGACATTGAGTGTCCAACTGAAAGCGCTAAAGATCGGGTAAGTGCAATAGGGGAACAACCAATGGATGGAAACAATGAAGGAATCTTTGGTGGATGACATGGAGGAGGAGAAGGAAGAGGTGAGAAATCTCTCTCCACCTTGGAATTCCCTATTGGGGAACTTCCCAGAGGAGCAACTCCTATGAAGAACATCCCACTCTCAGCCTTACCCAATTTCCACGGTTTATCCTCTGAAGACCCTAATGAGTTTCTTTTCGAGTTTGATATATTGTGTAGAAGTTATGATTATCTTACTAATGCTCAAAAATTGAAGTTATTTCCAGCAACATTAAAAGGAAATGCACTGAGATGGTTTATGAGCTTGGGAGGTCATGTGATCACAACATGGGATCAAATGAAGGAGAAGTTTCTGGCCAAATACCAAGATTATTGCCGGACGAGAGAGAAAAGGGAGGAATTATTCAAGATGGTTCAGAAGGAGGATGAAAATCTGAAGGACATTGCGGAAAGAATCTAGTATAATTTGCAGAGATCCGAGCACCCCGATGTAAGTAAAGGTATTCTCAAGACAATATTATTGAAAGGGGTAAGGGATGACTGTTTATATATGTTAAATATGCTTGGTAAAGGGTACATATCTAAGGAATTGTATGATGAAATCGTTAACCTCTACAAGAGATGTTCAAGAGGAGCTGCAAATAAATCAAAAAGCAGGGATAATACTTATTCAAGAGTCCAAAAATCAGCCAGTGGAGGAGCAACAAGAGCTGAAATAGGTAATCTACTTGAGGAATTCAAAACTGAAATGTTAAGTTCTTTTGCTTCACAAATTGATACCTTGCAGGTTAAGAAGAAATAAGCAAAGGTAGAAGCCGCTTTGGCCATCTTCTATCCTAAATGCAGAGAAAAACATCTACTAAGGGAATGTCCATTGGACAAGGTACCAATTTACACCATTTGTGAGAAGGACCATGAAACCTAACAATGCCCCTCTTTACCAAGGATAAAAGCAGCGTTGCAACCAACTGAGGAGGAAGCTGAATTAGTTTATCTGCTGACACAAAGGAGGCAATGGCAACCACGAGGACAAGGTATGAACTCTAGTATGTCATTTAATCGTTGGAATAATTATCCTTCTTTTAATCAAGCAAATTACCCACCCTTCAACCAAATGCAATACGCACCCTTTAGTCAAATGAATTTCCCACCCATGCAACAAACAAACCCTCCCTTTGTAGACCCTGCAATGTGGACTCCTTGGCTTCTACAGCAATCTTATTTTAATTAATGGAACCCAAACTAGAGAGCTCAACAAACTCCGTTCCCAAACCAATTTCCTCAGTTTCAGCAACAACTTTTTCTCCTGTCAGGTACTCCATCGAATAATCAGAAAATGAGACCCCAGCTACCTGTACAACCAGACCCTAACCCTAATAATAATAATAAAGTTGTTCAAGTCATCGATATTCAGAACCTGCCTACATCTCCTGTGCAGTGTAATGATACTCATTTACAATCCGGGAGAGTATTTGAGCCAATTATTGATGATATTACCTCGTCTGACTCTGACAAAGAAGAGGCAGAAAAGAATAATTTACCTAATAAGGGTGCTGAAACAGTCAAGCCACCCTCTAATAAAACTGCTGAAATAGTACAGCCATCATTCCTTGAACGTCTAGCTCTCGCTAAGACACCTGAGCTGCCTGTTTTTAATCTTCTAGGGGAATTGCAGAATCTTTACATTAAAATTCCACTTTTACAAGCATTCAAAGATGTACCAATTTATGCCAAAACCGTCAGAGACATCTGCATCAAGAAACCTGGTAGGAAAGCTAAAGATCCCCTTATAGTTCATGTGATGGGTGATCTAGCTACTTTAATGCCGGGAAAAGCTCCTCCTGTAAAATATGGTGATCCCGTCCATCCTACGGTCATAGTACAAGTTGGAAAAAATATTTTTTCATGAGTTCTAGTAGACCTAGGTGCTGCTATAAATATTATGGCCCTTGAAACTACATAGTTGTTACATTTGAAAAATGTAATCAGAGAGACACCAACTATCCTGGAATTAGATGATCGTTCCATAAGCAAACCAGGAGGGGTTATTGAAGACCTAATCATTTCAGTTGAATCCTAGAATTACCCAACTACTTTTTTGTATTAAAGACTAAAGCAAAGTTGTGGGGGCATCCTCTGATTTTGGGGAGACCCTGGTTGGCTACAACAGATGCCTTTATCAGCTGTAGATCAGGTTCAATGACAATTTCTAATGGATGTGAAACTAAGCAGCTTACTCTTTACCCTCATGCTACACCTATGATTAACAATGATGATTTTGTATGGTTAGACTAATGAGGATAATGATGCTCAACCCATTTTGACCATTGGACAAGCCTTAACTCTTAAAGACACCACGAAAGATGAAGTAATTAGTAATTTTATTTCTGAACCTTCCCCAGTCACTTTTGAAACATATAATCAGTTAACTGTAATTCTGGAACCTAAAACACAGGAAAAGCTTAAATCTGAAAATTTACCTCAAACATCAACTGCTATCTCCTCTAAAAGCATAACAGTAGAAATCAAACCTGGCAAAACATTGAACATAAACCCCAATTTATCAGATGCTAAAACACAACAGCTAATGAAGTTTCTCCGTGAAAACAAGGAAGCATTCACATGGGTCTACACAAACATGAAGGGGATCTCTCCTGAATTATGTATTCATTGTATCTATATTAAGGAGGGGTCCCAACCAGTCTGTCAACCCCAACGGCGAATGAATCCCAATTTGAGGGAAATTGTTAAGGAAGAACTTCAAAAGTTTCTTAATGCAAGGTTTATATACCCCATATCTGATAGTGAATGGGTTTCTCCATTGGTGATAGTACCTAAGAAAAATGGGAAATGGAGAGTGTGTGTAGATTATAGAGTCTTAAACAAAGCCACTCAAAAATATCATTTCCCCTTGCCATTTATTGATCAGGTGTTGGACATCTTGTCAAGAAAGAAATTCTTTTCCCTTTTAGATGGTTTTAGTGGATATAACCAAATCAGATTTGCACTCTAAGATCAAGAAAAGACCACTTTTACTAGTCCTTGGGGAACTTTTGCTTATAGAGTTCTCCCATTTTGACTATGTAATGCTCCAGCAACGTTTCAAAGAGCAGTGATAGGAATCTTTTCTGATATGCTTAATGATTCTATGGAAATATTTATGGATGACTTTACTCCTTATGGTGTGAATTTTGAAGATGCATTACAAAACCTTGAGAAAGTACTTAAAAGATGCATACAAGCTCATATTTCCTTGAGTACTGAAAAATGTCATATGATGATAAATGTAGGAATTGTACTAGGACACTTCATTTCATTCCTTGGGATTCAAGTAGATCCATCGAAAGTACAGGTAATTCAGACCCTTCCTATTCCTAAGACACAAACTGATGTAAGAAGATTTTTAGGACATGCTAGATATTACAGAAGATTTATCAAAAAAAATTCTAAAATAGCTTCTCCTTTTTTTGTGTTACTTATGAAAAATGTTGAATTTAAGTGGAATGATGCCTGTCAAAAAGAATTTGATGAACTTAAGCATCAGTTGTCTATAGCTCCTATTCTAAGGGGACCTGATTGGGCACTTCCCTTTTATATATCCTCTGATTCTTCGGATACTGCAATTGGAGTTGTCTTGGGACAAGAAGAAAATAATCTTTCTTATGCTATCTATTTCATTAGTAAGAATATGACCCTTGCTGAGCTTAATTACACAGTTACCGAAAAGGAATTTTTAGCAATCATTTACGCTATTAATAAATTTCGACATTACATTACTGGTTATCCTACTTTTTTTCATACTGACCACTTGGCTATCAAGTATTTAATGAAAAAATCTGTCACAAATGCTCGAGTTACCAGGTGGTTATTGTTACTACAAGAGTTTGATATTACAATTGTAGATCGACCAGGTAAAGAAAATGTAGTTGTTGATTTCCTTTCTCGGATAAAAACTGATGATAATACTCCAGTAGATGATTCCTTTCCTGATGAGTACTTGTTTGCAGTATCTGCTCACTCACCGTGGTATGTAGACATTGCCAATTATCTAGTTGCAGGGAAGCTACCATCACACCTATCACATCGGGAGAAAATAAAGATCATTCAACAAAGTGCTCGGTATCGCTGGATAAGTGGGTGTCTTTTCCATACAGGACTTGATCAGGAAATCTGAAGATGCATTAGAGAAGATGAGGTTTATGATATATTGAAGGCTTGTCATGATGGCCCTTGTGGGGGGCATTTTACTGATAAGAGAACAACACATAAAATTCTCAGGATGGGTTATTATTAGCCCTCACTTTTCAATGATGCAAATAAATATGTCAGGGCCTGTGATAGTTGTCAGAGAATGGGTCAAACTAATCATAGAGATGAAATGCCACTGAACCCCCAGGTAATACTTAAACCCTTTGAAAGATGGGCTCTAGACTTTGTAGGACCCATCAACCCTCCATCCAACCAAAGAGTTTACATATTGGTTTGTACAGATTATATGACTAAATGGGTGGAAGCTAAGGCACTTATTAGAGCTAATGAAGAATCTGTTTTAACCTTTTTATTTGAAGAAATCTTCGTTAGGTTTGGAGTGCCTAGAGAACTAGTCACAGATGGAGGACCTCCTTTCAATTCTCATGGTTTTAAAGCTACGCTTCAAAAATATCATATTAATCATAAAATGACTACACCTTACCACCCCCAAGCTAATGGTCAGGTGGAAAGTACAAATAAAGTCATAGAAGCCATTTTAACAAAAACAGTGAAGGAGAATAGGAAGGATTGGTCTCAAAGGATGCCTGAAGCATTATGGGCTTATAGAACTACCTGCAGGAACACTAAAGGATTTTCACCCTATGAATTGGTTTATGGAAAAAGTGTTGTTTTTCCTGTGGAATTTGAAATCAAAACCTTAAGAACTGCTTTAGCTATTAACCTTGATTTGACTGATGCACAGACAGCTAGGTTGCAGCAACTTCGGGAATTGGATGAAAAGAAGTTGGATGCCTTCCATCAAACGACTATGATTGAACAGCAAAGAACCAGGTGGCATGATAAAACTATTAAGCATAAGTAGTTCCAAAAAGGTAATTGGGCTCTATTGTATGATTCTCGGTTTGAAAATTTTCAAGGAAAATTACGAACAAGGTGGCTAGGACCTGATGAGATTGATACTGTTTTTCCCAATGGAACAGTAAGGCTCCTACCAATTGATGATTCTAGAACACCATTGTTAGTAAATTGGTATCGGCTCCATCCATACCAGCAACCAATTTCTAAATAGGATTTTAAGGCCACTTGCATGGCAGATTCGCACTATATCTTTTTGGGGGAGCCTGCTGCCCCTCATTGCATTTAATCTATGCATTATATGTTTCTTTATTAGATTAGATTTCTTAACTAATAATCCCTGTCAAGGGTTGCCATGTTATAATTTATTATTTTTCAGGTCTCAGATTGGGAGGCTGGTTGAAAAGAACAATTTTATTGCAAGCAGAATCAAGTTTCATTTTGGGAAGCATTCTCATCTCAACTCAATTCATAAGCTCATTCCCCCACGTTACCTCTGAACAAAACTTTCCTGTTTTTCTTTATAGCAACATCTCTCTTTATTTTTCCCGTTGTTGAAACACCAACTTTTTCCCTTTTTCCCGTTGCTGAAACACCAAGTTTTTCCCTTTTTCCATTGCTGAAACACCAACTTTTCTTTTTTTTCCCGTTGCTGAAACACCAATTTTTCCCATTGCTGAAACACCGACTTTTTCCATCTCTCCCTAAAACACCAATTTTTCCCATTTTTCCCACAATTGGAACATTAATTCCTCTCAAAAGAATGGATACATATTACTCCCCATTGTGAGAATCATTTATTGATCCTTATAACTTTGATCTTTCACTACCTCCTCCTATGTTTATAAAAGCCTTTCATATAAATACCCTCATATTACAAAACCCTCTTTCATAACCATTGGTGATCTATTAGCGACGAAATTATATTTTCAGAATATCAATCGAAGGTAAACACGAGGTATGTGTTTTTATGTGTAAGTATTAAACTATAGTTAATGAGAAGATTGTGACATGATTACTGCAATCTCCGTACATTCAAACTTATCATTTTAGCCGTAGTTGGGGGGGGAAACCAAAATTTGGCAATCATTTCACAATACGCCAATCACCGTCGTTTTTTTACCACAATCATGTCCCATCACCCCATCTTTGTCTTATTATGTCACGACCTTATTTCCAAAACTTACTCTCTTTCAAGTGCAGTAACTCAACTCTGTACTGTGCATTTTACTAAAGCAAGTAACTATGGGAGGCAATGCTATTCGAAATGAACCCCGCTCAATAGCTCTATTGGAATTGCACCCAGAGGTATATCAGATTTTTTAGCAGGCAGGCTAGGTAGATTATTTTCGAAGGCTTCAAGGATTTGATCCTTAGCAAGTCCTTGAATTCGCACGTAATCTACAGGAAGGCTACTCTACCGTTCAAGGAGTCTGAATTCCAGTAACAGAGGATGATATAGCACAGGTTTCAGGTTTACCGGCCACTGGCATTCGATGGTTCAGTCGCAAACACATCATTTTGAATGCACAGCAGGACTTCCTTCTACCAGGAGAGTAGGTCGAGCCTAAAGGCAAGGGTGTTGCACTTCATTCATTACCACTTCCATGGCCGAAGGTTGCCGAATTTTTCGAGCACTATCTCACCTGCGAAAGACGTTACCAGGTAGTTTATCAGCATGATTTTGTCCTGTTCAATCATTTAAGACATGGTTGTCTGTTAAATATGCCATATTATCTACTTGGGTGTATAAAGAATATGTCACATTATTCCATGAATGCGAAGTACCCACTCCTTTCCCTCAGTCACCATCGTCTTGTTCAGCTTCTAATTCAGAGGGCCTTTGCTCAACAGAATCCCCCTCTCCTTAACAACCCACCCCCAGAACCCCAAGAAGCTACTGAAATTCCTCAAGCGGCAGTCGAAAACCCTCAGGAAACTGCTGAAATTCCTCAAACAACAACTCAAACTCCCCAATTGGATGCTCAAAATCCTCAGCAAACCCCTGGAATCCCTCAGCAAGTTGAAAATCCTTCTGCACAACAACCAGGGAGCATCATTGATCCCCCACCACCCGCAACAATTAATCCAATTGACCCCTCCATTACATCGACCCCACCCCATAATTTAGTTGAATCATCCACTCCCACTGTCCATATCCCCTGTGATGATTCAGATGACAACATTCCCATTGCTAAGCTAAAAAGGAAAAGGCAAGAAAAGGTTGTTCCCCTAACAAAAAGATGAACAAGTGCCTCAATTAAAGAAGCTATCACTTATGATGACGCTCCTACCCCAGAGAAAGCTACTCATAAAATAAAAACCACTGTTCTTCCTGCCTTTTTACCTCGAAGACGAATGAGGACGTATTCTGAAGCATCAATTAAAACCACTACCCTAAATTCCCCACCTATTATCCTAAAACCCCATACCCCACCACAGTCCCAAGGCCTTGAATCTTTACCTACCTCAACCTTGAGTACTGAAATGCAAAATGCACAGCATTTTGTGACATCATTCCTTTCAGAGAACGTAGCTATTACACAAGAACCAGCTACTGATTCAGCAGCTGCTCCACAAGAACCAGCTGATGATCCATCAAAAGTGGATACCCAAGATGATATATAGCATGTCGTTGTCCCACAAGAACCAACTACCGACTCAGCAGGTGCTACACAAGAACCACATGCTGATGTCTATAAAACAGACGACCTAGATGTAGCTGCCCCACAAGAACCAGCTACCGACTCAGTAGGTGCTACACAAGAACCACCTGTTGATTTCCATAAAACAGACAACCTAGATGTAGCTACCCCACAAGAACCAGCTACCGAATCAGCAGGTGCTACACAAGAACCAACTATTAATGTCCATAAAATAGACGATCTAGATGTAGCTGCCCCACAAGAACCAGCTACCAACTCAACAGTTGTAACATAAGAACCAACTGATGATGTCCATGAAACAGATGACCAGGACGTATCTGCTCCAGTTACTGACTCAGCAGTTGCCACACATGAACCACCTACTGATGTCCATAAAATTGATGATCAAGATGTAGCTGCCCCACAAGAACCAGCTACTAACTCAGCAAAAGTTACACAAGAACCACCTACTGATGAACAAAATATAGATAATTAGGAACCAGCTACACAGTCAGCAGCTGCCACACAAGAACCATCTACTGATATGCAAAATTTGGATGCACAGGATGATATAGTTGTTACAGAACTAGCTGATGATTCAGCAAATGTCACACAAAAACTACCTGTTGAGGCTGCAAACAATGAAGCTGCTACCGAACAACAACCCTTCCATCCATTGGAATCAGCTACTGAGACTGTGACTGCTACACAAAGCCCAGTCACCTTGGCTTCCCTTTTACAAGAAAACGAGTTTCTGAAATCAGAGCTCGAGGTTTATAAGCAGGAACTAATAGTGGCAAGGGAAGCCTATGAAAGAGAGCTTAATCTGTATACTTTAGCTCATGCAGCATCTATAGCCGAGAAAAGTGCAGAGAAAGATCAATATAATGAATACATGTGCAGCCAATGTGGTAATATTTATCATCAAGCTGGTTATAAGATAGTCGAAGTCCCATTGCCTAAAGCCACTCCTGCATCGACTCCTGTTATAGTTAAAAAGGAATGCCCTACTGTTACACAAGAACAAGCAGGGCCTTCAAAGATTTTTGAAAAGGAGGTTAAACCACAAATATCTCGGCCTACTCTGGTTGTTAAAATTGAAAATCCTGCACCAAGGCCTACAAAGACTGCGTTTACTCAGACTGAACCTCGGCATTCAAAGACCGTCTTCACTTAGACCATAAGCACTCAAGCACAAATGGATATACGGAAGAAGGAATATGTTATGTCATAGGAAAGGATCTTGTAGGAACAAAAATTATCATGGAAAAATCATATATATGCAAATTGGGAAGTGTTGGAACAATCTTGTGCATAGAACAAGGAAAATAAACAGTTAAAAGCTAAATTGTCTTCCATGTTTGATCTGGTTCAAAGACTACTGGCCACCAGGAAACCATCCTTTAATTATTCTGTGTTTCTTGTAGAGCGCTTAGCATTCTTCCAAGTAAAGGCAATCAGAAATAGACGATCTCATGAGGTATCTACAGCTCAACAGTTTATCAAAACATTCACAGAGACATCATTTAGTGAACAAAATTTACTTTGTGAACTATATCTCCATAATGAAGCCATGCCTGAGGATAGAAATCTTAATCTGATTCCTCTGGTTGGGGACATTCAGATTAGATCCTTTGTCTCTTTCCTCGCTAATCACCTCACGTGGTAAAATGCCTTCCTTTCAGCAAAACACAACGATGATAATTGCCTTCTGTGGATTCGATCCGAACCACAGAATGCTGTTGTTTTTTTCGTTGAACATCATCGGTTTTTAAGGGAACCAAGAATGACCGAGCATCTGAAAGAATTACAGGCAGTAGTCTTACAAGATTGCCAATATTATGTCAAAGCCAAGGGAGCTCTTGCCTTACAGGCAAACAATCTGTTTTGGGAACACTGCCCTAAGGAGAGAAAGGAATATCATCCCTTTAACCCTCTTAATCTTCAAAAAACAATTTCACGACTACCTAATTATGTTAAATGCATTCAACAGTGTGCTGAAAGGTGGATAGGATATCATTTTCACTTCCCTCTTCTATGGTTGCCAGTACAGCAATATAAGGCTTATTTCAGGTTGTCCAAGAAGGAGTAGCTCGCAGCATTGTAGAGACTACAGAATGTCCAGGGTTTCAAAGATTTGGTTGATAGCACCTTCTATACCTACTGTCTAAGTAATCTGCACTGTATATCCCAATACTCGGACTCAGACTCAGAGTAAAAGTTGCATGAGGACATGCAACCCTTTCAGTTGGGGGGATGTTAGGACCTCAAATTGTCTCTTTTTGACCATACATTTTGCTATGATGTCATCCTTTTTCAACTTATATTTAAAGTCCTTGTTATTGTTTTAACCCAAGTATCCCAAAGGTACACAATATTTCTTCTCATCACTATACATTTAATTATTTTACATATAGTTACGCTATCTTCATTATTAACCATTGAATTGATAATTGTTGGATGGTTAAAGAACAATGTGCTTTCCACATTGTTGAAACTACCTGGAGATTGCAAGATTACTTCCACAGTTGCTGAAATAGTAGGAATGACACACAAATCTCGTGGTTGAATAGTTGTGATTTGCAGTCTAGATTTGACAGCAACAAAAGAAGATCACCTAAGGAGTTGCTACACTAGATGTAACGATCATAATCTAAAGACAGTACTTTTGTAACAGCATTTTGTTAAAGGGAAAACTGACTTCCCTATTTTTGTATAAAGGGTTAAAATAGGACTTACAATGTAATCTATTGTAATAGATGTCTCCTCTTTAAAAAGAGGAGACATCTACATTATAAGGGGAGGAACAGACTGCGGGGAAGGGCTTAGTTGAAGGAACAGAACTGGAATCCTTTTTCTGTAACATGACATATTGATAGATGAATAAAATCTTGTTCTGAACATTTCTTTCTAGTTCTCGCCTCCCGGGGAATCTTGTGAGAAGGACAGGGCCCACCTTCATCACAAGACTCACCCATTATATTTCTACAGTGTATTAAGTGTGTCTTTCATTCATGCTTTGTTAACAATATTGTTTACTGAATATCATTTGTGCATTATTGCTGAAACTCTGTTTTCTTTCCAATTGATTGCTGCAGTGTTTATTTTATCCACAGTTAATTCATGTGTGTTGCGTTGGCAATTGAGTTTACAGAGTGAGTTGGCAGCTTGATAATTAGAAATAGGTGCTGAAGATTTCCGCTCTGGGAATAGGGTCTGTTCTATGTTACAGCATAGCCAGCACTTTCCTTTGTAGATTGATTCTTTATATTACTCCTTTAATGAAATTAAGAATTCTTCGGTAGCTGTCTGCAATAGATTGTTTTATTGTAACTCAGAGTGGAGCTTCAGTTTGTTTAAGCAAGTTGTGACTAGTATTTACTGCAACTTTTATTGCTTTCAAGATTGAGTACATCTAGTATGCAATTGCCTTTGAAATAATGGACTTCCCTAGGTTGATAATCTATGTAGCACTTGACTGTTTGAATTAATAAGAAATTAAAGCGACCAACATCGAGGCATGATAAGCATCGGATTGAGCATAGTTTCCAAGTTGGTGATCAAGTCTGGCTGTATATTAGCAAAGACAAAATGCAAGGTGAAGGTAAGAAGTTGAAGCCAATAAGGTATGGACCTTTTAAGATACTTGAGAAAATTGGTGAGAATGCTTTTCACCGTGATTTACTAGCTTACGTGCACATCTACTCAGTTGTTAATGCAGACAGCTTGAGACTATTTGAACCTTCATTGATTGAAGATCCCGAAGAGAAGAGTCAATTGCCTTATATTGATGATCTGTTACCTGAATATCTCAATGAGTTGCAAGAAGGTATTGTCTAGTCAATTTAACATACTAAATTGCTCTACATAAATTATCAATCCAGGTATCGTAAACTGATGAAGTGTGATGCACAATATGTGCTTAGTTAACCTTTTTCTTACTTCGTTGTTTTATAGTTTATGTTGTTTTTGTGGTTTTGTTCTTGTTGGTTTCCTAAATTGTTTAATGCAAATGGAAATCCTATTCTAAGGTCTTAAGAATACTTTTAAAGGTCAAATATGGATGTAGATTTCAAGACCAGGTTTATGTCCCTTATGGTAACTTCCAAAACTTAACACTTCAAAAGATCTCAAAACAGGTTATTGATCAAATCAGTACTTGAAAAAAAGTGTAAATATGCAGATATTTAAATCAAACAAAAGATGAAATACTGATCATGAAATCACTGTCTCTGCTGCCCATCTAATTAAAAAAATAAAATCTAAACTATTGCACTTAAACAAACCAAAAATTGCAGACTAATGAAAGCAAAATCAATTTACTTCACTTATAATCTGATAGCTCACCAAGTAAGCTTTTCTGGGTTAAGACATGTCTCTAGAGATAACATCAATAACATGAAGAATTGATATCTAAATTACCTACTTGCAAATGAAAGTAAAATCAAGTTACTTCACTTATAATTCGATAGCTCGCCAAGTAGCTTTTCTGGGTTAAGCCATGGCTCTGGAGATAATTTCAATAACATAAAGAACCTGATATCTAAATTACCTACTTGCAAATGAAAGTAAAATCAAGTCACTTCACTTATAACCCGATAATTTTCCAGGTAGCTTCTCGGGGTTAAGCCATGGCTCTGGAGATAACGTCAATAACATGAAGAACCTGATATCTAATTGCAAAGATGAAAGTAAAATAAAATCACTTCACTCATAATCCGATAGCTCGCCAAGTAGCTTTTCGGGGTTAAGCCATGGATCTAAAGATAATGTCAAATGACATGAAGAATTTGATATCTAAACTAACTAACAACAACAAATAAATAAGACTGAAATCAAAGCATAACTGAAATTGAAAAGCTTAAGAAAACGTTCAGCAGAGAGGCAAATCTCATGTCACTATTTGATGCAAAAACATGTAAAGAAAAACTAATCCACAATCAACCGGTTGAACACACTTGCTTGAATTAAAATTGCATGAATGGAAACTCTAAACTATCAAACTTGAAAGCAATAAAATGACATACATAAATGAAATCAAAGCAAAATTACATAATAATATCTACTCTACCTTACATTCTAATATGCTCCATGACATCTACTTCACATCTCCTTCCATGTTGAGAACATCAACGCTTTATTCAAATTCTTCAAAATTACAAAGTACAACAAAGCTTTCCAAAGCTTTCAAAAGCCATCAAGGAAGAACTATAAACTCCAAGCTAAGCTAAGACTAACAAGCTAACCAATGAAGGAGAGAGATCTCCTATTTATACAAAAAGATGAGAAGCCATCTCATTAATGAGACTCCATGAATCTCTCCCTCTACCTCTAGAGTCCTAATCAAAATAGGAACTGATAAGACACATGTCCTCTTAGAGTTTCAATACAATTAGGAGATGTGACACATATCCTCTTGATCCCATAATTCTTTCCACTCAAATTCGAATTTGGCCTTAGAGTGCCACATAAGGGTCTTCTAGAAGCCTCCTTTTGACCTACACATGTCAACAATCTCAACCACTTGTTAGGTATAAGCATATGCACATTATTTTCTAATTTTTAACCACAAATTCACTTAAAAAGGCTAAGAATTAATAAAGTTTGGAAAAACATAAATGTGACCCAATGATAATGAAAGTGGGATGAATGTGGTGACATAGTAGTGAAATGGAGGTGATATAATGGACATAATAGTGAAAGTGTAATGGAAATGAATGACATTTTCAAGACCCAACATACCCCCCAACTAAAGTTATTGCATGTCCTCATGCAATATATATTACATTAACTTTTTTTGATCCTTGAGCTTTGGCTTAACTTTGCATGATATCATTTGATAACTTCATATTTTTGCAAAGTGTTTTACTTGAATTGCAACATGGTGGGTTCTTGTGTTACAACCATTTTTTTGTTGTTGCATTCTATTTTGATCTTTGATCTTTGCATAATGATATTTTGATTATTGTTGCAAAGTATATCTTTATTGGATTGCATATTGGTTGGTTCTTGTGTGACAACCATGATTTTGTTTGTATCCAATTTATCCTTTAAGCAATTTTTTAAAATCCATTGTATGCTCATAATAACAATGTAATAGTTAATATATGTTGGAAGTTTGTGGGCTCCTGAGTATGATATGGACATGGAAAGATATGAAGATGAATGTATTTCCCCCCACCCCCCCCCAAATGATGGTATTAGCAATTTTATGAAATGAGGAAGAGAAATGTTTTTCCAACAATTATCATTCTAGCTTTTTATGGAATTCTATGGTCAAAAAGTTAGAAAATAACGTACCTTAACTTACCCTTTGGAATAGATGAGTTGTATGTGTGATGGCTGCAAAATTCTGATCATATTCTTCTTCAAGTGGCTGAACACGAAGAGTCATGGATAAAGAGTTAAGATGACTCTTTATTGCTTCTACTAAAACTTATTGAATCTACTCCAAAATGCTGAAAATAAAGTCTTCATGTCTTCAAAACTCATTGGCACAATTCCTACTATGTGAAAAAATGTTCTAATGTCGAACATAGCAGGAAATTTTTGACTTAGTGGCCATTGATGGATGCCACTAGTCAACACGAGAACTCTCACCATTGGTGACAATGAGAGTGAAGATGCCCAAACACATCTTGCTAGGTACGAATAGTTTTTCCGATGTCGATTCACCTAGAAGATCTGACAAACAAGGGACATTAATGTATTCCCATTGTTTGTCAGCATGAGAACTTGCCATTAAGGCATGCAAGCCTCAAGGTGTCTTTACAAGGAACTTAGACTCAAAGGACTATGAACTCAATAATTTGCATTGAAGCAGGGCTTATTTGCGAAATAAAAATGACAGGAAATGAAAGATGAAAATGGAAGATGGAAATGGAGAGTAAAAATGGCAGTGGGAAATAAGCATGTGAATGCGCCTCTTACTTTTATTTGTCAGTTATGAATGGACAAAAAGAGATGGAAAGTGTATGTGAATGTAAATGGAAAATATGGAGTGAAATGAGGTGAATGGTTTATTATGAGGTATGGATGTGATAGAGACAATAGTATCTAAAAGTTTTTCAAGTGTTTGGATTTGATTTTGCATCAACATATTTCCTCTTTGTTTTTGATCATCCTCTTATGAAACAAATTGGTCTCCTAGAGAGACACCATTCTCTTGTAGTCATTTGTCCTTCCTCCTGGAACCTGCAAAAAAAACTAATGCTTCTTCTGCAATGGAATGTAAGATTATCAAAGGAGAAAGGTGATCAATCTCTCTAGTTACGATATTTACACACAACACTAAGAATTTGTATTAATGAAAAAGGTTCTCAAAGGAAAAATCAAAAGAATTTATACCTTCTTTGGAATTGGTGTCCCAAATTGAATGTTGCTTATTTTTAGCAATTTATTTCATTATTTTCCATTTCAAACTCTAATGATGGATTTCTCATTGTGTAGATCTTGTTGAGATCTTTCCAACTGTACTTGAATCATCAAAATCCGATTTTGCATGAGAAAAATAGGTTGATTTGAACAATGAGGTTTTTCAGCTGTAGAATTGGAGAACAGTTGTGGAATTGGAGTTTAGCTCCAGAATGTGCACAGTTTTTGTAGCTAAAAATCTTGAATAAAAAGTTAGCTATTCATCTTTCATCATCAGCCCAAAATTAATCAATACCTTCAGAAAAGTGAGTAAATAACTTATTCATTTCATTGATTCATAATTATATTTTTTTTTCTTGACATACGGCGACTTAGTGTGGCGACTAGTGATAACACACACCCTGAATTCCCTTTGACTAGGGTCTTTTTCATCGACTTGGATCAAATGAATAGGACACCATCCATGTACTGACATTTTCCCAGCTACCCATGTGGTTTGTTTCGTCTGTTGACACCTATAACCTATAGAAGTATGAAAATGGCTGCGGAATTTCCAGTTAGCTGTGGAATCAGGTTGCATTCCGCAGCTAAAAGACATCCAACCATCAGTTTTCCAATTTAAGTTATTTTCTTCATTGTCTGCATGTAGGAACTCTGTGAATGGTAGTGGCATATGGAGCAACACAGTTTCAGCAATGGAAATGGAATATCAAGGTACCAACTCTTGTGCTGCTCATTTTTTTTTGTTTTTTTTTAGATATACCCGAAGTGTCACTTTCCTACTACCATCTGAATCATAAACCTTGAAGATGAATTCAAAATTTTGGTTACTTAGCAATTAGGCACGGGAACAATTTTAGAGCACTTCGACTATCAAAAAGATGCTTATGCAAGAGTGCAAGGATGCAAGAGCTAGTATGCAGGAATGATAGATTATTTTCAAGATCAAACAAAAACCAATGATTTCAAGAATACATTTATGATGCACCAAACTTTGATACGATTCAGATCAACCTACAATTATCATGCAAACAGTCCCAAAATCTCACTTTAAAAACAAACAAGATAATACTTATTGAGCCTTTAAGTGTATTAGGATTATCATACCTTATTTTTAGGCCCAAACTTTGAAGATTACACTGTTGTAGCAATTATATCAGACTTCTGAAATACACAAGACTACCAAGGTAAATGAGCAACAAATCTTCAACTTATAATTTTATAAACAACTAAAGGCACATCATAATAAAACCTCCACTCCTTCCAGTTTCTAAATCATAAAACAACCCATTTCCCTTTACTGTCATGCTTTTATTTTCTATTGTCTGTGCCCTGTCCATTGTAAAATATGGACGATCATCTGGATTGGCCAATTTTTTCTACCTCATTCACATTTTCACCAACGAGAAATTGAAAGTACCATCTAAATCATACAGGGCTGGAAAGAATTGTCGATAGCACAAGATTGCCATCGTCATGCTGCAAAGAGTGGATAGAAAAACAATGCAGAGTTTTGCAGCGTGGCCCTGACGGTCAAAAATATTAATCTCATTAAGATATAGTAAGACATATCCTAAGCCTGCAAATTACTCTTATGCCCTTCATATTTTAGTGAGTAAATATGTCGAGCATCATAGGTATAGCCGTTAAACAGATCAATCGGGAAGAGTCGTATTCAATTCGAACACATCTGACAGGTGTGAGAGTAAAGTGCAAGCTTATTAAAGATGAGAGGCATTAAGGGTGGGAGACGTGGTGGAGTAAGGTTAGATTCCAGCACATAGTAGGTCTCCAAATTGGAATTCCCTTCCCCAGACAATCGAGTTAAATCAAACAACCAATTTATTAATTCAAATTTCATTTTATTTCACGCGGCAGGCAAAAAGAGGCTTCAGAGAACCGAGAAATTCTCTCAAACCACCACGAATTTCTTAAAATGATTTTTGGGTTATCTAATTGACCCTATTGCCGAAAAAAACCCATGTTTTATTTTTTCTAAATTCGCCTCTGTTTGGGCAGATCTTGCGTTCAAAGTTTGACGTTTTTCTCTGTTTTGCATTTTTTTCTAAATTGTTGTGGCAAATGTGTTTTCTTCAAGTTTGCAATATCTACAGTAGCCAGTGGCAGCAGTGAACATCTTTTATAGTAACTATACCATGTTTTCGTAGAAACAACTAAATCTTTAACATGTTGAGCTATGGGCGGTTTTGCGATTTTCATCACAGAGAATAGCCTCTGTTGCTTCATCGACAATTGGATCAAGCACAAAAGAAACTGTTGTAGCATAAGATGGTTTAGCTTTTGGCTTGACTAGCTTTCCTTCCCTTCCTCCCGTGCAGCATTACTTCAAAAAAAGGTGCACTCTCAGAATAATTTGATCAAGGAATTATAAATCGATTAACCCCAAATTCTAAGTCAACGATTACATCAAACTCCGAGAAGTTCTCGATTGATGAATTTGAGCTTGTCAAAGATATAATTTGTTGATTCGAATGTGCTTTCCCCTTATTTTAGAGCCAAAATGAAGACAATGTCTACAAGTAGGGCAGGAAGAGTTAGAATGAATCCATTTGTCTACGCATTCTGTGTGGAAGCCATGGTTGCAATTCAGCAACATTGTGGCATCTCTTGTCATGAATTCTGCCAAATAGATAATGCACTCTATTCCAAGCTATGGCATAATTATTTGAGTCGATCTTAATTGACTCCATAGGGCTGCAGGTTTTTTTTTAATTGTTTTTTTTTTTTTAATGCTTTTGCAGGTTTGTTTCCAGGCCAAAGCTCAAACAGGAATGCAGATTGTCTATTGAGGCCAGAGTGAAAACTAGAATTGGGGATAGCCATTGATTGTTTTTCCTTCTTTTTTTTTCTCTGAAATTGTGAAATTTTATAAGAAGGATTAATGATTTTCAATTTTAGGCAGCAAAGACTTCAAAGAAAACATGCTAAAAATAGGACTTTGACTGAGGTCTTAAGCTGATTTTTTATCAATCTGGGCTGGGTGACTAGGATAGGATCCATGTCGGGACAATTCTAGAGATGCCCATGTGGTCGGTTTCTTCATTAGAGCTTGTAACCTGCTAAACCTTCAAATTAGCCGTGGAATCAGGCTACATTCCGCAGCTAAGTTGCAAAATCTTATTAAAACAGGATACAGTGTTTTGAGGACCACTACAGACCATAACTAGTCAATCTTGGATAGTTGAACCTATCAAAGCAGTTTGGTTTCATTATTATTATTTTTATTTCTTCTTCTTCTTTTTTCTTTTTTTATTGAATCAATTGAAATGATGAAGTTTATTTTGTCTCATTTTTTTGAACATAACAAATCTTTTTCTGATCCTCTAGATCACATAAAGTGCAGGAGGAGAGCATACTCAAGAATTATTAATTATTATTTTTTATAACAATTACTTTTTTGATCCTCCAGATCACACAAAGTGCAGCAGGAGAGCATACTCAAGAATTATTAAAAAAAAAAAATTAGATGTAGGAAATAAGGTCTCCTCATTACACTTCCCCGGCAACGGCGCCAAAATGTCTAGTCAATTTAACGTCTTAAATTTCTCTACATAAATTAGCAATCCGGGTATCGTAAACTGATGAAGTGCGATGCACCATATGTTCTTAGTTAACCTTTTTCTTACTTCGTTGTGTTATAGTTTATGTTGTTTTTGGGGTTTTGTTTTGTTGGTCTCCTAAAGTGTTTAATGCAAATGAAAATCCTATTCTAAGGTCTTAAGAATACTTTTAAAGGTCAAGTATGGATGCAGATTTCAAGACAAGGTTTATGTCCCTTATGGTAACTTCCAAAACTTAACACTCAAAAGATCTCAAAACATGTTATTGATCAAATCAGTACTTGAACAAAAGTGTAAATATGGAGCTACTTAAATCAAATAAAAGATGAAATACTGATCATGAAATCACAGTCTCTGTTGCCCATCTAATTACAGAAATAAAATCTAAACTATTGCACTCAAACAAACCAAAAATTGCAGACTAATGAAAGCAAAATCAATTTACTTCACTTCTAATCCGATAGCTTGCCAAGTAGCTTTTCCGGGTTAAGCCATGGCTCTGGAGATAACGTCAATCACATGAAGAATTGATATCTAAATTACCTACTTGCAAATGAAAGTAAAATCAAGTCACTTCACTTATAATCCGATAGCTCGCCAAGTAGCTTTTCGAGGTTAAGCCATGGCTCTGGAGATAACGTCAATAACATGAAGAACCTGATATCTAAATTACCTACTTGCAAATGAAATTAAAATCAAGTCACTTCACTTATAACCTTATAGCTCTCCAAGTAGCTTTTCGGGGTTAAGCCATGGCTTTGGAGATAACGTCAATAACATGAAGAACCTAATATCTAATTGCAGAGATGAAAGTAAAATCAAATCACTTCACTCATAATATGATAGCTCGCCAAGTAGCTTTTCGGGGTTAAGCCATGGCTCTGGAGATAACGTCAAATGACATGAAGAATTTGATATCTAAACTAACTAACAACAGCAAATAAATAAGACTGAAATCAAAGCATAACTGAAATTTAAAAGCTTAAGAAAAGGTTCAGCAGAGAGGCAAATCTCATGTCACTATTTGATGCAAAAACATGTAAAGAAAACCTAATCTACAATCAACTGGTTGAACACACTTGCATGAATTAAAATTGCATGAATGGAAACTCTAAACTATCAAACTTGAAAGCAATAAATTGACATACATAAATGAAATCAAAGCAAAATTACGAAATAAAATCTACTCTACCTTACATTCTAATATGCTCCATGAAATCTACTTCACATCTCCCTCCATGTTGAGAACATCAAAGCTTGATTCAAATTATTCAAAATTACAAAGTACAACAATGCTTTCCAAAGCTTTCAAAAGCCATCAAGGAAGAACTATAAACTCCAAGCTAAGCTAAGACTAACAAGCTAACCAATGAAGGATAGAGATCTCCTATTTATACAAAAAGATAAGAAGCCATCTCATTAATGAGATTCCATGAATCTCTCCCTCTACCTCTAGAGTCCTAATCAAAATAGGAACTGATAATACACATGTCTTCTTAGAGTTTCAATAAAATTAGGAGATGTGACACAGATCCTCATGATCCCATGATCCTTTCCACTCAAATTCGAATTTGGCCTTAGAGTGCCACATAAGGGTCTTCTAGAAGCCTCCTTTTGACCTACACATGTCAACAATCTCAACCCACTTGTTAGGTATAAGCATATGCACATTATTTTCTAATTTTTAACCACAAATTCACTTAAAAAGGCTAAGAATTAATAAAGTTTGGAAAAACATAAATGTGGCCCAATGATAATGAAAGTGGAATGAATGTGGTGACATAGTAGTGAAATGCAGGTGAAATGGAGATGATATAATGAACATAATAGTGAAAGTGTAATGGAAATGAATGACATTTTCAAGACCCAACAAATATAGTTCTGGACAGGAAGGTGAGAACTACGTGCAGGGGGGATGTTCAGTACTTGAGGATTGGACTCAAAGGTTCAAAACCAAGTAGTGTGAAATGGATAGAAATTGGGCAAGCGAGGAATCTGTACCCTCACTTGATTGATGCTTAAAAAACCAACTTTTGGTGGTCCAAAAGATTTTTCAGTTGGAAGGCCATGATCCGAATTGGATCCTAAAGAACTCTCTAAGTTTTCATAACTCTATAAAATTCATGCCAAAGTTTCAAAGTCTTACAAAGGTATAACTTATCAGAAATATCCTCAAACAATTGTAATTTGTGAGCAGCACCAAGCAACGAGGACCCTCGGTCAACCGCGCCGACCGTTTGCCCATGGTAATGCATGCTGCCACAAAACAACAAAACGGGAATCCTTTTTGAGAAACAAGGGAGGTTTCTGATATGCGATTAGTGACAAGTCGCTAGTCGCATATTGTCGGTCAAACCCCTCAGAGAAGAAAAAGCCCCGAGCGACTCGAACCTGAAAAGTCAAAAACCATACGGAATTCGCCGATTCCGTCAGAGACGAGCCCCACATGAAAACGATAGGATATCGGAAGGGCTTCGAGTGGTAAGTGGTTTCAACTGAGTCCCACCTGATGCCACACACTAAGTGCCATGCGTCCGACGGAAGAGAGAGAAAATCGCTCACATCGGATAGGTAAACGTCATGCAACTTACCCGCCCAATATGGATGAAGACCATAGGATCTAGAGGCTCCAGATCGATGGCAAATGTGAAATCCGACAGATGACCGACTTCAATGGGGTGAATAGGTCGAGTTGTATAAAGGTTTGAAGTCCGGCATGAACGATGAGTTGGCAGAGAACTCATGTTCGTGGGCATTCTAGGAAGTTAAATGGAAATAATGGCAGTTCAAACATTTCCAAGAGAACTGACACTCAGTTCATTATGAAACAGGCAGCCACCTCCCTGTGAAGTGTTACACAGTGATGATGACGCAGAATAGGGGAACTCAAATGGACAGAGGCAGAAGAACCAGAATTCCAAGAAGCGGAAATGAACAGTCAGAAAGCATATTGGCTTTAAAGCCACAAACTGACAGAAACAAAGTAAGTAGCTAGAAAGGAGAAAAGCCAGTAATAAAGGTAAGAGCAAAGAATAGAGAAGGTAAGTTGAGTTGACCTACAGATCAAAGGTAGCATTGAGACAGAGCCAGAGAGAGTCAGAGAGTTTGTATACTCCAGAGAAATCTTGAGAGGTTCAAGTGAACTCATTAGCATAGACATGTCATGTATGAGTTTGAGTTTGGGCTCATACTACTGTGACCATCAGAGGTCGAGTTTCAGTAAGGAGAGTCTATGTACTCCAGTCCTATTGATTCATATATGTTTAGTGAGACTCAAATTGAGCTCACTGTTGCAAAACTCTGCTTTGAAAACATAATAGAGAGGCCAACACTGAAGGCTGGACCAGGAGACGTAGCCGAGGAGCATTGGGTGAACTCCTTACTAAACTTTTTGTATTTACATGTTTTCCTGTTATGTTTTCTCTAACTGCTTCAGTGTCTACGTATTTCGCAATCTTATCGATTGTATTTACATGTTTTCCTGTTATGTTTTCTCTAACTGCTTCAGTGTCTATGTATTTCGCAATCTTATCGATCCATTGCATAAGGTAACATAGGCACATCCATGCACATGAGTCTATAATACCTTTAATTCTTTGTCCTGGATAAATTCTAGATCACTCCATTTTCCATGTGATTCGTTTTCCCCATCAAGGGAAGATAGTCACAATCGACCAACTATCCTTCTTTACCTCTTCCTCCTCAAATGGAAATGTTCTGTATGTAAAACATATTGGTCATCCTTATGAGAGTGTGGGGGCAGGACTCTTTAAAGATCTTGCCTTATTAGGTATTTTTCTTCTCCCACCTCGTCATGTTGCCTCTGTCAACATGATTTCGGTCAAGTTTGATCCTTGGGCCATTCCCTCCCCAGATCTTGTTGATACATGGGGCGAGGTTATGCCATTAAGCCCTGCTGAAATTAATTATGTGGAAATTGTTTTGGCTTTGCCTTCAGTATCCTCTGATCATCCTATTTCAAGTGCCTCTCTCGACGCGTATTCTCAATCCATGTGGCTTGGTTCTTCGGAATCTCCCAATCCCTTAGCTGAGACTTTTCTTTCTGATGAGAGTATCATGGAAGTAATGTCTCTATAGGAAGTACCTTCGAACAGAACTCATCTTTGTTCCTCGTTCTTGCCTGGCCCGGTGGTCATGTCTACTTGTCCTGAGAAGTTCTCTTCTTCACTGCCTATTGACATGTCAGTTTCTCCTGACATTGTCAAGATATATCAACTGAGGGCACCTTTATCTCTTCATATATTCAAGTTTTCTCTCCCTCTCCGAGTTTTTACTGATTGCCATTATTGCAATGGGGTTTTCATCTTATGACTCGTAACCCTCCCTCGCCCAGGGGTCATGGGGGCATAGCCTTATATGAGTTCTACTCTATTATTTGACCGAGTCGATGCTTCCTCATCATGACAACAGCAAAACTCTAGTTTTCATCTGTGTTGATTGATTACTCGAGTCCGAGCATGGACTCTCTCAAAAGGTACTATGCTTAGGTCATCTTGCATGGCTACTTTTTTACAATAGTGTGTTATTCATTTTTGTATAGTGTGGTTTGGTGTGTTGTTTTGCAAGCACCTTTCCTGCTTATTATCTTTCTACCTGCTTTGCAGATGTCGATGTCTCCTCCCATTAGTTTCGCTGATGGTTCTTTTCGTAGTACCCAGAATCTATCATCCACGGCATGGGCCATTTATGACCCCCATGGTGAGTTTGTTGATCTTCAGGGTATTTGTCTAGGTCGAACAATTAATAACATCGTTAAGTATAGCGCAATTATCGAATTGTTGTCGGAAGCTATCACTCTTAACATCCAGAATTGGTTGTCAACCTTGATTCACAGCTTCTTTTCCTTCAACTCATGAGCAATATTCCATCAAAAACCCTCAAATATTGAGAATGTATCTATGTATTCGTCTATTGGAGAGAAATTTTGATTACATTACGTATCATCATATTCCTAGACACATGAATACATTAACAAATGCATTAGTTAATTATGTGTTGGATAGACATTTTTGAAACATGTGAAAAAAAAACATTCGTACCATAGTAAGGAAGGAAATATAGCATATATATATGTCAATAATGTTTGTCATACATCAAAGCCCCAAAAAATAATATGTGTGTTCAAATACATCCATGGCTCGTAGGCCTAAAAAATGTGGAATGCTAGACCTATGAACTAATCAACATGATTCTCATGGTAGCATGTAACTTCTCATACTACACGAGTCAGCAGTCGGCGAATCCGATCTGATACCACCACTGTGTGCCTCTGATACTGGAACGTGATGCCACCCATCCTGACATACTCTAGGATACCGTGAGTCAATCCCTCGAGGTTCCATGCAATCTCCTCCTCATTATCACTTCCTTCCTGATAAGGAGCGACATCGAACTACCAAGCAACATCCTTGGCAATCAAGGACATCTCGGTATGATGCTCTGGTCCCACATTTGCATTTATAAAATCAAAATGTCAATAATGCATATATTTCAAAAACTTTAAAAAATTAAAAAGTAAAATTGTTTGTTTTTACCTCCATCGTCATAATCCTCTCCCTCTAGGAGAAGCATATCCGAATCACTATGGAAGTCGGTACCACTATAGGTCCAATCTTCTACTATGATCAGTTGTCATCGTAGCCATGAGAAGAAGGTGGGCTTGTAGGACATTTGTTGGCCCCCGGTAATCCTAGGCATTAATGCACTACAACGGACCATCTGTCGGTCTTGTGGCAATGGCGGTTCCACCTCAGCAAGTTTGTAGTGAAACAGAGGGACCCACTCCAAAAAGAAGGTCACTAGAATGGACCCATAGAAGAATTGCTTTAGGTTTCCTGCCTTGTCTTTGGATAGCTGGCGCTTCATGTTTACCTTCATGGCTTCCACCCAGTTGAAGATAGTTGGTGTTGTACAATCGATAGCATAATGAAACTTTGACTTGTTGGCTTCATGCTATGCTTAAGCCCAAACCACTATGTTTATGGTCAATAGCAGCACTCTCAGCACAAGATCCTGAAAAGTCATGATCTCTATCTTGTCGCTCTTTGATTTTAGTGCTTATGGGAAGTGTTATGCAAGTAACATGATCACACTTACCCCAATAGGCCTTGACCCATATAGATTGACTGGTTCCCCTCTTCAAGAAAGTCCTGTGATGAAATAAATGATAGAAGTCTCCAACTCCAGTTCTTGGTAAAACTTCCCACTTGACATCCCAAAGACTGATCAGATACTGTAGCAATTTGGGTTGGGCCTGCAGACATGGTGTGAGGAATAATTTGACGAACGCATAGTTCCTCAAAACATTCAAGAAATTTGGCTCTACCATTTCTTGTGTGTCAATGTCCACATGCTCACGTTCCTTCCAATCCACCATTTTTCGTGATTTTTTCCTTGCAAAAACCATACAGTCAAGTCAATAAACATCCTTGGCTAGAAAAATTTGGATCCAATCGAAGAAATTAGGCAAAATCTTGGAAATTTTATGTTTGCGACGCCGATGCAACTGTTTTAAAAATAGTAGCGCTGACGATGTGCTTCACAATCTTAATAGCCCCCGATCGGTGCAATTATGTGCCCGGAAATCACGCCAATTGAGGGAAATTTTTTTGCTAAAACATTGTCAAGAAATTGAAAAAAAAGAGTTGAAAAGAAGCAAATCAAGCATGAGAATGGAGCTAAAGGTCTTGGCTCTTACCTGCAACTAACAGATCGTCGAATGGTCTCCCGGATCTCTTGCAAACTTCTCCTAAAAAACTAGGGCACAAATGGGTGAAAAGTTCTTCACACAAGGTAAAATGGTAAAATGGTAAAAAATGATTACTTTTTCCTCCTTTTATTCATTTTTTATGAAATATTAGGGCTTTAGAGTATTTTTGACCTATTTTTGCCTCAAAAATTAGATAATGCATTTACCTTTTGTGCAGGGATAGGTGACGGATTACTGATGATGGTACTGGAGTCATGTTTAAGCTCTTTTCTCAAGTCATAAATCTCAAATGAAAAGATCACCGAGTGTCTTTCCCTTTTTGACTCGTAAAAGAGAATAAAAATGGGGGGTCCTCTTTCGAACTCCTTTCCAACTCTTTAAACACAAAAATATTGTTGAGCTCTTATCATTTTGAAATTGTTAAAGGCTGCGAAATGTCGTTTACCTAGTATGTGTTTACCCCTTTTTCGGGTTGGGATGAACTATTTACAAAAAAGGTACTCTTTGACTGAAATGGTCAAGTGGTTCTCTCAAGTATTGTTTTCTACCTTTTTGGGCTCGAGAGACACAAATGTATGAAAAGGGACCATGTGCAGTTTTTTTTCGTGTCTTTTTCAAACTTTTTAAACATGAAAACGATAAGGAGTTACACCTTTGTCAAACTCATTAAAATATTAAACAACATTGGATTCGTCATCATGATGGACATGAGCTTCTCCTTCCTAGGGCTCATTAAACTTACTAGGTCAGATTCATTCAAAGGATGAACTTATAGTGCAAGCACATGTTATCCTCGTCAAGCTTGCGATAAAAAATAATTGGGGTACCTATCAGAAATGGTAGGGGAAAATTGGAAATTCTATCAGTTGTTCGGAAGCTCACTCTTGAACATGACACTTTCTGCTTCGTGTTAGGTTGGGATATCCTCCTTATCGTCAATGAAATTCCTGCATCAAGCCGTTCATTTTTGCCTTCCATTTGATCTCTACCACATCATCATGACCACCGATCCTATGGATGCCAAACTCCAGAGTCATGTCGTCGATGTGTTCAAGAGTTAGTCCTTTTGTAGTTACACTTACTCCTAATTCTCTGTGTCAACTGAAATCATTTTCATCTCTTTGTCAAGTGTCGATGATGTGGGACACATCATGGGCCTCCTTTGACATGGTTGCCTCCTGTCGACTTCAGCTCATTATCCAGGAAGTTGGCTGAGAGACTCCCATCCAGTTCCTTAGAGCTTGCATTCCCTAATGGAAATTTCTTCGAACTCGAAGATAAGTTCACATCATTGGCTTTTGATCGGGTTATTTCACGAGTGTTCGAATTTGGTTCCTTTATTCACATTTCACGAACTGTGTTGCTAGTACCTTGAGAGCCATTGTCACATCATTGACCAGTAATCAAGTGACTTTATAGCATGTTCGACCTCAACACATTCATTCACATGTTAGGATTTGTACTTTGATTGGGTCGTTCAAAGTGCAAGACCCTAGGCTTAGATTACACCAGTCCAGATTGCAAGGTGATGTGACATGATCATGTTGATATACATGTCTATTTTAGATGAATGGTTGTGAACATACCGTGATTTGTTATATGTGATCCTCTTCATTATTAGATGGATGCAACCATACCTTGGTTTCGTTGTGATCCTCTCTATTAGATGGCTGCACCCATGCCTTGGATCCATTTAAATGATCATTCTTTGGATGGTTACATCCATACCACGACTCATGTATCATTTGTCAAATTTTTTAGTGAGTATATGTATCTATGCTTGCTTGCAGGTTTTCCGACGACGGACTCCGGTTCCTCGCATCCACTTGTAAAGAATTTCACCCCTCACTCTGGTTCGGCTTTCATGCTTTAGGGGCCATCTGTTACACAACATTTTGTCACTGTCCCTGCACTCCCCATCCATGATCCTGGAGGACCTCTATAGTCAACCCTACATTCTTTCCCAGTATGTCCCTTTTCATGAGAACAATAATTCCCCTTTGCATCATTTCTCAAGAATCTTCCTTTTATCCCAGTTCATAAGACCGGTGCTACTGACCAGTTTCCTCCTCGTGCCGATCTGTAGAGATTAAAACTAGCACTAGCATCATACAGAGTGACTAAGCCCTTTTCCAATCGCTTCATTCCTCTTTTGGCAAGTTTTTTAAATATGGAGTCGAAGCTTCCAAGTCTAGAAGCTTTGTAATGGAAGTTTGGTAGATGGTTGGGCTGGATGGAGCCGAGGAAATCAGTTTGGGCTCCTTTCCCCTATTATGATGGAACAAACCCAAGACATAAGGCCTTCTCCCATGATGAGAGGAACCATCTCCCCTCCATCCAAGCTATAAAACCCTTTCTTTTCTCAAGCTAAACTAGTTTTGGAGTGAGTTTGAATGATCAACAAGACATCTATAGCTTGTAGCTTTCTAGTGTATGTTTGAGGGAGAATAGTGTGTTTTGGTTTGGTTTGAAACTAAAGGGAAGAGGCCTTAAAACTTACATTGTTGGGGCTATCCATGAGATGGTAGCAGAAGTGTGGGAACCTGGATACGTCGGAGGAGACCAACAACGTCAAAGCATTGGTTGTAATCTCTTTTTGAATTTATATAAATACAACTATTGATTCATTTCCTACATGAAGTGTTATCTTACATCTTTATGGCTTATTGTTCTCTAACCTGTTAAGTAGCTTGAATACAATCTGTATGCTATCACATTTGTTGTTTTCTATTTGTTTGCTTGTTTCAGGTATTCGAAGGAAGGAAATGAAATATAGTTGGAGTAAGGAAGCAAGATCATCACCAAGTGGTTTAGCATTCTAAGAAGTAGGCCCTTTTATTTGATTCTAGATTAAGGATATTTTCCATAGATTGTTTGTTTGTGGCTAGACCCGCTCTCTTGGGCTAGAGGAATTGTTTATGTCCACACTGAGAATTTACCTGCACCACACTATCCCAAAGGAAATATTTCAAACAAAAATGAAAATATAATTCCATATATAAACGCCTATAACAAAAAGATGCAACCTTGTAGTGGTTTTGGTTCAACAAAATAAGCACCAAAATTGGTTGTTATGTCAACTCACCAAACCCATTTTTTTCCTCAATATTTTTTTCCTCACAAAAATCCAATAGAAAATTCCTTCCTACGAAGTAATCCATTCCCTATTATTTCTTTTCTCTTATCCACCTTATGATTTATTGAACATCCTTCCTAGTAGTTATGATTTCTAGTACAATTACATTTTTTTAGCTTCCTTTAATCTCCCTAAAGGGTATTTTAAGTTCGAAACTATTTTTATTTAACAATAGACAATTATCTTTGTTTTGAAAGGTAGTAGGCCCATATTAAATTTTTCTTCATTTTTTATTATATTTGTAAAAGATTTGAAATAATTATGTTTAACATTAACTTCGACCCAACCATTTGTTATTATGAAAATATATTGGTTTGCTTGTAGAAATCATGTTCTCAAATCTTGTGGTTGCTTTCATTTAAGACAATAAATTAACTACTATTTTATTAGAATAATAATTTTTAAATAATAATCAATGAAGCACATTTATATTAATATATGGAATATTTTCTTACTTATTTTGATTTTCCAATGATACTTGAAATTATTAAGCTTACTTGCAATGAAAATATCAAATCAACTAAATCTTAGGGTTGTATCAATTGGCCAAGTCACAATCATTAAAGAACCTTTACCATCTTAACACATTTTGAGTCAGGCTCCATAATTAAATCGACAAAAATTCATTGTTTCAAATAAATCTACTTGGTACAAATATTTTCTAGACATAATAATCATCAATCTTTAAAAATAATAAACCATATAAAATTTTATTATTTACTTCACTCAATTAACATAAAACAATATTCTTCGTTCAACTAACTAATATAATATAAATAATATTTCTTAAAAAAACAATAATATATTCAAATTGTATATCTAAAACTAATATAATATAAATAATATTTATTTAAAAAAACAATAATATATTCAAATTGTATATCTAAAGTTCATTTCCAACTTTAATAATAATATAATATAAATAATATTTCTTAAAAAAACAATAATATATTCACATTGTGTATATAAAGTTCATTTCAAACTTTAATAATACTAAGATTTCTAGGAAAAATATTTAGTTAAACATAACGTAGTGAAATCTCATTCACGTTGGCAAGTTTAAAGAGCTACATGACACATAGTTGTCACATAAAAAAAATTGAATTTCATTTATCTCTAAATTGAACTTTAAATTTTATGAAAATTCCAATCAAATACGAACTTCGCTAAGAACCTATACTACAAGCCCTTGAGCTTCCTTAATTAATTCCACTTCCATGCTAGCAAAGGAGTCCAAAAAAATTATAATAGTATATATGCAAGTGAAATCCATGTCAAAAAAAAATTATAATACTAAATGTGCAAGTGAAATCAATGTCTAGGACCTTGGGCTTTGAAGTCACTATGAGATGATGGACTTCCTCCTTTTCAATGGATGCTAGAGTTGCTTTCGCTAATGTAATATGGCCGGCTTGAGAATTTTAAAGTAACCTTGAATCATGATGGATTTCAAACCTCCACTTGAATAACATACAAATTTAGTGCTTCACACCACCCAAAACATTTTTTGAATAAATGGTGGCAACTATAAGAATGAGTTTTATACTACATGTATCACTCAAAAGCTTAACTTAAATATGGGAAATGCATGGAGGAAGGAGAGATCACATGGATAACATGTGAAGGGGAATCTTACTTTTTAAGAGAATCAGAAATTGTTTCGATTTCCAACTATTTTAACTTTGGGCGAGAATCAGAAATTGTCTCGATTTCCAACTATTTTAACGTTTGGCTATGTTTTTTAACGGCTATTGTTATAAGGCTATATTAGTAAACAAAATAGATTTTATGTAATGGGAAATTAGTTATTTGTCTTGATTTTCTTTTATATATAAATTTAATTAATATATTTTTTATACAAATATTGTTCAGACTCGTTAAAAAAAATTCTCAAACCTATTTATCATGGTGGTACTTATAGTCAAATTGTTCCACCGTCCTGATGACTCTGATGTCCATTCCATGAGAATTAAATTTGTCAAACCATGCGCGTCTAGCAACTATGCGTAAATGTTGTAACGGCACACATCAGGAGTCGATGACTGAACTGCCTTTCAACAGCAACATGTGATTCAATTCCAACGTGTACTGATATTGAATATAACATCTAGACGTGTAATAGCAACGGAAAAAGTTAGATACAGATGACTTTATATACGCGGATGTTGCTGTACTAGTAGTCTGCTGATGACGCTTCAAAAGAAATGATATCAGTAGCTCAGTAGGAGTTCCGGCAGTTGGTCGACGGCGTTTGGTGCGCTAGCTTTTTATTCGGCATTCCGTAAATCTACCAGGACTGGACAGACTTGATGTAAATGTGGGTGTGGGAGATGTTGAGAGTTCTTTTAGTCCTTTGTAATAGTGATCTCACAATAGTGATCTCACTTGGATATAAGACATTATAGAAGTACATTTGCAAAATACATTAAATACATATAATAACTTTATTAATGGGGCAGCTACAACCACCCTAATTATTTTTTCTGATATGTAGCGCTTAGATATCCTCTTAGAATTACCACTTGTTTATTGAGAAAGTGTGTGATGTCTTTTTCCAATGTATTATCTTTTATTGAATGTGTGTTAAAAGCCGTAGCTTCAACAACTACATTCCTGGAATGAACTATCCTATGCTTTTTTTATTCCATGTTTTATACCTTCCTCAGGGGCAATGAAACAAAATAGCCGCAGGGATTTGAAATTAGCTCTTATTGGGATACACAAATACGATAAAGGCATATTATATTTACAATAAAGTAAATAAAAAGTTGATTCTTTCAAAGATTTGGTTTTCATTCCACTAAAGATGTTAGACTATGGGGGTGGTAACATGATATTTTATAAATTTATTCTTGTAAATATATATCATGAGTTAGGTAATGAGATTCAACATCTTAAATAGAATGTTCATAGATCAATATATGGAATTTTCTTTTGAAGTGTAGTCTATACATCGTGTAGAAGATGTAGCCACCTCATCAAAGTATGAAATTTAATTGCATGATGTGATTTAGAGGATATGAATATTGAATTATGATGAGAGGGAAATATCATTTCAAAAAGTTGAGTAATCTAGACTATCACAAAAATTTCTAGGGTGGGTCGTGACGACATTTGAAAGTGTTCATCGCAATGAGGTTGTGTTATGAAACCAGTTCATAAAAAGACAGAAAATATAGTTGAACGACTTATAATTCAGCCTCTTCGAGGGGGCAACCTCCTTTACATTACACAATTGAACAACTCTTCAATGATTCAAATGGCAAAACCTCCTTTCTATATATAGGAGTCTAAGGGGTCATAATATAACCAAGCCGACCTAACAATAATATATAAAGGCACAAAAATAACATAGAGGGATTCTATGGGGCACAGTAATAAAAATATGGGGACAATAGGGGCACAACAATATTAATAAGGGATACAACTACAATAGTAATGTGGGCATCACTAGTATTATAGGGACCTAACGTGTCGCTCTCCTTCAAAAAAGTGTTGTCCTCAACGCTTGAGTAGTTCTGGATGCTTTTGTATGAAGTTTTCATCCTCCTATGTGGAATCTTCAGCGGATAAGTTCTTCCACTTGATGAGATACTCCGAAATGGATCGATTTCGTAGCTGTCGAGTTCTTGTTTCTATGACTGCTTCCGGTTCCAATATAATTTTTCTTTCCTCGTCAAGTTCTAGCAATATTGTTTGAACTGGGAGCTTGTCACCTATAACCTTCTTTAAACATGAAACATGAAAAACTGGGTGCACTCGAGAAGCTGCAGGAAGCTTCAATTTGTATGCCATAGTATCAATCTTTTGTAACACCTTGTACGGACCATAATACTTTGGTGATAATTTATTATCCTTCTTAGCTTGCTTGAGGGACATTTGTTTATATGGTTGTAGCCATAGGAATACCCAGTCACCTACATCAAAACTTCTTTCGCTGCCATGTTGATATGCTTGTTGTTCCATTTTATTCTGTGCCAACACGAGGTTATCCTTTAAGAGTTCGAGAACTTGTTGTTGAGGCTCGATGTGATGTTCCACTGCTGGAACCTTAGAATTTTCTCTTAAATATGATGTGATGGATGGTGGCTGATATCCATAAAGTGCCATAAATGGGGTCATTTTTTTTCCTTTATATTATTATTATTAGGTCGGCTTGGTTATATTGTGACCCCTTAGACTCCTATATATAGAAATGAGGTTTTTTCATTTGAATCATCGAAGAATTGTTCAATTGTGTAATGTAAAGGAGGTTGCCCCATCGAAGAGGCTAAATTATAAGTCGTTCAACTATCTTTTCTATCTTTTTGTGAGCCAGTTTCATAACATTTGGAATCAGAGCTTTTAGGTTGCTTACTACATGTTTGCATTTTCTTTCTTTGGGCATCAATTATCGATAATAATGATTTACTATGCCCTTTGAATTCCTTCAAAATAATTCTTCAAACCAAGCTTATGCAAAATTTAAAAAAAAAAACTACACACCTTTTTTCACTTTGTAGGAGCTCAATATTGAATCTGATGTATCTCTGTAATTTAGGATCATCCGGTTCTGAAATTGCGATCTGCAGTAGCCCTCTGTTTCCTCTTTCCACTGCCACCAGTCTAATCGAATTTAGATTCTCCAAGGCAGAGTTATGCACAATCTTCCAAGATGACCTGATTATAGACCTTTCCAGAAGAGCGGACTTGTATGAAGTGCCACGTGTCACAGTTTTGACCTTAGTATCTAAAAAATATACACAAGAAAATACAGTCCGTCCTATTTCTGTAACTTCTTACGAAATTTCAATCTGATGCTCAAAACAAAAGTTATGACGATTTTCCCTAGGTCACCTATTTGGAATGAAATTCGGGAGTTTGCAAAAAGGCCAACTTCCTCAGATCATATCTCCGCAAATATAGCACAAAACGCTCTGAAATTCAGACCCGAGGTTCATAACGATTTCGGCCCTTACCATACCCATCGCAGCATGCCACTCCAAACCCCGCACAGGTTTCCCAGCACTTGAACCCACCCTCCTTCTCCTTGGCCCCAGTGGACCCCTCAAATCTGTAGTGCCTTGCTCAATCCTTCATTCATCCTGGCTCCTG
This sequence comes from Pinus tabuliformis, assembly GCA_031772625.1. NCBI lineage: Eukaryota > Viridiplantae > Streptophyta > Pinopsida > Pinales > Pinaceae > Pinus > Pinus tabuliformis. The sequence goes on along the minus strand of CM062814.1, from coordinate 315,799,035 downwards.
CAGCTTAAACTCACATTCCCCTATTTGTTTGGGTTGTTTCAGTTCTCCTTTACTGTCTGCTCACCCTACATTATCAGCCCACCATAGCACCTCGGACCCGTGTCGAAATCTGCTTAAAGAGTACCCAATGGGCCAGCGCTCAGACAAACAGAAAAATGGTCGGTGCCTCAGGCCCATAGACTCGGATATTAACCTGACCTTTGGTGAGGACGTCCAAATGGAGGATGCAATGGAAACAACAAGGAAAGTACTAGTTGGTCGAGTCCGTGGACAGACCTATACCGTGGAAAGATTGCGTCAATGGACTGAGGAGATTTGGGGTTCCCTCCTGAAGGAACTTCCTACAATAAGGGTCTTAGCCAGAGGCTGGTTCACTCTACAATTTCATAGAGCGGAGTACACGCAAATGATATTGTCACAATTCTGGCATATGGAGCTAGCACCAGTCCTATTGAAGCGTTGGGACCCCCTTTTTGATCCAGAGCACGAACAACTTGGAGCTGGGCCTATTTGGGTGAGATTGCCTAGTTTACCCATGCAATTTTTGGACTCCACAAGTGTTCAAGCATATTGGGGATGCACTGGGAACCTATCTTGAGCACGATCAATCCTACGAAAGAACAGGAATTATGACCATGGCAAGGATCCTAGTACATCTTGATACCAGGGCGGGGCTGGAAGAGAAAATTATTCTCCACCGAAGGCACTTCTCATGCAAACAACTACTGGACTATGAGAGTGTCCCATTTCGTTGCAGGTGGTGTCACAAAGTGGGCCATTTATACAAAGATTGTCCATTACTCTCTGCGGTGACCTCAGAAAATTCAAAGGGGACGAAACATCGGTATTCGGTTGAGCAGAGCAAGGGGGATATGAAGTGAGGAGATGGAGACAGGAAACAAGGAGAGGTCCCATCAGAAGCGGAGGAAGGCACTTCAAAGAAGACAAAAAACAGGCAAAAAGCGGCGACCTCACCTCCTCGGACCCGCTCCAAGTCAGCAGTGGAAGCTACTTCTATCCCGGGTAATGAGTCTTTTCCCATAAATTCTGCACTCTTTTCAAATGTTATGTTTTCTGCACTGCATTCATCTTGGCATCCTCCCACCTCCGCTTTGGGCTCTTTACCCTCCATTCCTTACTCCATAATCCCTCCTCCCCCCACTTTCTCCATTACTCCCACCTCCCTCACGGAGCTTTCCACCCCCCCCACCCGTACCGCCTCCATATCAGGGATGGGCTCTCACCCCTACAACCTTCGATCTTGGCTTTGGCCAAAACCTTTGGGGTTGGGACTTTCCCCTAGACAATCCAAAAAAAATAAATCTGCCAGAGGCCGTCCATCCAAGATCAAATAAGCCATTAAGTCAGTCGCGGCAGATGTTGCAAGGGGCTGACAGTGCACCATTGAAAGGGCTCTTAGAGCAATTGAGCCCTCTATTCCTGTTTCCCCATGATTTGGCTCTCCTACAATTGCAGGGGACTAACCAACCCCAGAAAGAGATTGGCTCTCAAGCGGCTGGCACAGGATACCAAATGTGATATCCTATTCCTACAGGAAACCCTTAGTTCTTCGGAAAACATTACAAGAACCCTCCAATCTATTCTACTGGGTTGGGTTTTTTAGGGTTTGGATGCAAATGGCAAATCAGGTGGCCTAGCAATTGGTATTAATCCCAAAGCCGTCAAGATCAATTCATCCTGGGGAGGGTGGGGCTTCTTAGGTATGGACATCTTCGTGGGAGAACTCAGAATTGGAATAAGAGTGATCAACATTTACGTCCCTAACCAGAACAGAATGGCATTTTGGCTTAATTTTTTGGAACATAATCTTATCACAAATTCTACCATTATTGGAAGGGATTTAAACTTTTCCTCGGGAATGGAGGAATCCTGGGGTCATAATGCTCAAATGGATCCTATCTTAGAGCATATGAGTACACTACTAGACACCCACAAGCTAGTTGATGTTCCCATGAACAAGAAAGTACCCACTTGGCATAATAGGCGAACGGGGGAAGCTGGTTTGTGATGGAGATTGGACCGATTCCTAATCCATGAAGATCTGCTCTGTCACCTCCCCCTGTACAGATAATGGGTAGGCACTGGAGGTTTATCAAATCATCTTCCTATTTTGCTTCAAATCACTGGACCAACCAAGAAGCCTCGTCCTCCTTTCAAATTCTTTACGGGCTACCTTCAAGAACCGGATTTCACCAACCTTGTGACTGAATACTGGAGATCACAACCTCTGCTGCGGGAACAGAGGACAGCAGCGAATTTCTGTGAGAGACTCAAAACTATGAGGATTAGGACCGAGGAATGGTCAAAGAGGAAGAAATTGAGAGATGAACATCATCTTATCGATATTGAATTACAGATTACACAGCTAACATATGAACAGGGGTTTGCATTCTTATTGGAGGAGACTAAAGTACAATTGAACAATCTGGAGAAACGAAAAATTAAGCTGCTACTTGACAAAGAAGAACAGTGGAGGTTGAAAAATAGGGCCATCTGGCTGCAAGCGGGAGATGGCAATACAAAGTTCTTCCACAACTTCGCAAACGGTAGAAAGGCCACTAATACTATCTGGCAGTTGCCTAGTGATCCTGATGGTTGGGCCTCAACTCACAAGCAATTAGCCAGATTGGGAACTTCACATTTTAAAAGACAATTTACGGCTCCGACAGACATCAATCTACCGGAGATCATTAACCTGGCAGGGCATTTTCCAAGGTTTGTGGAACCTGATGTAGTTGAGGATTTGATCCAACCGGTCACCATGGAGGAACTGGAAGGAACTCTAAAGTGGTTCAAAAAAGATAAGAGTCCGGGACCGGACGGTTGGCCAGTGGAATTTTACTTGGCTTTCCTGGAGCTGTTGGGAAAGGATCTGTTGGCAGTCATCGAAGAGAGTAGAATCAAAGGACATATACATCCTCCCATGAACTACACCTTCATAGCCTTGATTCCCAAGACTGATTCTCCTGCCTCCTTCAACGACTTCAGGCCTATATCCCTCTGCAACTGCCTTTACAAAATCATTGCTAAAATTATTGCAAATCGCATTAAACCCATCCTTTCTAATCATATCTCCCAGGAGCAATTTCTTTCCTCCACCATCGACACATTCAAGAAGCCATTGGTACAGCCCAGGAAGCCTTACACTCCAAAACACAAGAACCTTAAGGGCATCTCTCTCTAAATTGATCTGTCAAAGGCCTTTGACAAAGTGAATTGGATTTATCTTAAAATGATCCTTACTCACTTGGGTTCTCCCCCCATCCTCATCTCCTGTATCATGGGTTGCATCTCTACTGCCTCTTTTGCTATCCTTATAAATGGATCGACCACTTCATCCCTCAATATTGATAGAGGCATTAGGCAGGGATGCCCTCTTTCACCTCTTCTTTTCCTTTTAGTCATGGAAGGATTGAGCAGACTTATAGAAACAGAAAAAAGGAGAGGGGGTCTTAGTGGACTAAAAATCATGGAGCATTTCTATCTGACCCATCTACTTTTTGTAGATGATATCCTGATATTTTTGAACGGGAGTGTGCGGGACTCTACCTCACTAAATGCAATTCTGATCATTTTCTGCAAAGCAATGGGAATGGAGATAAACAAAGAAAAATCATCCATTTCCCTATCAGACTGCACTCTACAGGAATCTCAGCTAGCCATTCAAAAGTTTGCCTTCCAAGAAATTGATCTGATGGAAGGACTCAAATACCTGGGTTTCAGACTTAAACCGAATGGGTACAAAATTGCAAATTAGACCTGGCTCATCACAAAAGTGGAAAAGAGAATCAACTGCTGATGTCATAGATTCCTTTCTAGAGCTGGCAGACCTATACTCATAAAATTTGTCCTTGAAGCCACCCCGGTATACTGGATGTCACTTGCCTGGATACCGTGTGGGATACTCCACAGAATTCAACAAATTTGCTACAAAGTCCTCTGGAATGGTAAAAAGGAGGGCAGGACTTTTGCCTGGGTAAATTGGAACAAAATTGCCACTCCAAAGAAGTGGGGAGGTTGGGGGCTCAAATTACTCCTGGCTTTTGCTCAAGCCTTGGCGGCCAAATAGGGTTGGCTTCTATTGAAACATAATAGTCTTTGGGCAGAGGTTATTCATCATAAATACATATGGCCATCGACCATCACTGACTGGATCAGAGACACATCTTGGAACAGGAGGAGTATTTAAGTGATATGGAGGGCCATTCTGAATGCTATGCCCATTATCAACGAAGGTTTGCTATGGAAAATTGGAAATGGTGCATCTGTCCGAATTGGTATTGACCCATGGCCGGGCTGTGGAAACTCCCATAAACTACCAGAAGGTTTGATACATCATCTTAATAGCAGAGGTATAAAGTTCCTTGGACAGATTGGGGACCAGCAGAATTCTACTTTCCATTTGCAAGCATGGTTGACTGAACAGAACTGGCATATGCCAAATGAATGGAGTAGATCTTGGCAAAGTTATATACAGGGACTTATAGAATCACATGTCAGAATAAGGAATACAGAGGATGAACTTATATGGGCACTCTCAAAATCTGGACAATATTCACCGAAACTGGGTTATGATAAAATCATTACTGATAGAAAACCGAAGGTCTTAAAAAGATGGTGGGATTCATTATGGAAATTAAAAGCTCCTCTGTGTTGCTGATGTGGAACATTTTGGAAAACAAGATCCCCACAGGATCGTATCTAAAAAAAGGGCTTTCTTGGGTCCTACCCGGTGTGTGTTGTGCCTTCAAGAGGAAGAATCGACCCATCATATCTTCCTTTCTTGTCCTACTACCAGGTGCATCTGGTCACAGGTCATTCAAACTCTTAATTTGAATATAAACTGGGAGGGGGCGGACATCAGCTCAGCCTGGGAACACTGGTGGAGCACCTCGGCCACGGACAAACCTCGAAACCTCCCACTCCTTGTTTCTTGGCATATTTGGATCAAGAGGAATACTTTTATTTTTGAGGATAGACCGGTCAACTGGGACCTTATCCATCCTATTATCTATGCGGCATATGCCGAACTTCCAAATGAAAACAACAATGTGAGACCTCGGAATATTCGGCAGGAGCAGATTAATAGTACAATTCCTTGGGCCTATTTTGATGGGGCTGCCCAACAGCATGGATGTGGGGGAGGCATTTATTTCCACTTATCTGAAACTCATTACTTTCAGATTAGTATGGGTCTAGGGCCGGGAACAAATAACCATGCTAAATTGATATCACTCCGAAATCTTTTATACTTTGCCATTAAGAAAAATTGCCAAAATTTGCAAATTTTTGGTGATTCAAAGAATGTGACTGATTGGTTTAACAACACTGCTATTTGTTTTGCATACTCATTGAGGATTATATTGGAAGAAATTGTTTTTCTCAAAACATTCTTTGACCAAATATCTGTTTCTCATATCTACAGGGAAAGAAATGAAACTGCTGACCGGCTATCAAAAGAAGCGACGCATCGTCCTCTAGGGGAGTGGATGATCGATGAATTCACACTAGCAGGGACATACAAATATTTTCACAGGCCTTATATCGATGGGGCAATTCAAGGAGGCAGCAGCCTCTAATTTCACAGCATATGAATATGAACTTTTTCCCAAATATATATGTATATAATAGCATAACGCTTGTAAATATGGACATCTTCTATGTACAGGAGATACTTTCTAAACACTATTTTGATGGTCATAGTAACAATACTGTACACCCTCCGGGGTATTTCTGTTACTAGTTTTGTTTTTGACAGTGAACGAGTGCCACAATTTTAGCATATGCCTTCGGGCATCTACAACATGTAATTTCACCTTTGAAATTATGAATTTTCTATTTCGGGAAAAAAAAAAAAAAAAAAAAAAGAGAGAGAGATTTCGGCCCAAATGTGTTTTTTTTTTTAGCGTCTGAAACGTCGCAGAAAAAAAGTTATAGTGCAAATGCCATGATGACCTCTTTGGAGTAGCGAAACCCTAGAATTCAAACCTCTGATACCAAATGTTATGAAACTAGCTCACAAAAAGATAAAAAAGATAGTTGAACGACTTATAATTCAGCCTCTTCAAGGGGGCAACCTCCTTTACATTACACAATTGAACAATTCTTCGATGATTCAAATGGCAAAACCTCCTTTCTATATATAGGAGTCTAAGGGGTCACAATATAACCAAGCCGACCTAACAATAATAATATAAAGGCACAAAAATAATAATAGAGGGTTTCTATGGGGCACAGTAATAACAATATGGGGACAATAGGGGCACAACAATATTAATAAGGAATACAACTACAATAGTAATGGGGGCATCACTAGTATTATAGGGACCTAACAGGTTGGAAGGATGGGAGCTACGACTTTAGAAAGTAAACATGGTGGGGATGATGTACATATTATTCAGATTTAGGTGATGTTAATGATATGAATTTTTCATATGATTGTTAACCGAATTTATCTACTAAATTTCAACCAACTTCCTTTTAGGAATACATGGCTAGTGGTGATTGAAAATAAAGTACATGGAAGGACTATGATACCATCAATGAGAATGGAATAAGGAATTTGGTAATCCTCTACTTATAACCAAACCAATTAGTTTCAAGTGGGTCTACAAGAACAAGTACAAATCTAATGGCTCACATGAGAAGTAAAAGGGAAGCATTGTTATTAAACGATATGCATAGAAAGAAGGCATAGAGTATGAGGATACCTTTTCCACAATGATAAATACGCTACTATTCATGATTTGTTGGTTTTGGAAGCAATAATTAGTGGAGGATTCATCAAATGGATTTGAAAACAACTTTCTGAAATCGACATTTGAAAGAGAAAATTTAGTTGTCTCAAATAGAAAAATTGATTATGAAGGTTCAGGAACCAAATGTATCCAAGCTTATCAAGTATTTATATGACCTAAGAAAAGTGCCTTATGCATGTGATGAAAATATAATTGATCATATTTTGAAGATTAATTTTAAGCAATTTAAGATTGATGGTGCTACTTTTATTTTCAAAGAAGTTGACAAAATTGTTTAGGCATATGTAAATCATATTTTTCTTGATAGATAACAATGAAACATGTATTGTAGCTACAAAGAAAGAATTGAAGAATGATTTTGACATGACAAACATGCGACATATTCATTACTAAAGGTGTATTGAATTAAGTCATAATCGAATGTATATATTCATCTCCAAATATAAGTACATGAGAAAGTTGTCAAATAACTTTTTCATAATTTATTTTAATACTCTCTACACAAATGGAGTGATATTTGAAGTTAATATAAAAAGAAAGTAACAAATTTGAGGATGAAACTAGATATAAATAACTTGTGGGGGTTCTTATATTCGTTACAACTGCAAGGTTATATATATCATCGATGATTGGGATGCTTTCTAGGTTTATCCAAAATCCTTATGAATGAAATTTGTGTGCTAAAAGATGTCAAGCATTGCACACAGAAGACGTGAAATGACAAACCAACACAAGAGGAGCTCACAGGTGCGGATCACCAGGAGCTCCTACAAGCAAAACACCACACCGGCTTCACATTAATCTCCAATAATAAATAGATACAATTTGTTAGGGACAACAAATCATATCCCTGAATAATAGAAACTGAATGACTAAGAAAAGTAGAATGCATAACTACATAACAAGAATAACCTATTCTCCATTAATTCTAACACTCCCCCTTAATGGAGAAAGGGTTCTTAAACACACCTAATATGTCCCTAAACAACTCAAACTTCAGTCTTCCCAGAGGCTTAGTATATATATCAACCATATTATCACAAGAATTACAATATTCAACACAAATCTCTTTGGACTCCACCTTTTACCTAACAAAATGAAATTGAGTGTCTATGTGCTTAGTTTTTTTATGAAACACAGGATTGTAAGCCAATTTGGTGGATCTTTGATTATCGCAATTGATAACCATAGCTTCTATTTGTTCTTCTCCTGCATCTTGGAGAAGTATGCACAACCAAATTGCCTCACATGTTGCTACACACATAGCTTGATATTCTAGTTCTGCTGAGGATAAGGCTATAGTATGCTGCCTCATGCTGCACCAAGAGATGACACCGCACCCAATGCTAAAGGCGTAACCTATAATTGATCTTCTATCATCTAAATTTCCATCCCAATCAGAGTCTATATAACCTATCAAGCTAACATCAAATGAGTCAGAATACAAAATACCAAAGTCTAAAGTTCCTTGCAGATACCTCAAGCCAATGGTTCTCATGAGGTTGAGTCATGAACAAAACACTCACTGCATAAGCTAGATCTGGTCTTGTTGTAGTCAAATAGATAATAGTACCAACTAACTATATGTACAATGTTGCATCTGCATATTTCGAACCATCATCCACCTGAAGTTTTTATGTTCTATTGTAAAGGCACAAATGCAGCCTTGCACTCATCCATTTTGAATTTAGTCAACAAGCTCTTAGCATACTCGCCCCGGGACAAGAAAGTTTGGCTTGAATCTCTCCAAACTTCTAGACCCAAACAATAATGCATTTCTCCAAGGTCCTTCATCTCAAATTTCTATGATAATTGCTACTTGATTTCTTCAATGAGATTGTCTACACTCCTTGTCATGATCAGATCATCTACACATAAAAAAATACTCTAGTTTTGATTGACAACACTTATATAGTCATGTTGTCTTAAAATCCTAGATTGCATGATTGAACTAAGCACATCAACATGAAGTACCTCATGACTTGAAAACATGTACAGGCCATGAAAATTTGTTCAATACATTATTCCATTAGTGAACAAATAAAATAAATCATCATGAAAGTGCTTGTAAAAAAAAGTTTGAAAAGTTCATAAGGATGATAGCACTCACAATCTCCCCTTCAATTAAGGTGGGGAATGATATATACCTAATCCTAGGGATTATGGTGTATTGTAAATATTATTCTATTCATATAGAAAAAATATAAAGAGTGTTAGGTGAATAGAAATCATCATCAAAGATGAAACCAAATGTGATATCTCAATTTTTTTATATGTCACCCACATTATTAAATTAATTCAAACCTAGAGTTATTAAGGATATGAGTTTGGAACAGAGAATCCATCCATATTTTGGTTAGACATTCATTTCTATTTTGATGTTAAATTAAAGGTGAAATGCAAAATTTAAGATGTTTTAAAATATATTTATAGCATGCATTCCTATTCTATCCATATATATATATATTGAACACTAAATTTATTGAAAAATCAGGCACATACATACAAATAGAGAGAATTTTTTTTCAATTTTTTTCATTACCTTACATTCACCGTCCCAAAAAAAAAATTGATATATATATCACAAAAAATACAACATTGTAATTATAGAAAATCTACATGGTATAGATTGCTTTTTAATACTTCGTTGTGGTCATTGAAATGTTTTATGTACCTAGTATCTTCTTAAGCTTGGAGTATATTAAAAGGGCATATGGCTATAATTATAGTCACACATTGTAATTATAGCAATTACAGTCACACATTGTAATTATAGCAAATCTACATGCCATAGATTGCTTTGTAATAGTCCGTTGTGGTCATTGAAATGTTTTATGTACCTAGTATCTTCTTAAGCTTGGAGTATATTAAAAGGGCATATGGTTGTAAGACCTAGAGAGGCATGCATACCCCTTTGTTATGTGTTCCCTAATGACATCAAGTTGTGGAATCAACCACTCGGTAGGTACGAGGGTGGCAGGTGTACTCGTATCTAAGCTTGATATGTAATCGAAGAATTGAGTCTTTGATTAAGTGGGGGAATTGTGAGATGGAATAATCTCAAAGTGTAAAGGACCAAGTCAAAGAAAGTTCATCAAGAAGTTGGATGAACCATGTATGTGAAGGACTTCCTATTAGACTAGCAGTTGCAATGGTTGGGTACCCATGCATTCCAGTGGATGGTTGTTCCTTTATATGGATGTTGACAATTTGATGATGTTTGCATGAAAAAGGTACAACGTGTAATTGTTAGATTGGACCAGAACTAGACTTTTCAGATTGATATCGAGACAAGTACTCATTAAGGGGGTGTGTTGGAATATGTAATTCCTACTTGTCTCAGTTGTGGCTCTCTATGTAAAGGAGTCTGTTCCTATTCTTTAGGGTTGTTATATCTAGATATTCCTAGATTGGTGTGTGGTTGAGATATTCTCTCAACCAGGTGATTGTGTGTCCAAGATAGTCTACCTATATTGAGACAACACTAAATGTATTTATATGTAATCTTATTTGATGTGAAGATATGATATTGTGTGCATTATCAAAAGTTAAGTGTTGGCTCAGGCTAGCTCTGATACCATGTCAAGAGTTGCACAGAGAAGACGTGAAATGACAAACCAACACAAGAGGAGCTCAAAGGTGTGGATCACCAAGAGCTCCTACAAGCAAATCGCCACACCGGCTTCACATTAATCTCCAATAATAAATAGATACAATTTGTTAGGGACAGCAAATCATATCCCTGAATAATAGAAATTGAATGGCTAAGAAAATTAGATTGCATAACTATGTAACAAGAATAACCTGTTCTTCATTAATTCTAACACAAAAAAAGTTCTAAGATACTTGAAAATAATTCAATACTTTTGATCCTCTATCATGGAGGAATTCAAACTATATATATATATATCTATATATATACTTTAAAATGGATATTCTACTTTAAGATACATCATGAGTTATGGATCAGTACCTATTTGTTAGACATCATGCAAACAATATATTCCAATTGATTCCACTACAAAGGAAAATAATGTAGTTATTGAAAAGGAAAGAAAGGATATTGTGTGGCATAGGAACATACTAAAATATTTATAGGAGAAAGAGGTGAGTAATACTCTAGTTTTGATTGACAACACTTATATAGTCATGTTGTCTTAAAATTCTAGATTGCATGATTGAACTAAGCACATCAACATGAAGTACCTCATGACTTGAAAACATGTAGAGACCATGAATATTCGTTCAATACATTATTCCATTAGTGAAAAAATAAAATAAATCATCACGAAAGTGCTTGTAAAAAAAAGTTTGAAAAGTTCATAAAGATGATAGCACTCACAATCACCCCCTGAATTACGCTGGGGAATGATATATACCTAATCCTAGCGATTATGGTGTATTGTAAATATTATTACTATTCATAGAGAAAAAATATAAAGAGTGATAGGTGAATAAAAATCATCATCAAAGATGAAACCAAATATGATATCTCAATTTGTTTATATGTCACCCACATTACTTAAATTAATTCAAACCTAGAGTTATTCAAGGATATGAGTTTGGAATAGAGAATCTATCCATATTTTGGTTAGATATTCATTTCTATTTTGGTGTTAAATTGAAAGTGAAATGTAAAATTTAAAATGTTTTAAAATATATTTATAAAATGGGTTCATATATATAACCAAATTTATTGAAAATTCAGGCCCACACATATACAAATGGAGAGAATCGTTTGTCAATTTTTTTTCCATTACCTTACCTTCACCATCCAAAAAAAATTGATATATATATCAAAAAAAAAATACAACATTATAGTGATTCTAATTTTTAAAAAATAGCACCAAAAATAATTCTTATCACACGTCACTAGAATCTAATATTTTCCTCAAAAATAATACCGAGGGCTTCTTCTCAATAAAATTCATGAAAAAGGTTTACAAAGTTAGCATAGAAAAAACCTTTTTATCAGGTCATCAATGCCCTTTTATCCCTTTTCCATAACCACTTCATAAACTCTTTAACTTTCTTCCTATTAGTTATTGTTTCGCGTATGATTACATTTCATTTAGTTTCCCTGAAGCTCCCTTAATGTTATTTCAAGGATCAAACTATTTAGAGCTAACCATAATAAATTGTCTTCTTTTAAAAGGTAATGGGCCCACATTAATTTTTCCTTGATTTTTATTATGTTTCTAAAAGATTTGATAGCTTCACAGTACGACAATTCAACCATTGATTATTGTGTCAATAGATTACCTTTCCGGTAGAAATCATATTCTAAATTCTTGTTTCTGGTATTCCCAAGATTAACTATCTTTACCACCATTTCATTCGAATTAAATCAAGAATATTTATTTTCATAGTTAAAATAATTCTTGCGTATTTTAATTCTCACATGGAAAGAATATTTTAAAAATCGTTGAGGTTACATGTAATGAGAATATGAGATTAATTAAACCTAAAAGAATTTGAGAAGCGAGAATATGACATTAATTAAATATTAAAAAATTTGAGTATTTTTCTTCGTATAATTGTTCTTATTTTTATTGTGTAAAATATTTTTTAAATGTATAAATAAATTTAATATTTTGAAATAACAAAATATTTTTTTTGAATGTATAAATGGATTTAATATTTTAAGAAATTTTTGGTACTAGAATTTTATAAAATAGACAACTTAAATTTTGGTTTTTAAAAATATATGTAAGAATTTGGTTAAAATTAAGTATAAACATTATCCTGAAAACAACCATTTGATGTATAAATTAGACGAGGCCTTACTGTAACTTATAAATGAAATAGTTTTTTTTATCCAGCATTACTGTAACTTATAAATGAAATAGTTTTTTTTATCCGGCAATATAATTTCAAGCAATATCATAATTTTTATTATTTATAATACATTTTTGAATGCATACATAGATTCAATACCCTTGAGAAACCCCTAAACACTTTAATTTTATAGATTAGACAAACTTAAACTTAAATGCTTAAAATATTTGTTTATTTCCTTATTTTTGAAAATTATTTAATTAATTATATTAATATTTCTCAAAATATTTATTAATTTGACTCAATTTTAAAATACATAAATTTTTTTAATAATTTTCATTATCTTTTTAATTTTTTTAACTTTTCTTGATATTTCACAACAATTTATATAGAATGATCTAATTAGACTTCTCATCTTTGTTTTGATGATTAGATACATTTGCTTGTTTCGATAATAAGACGCATTTATTGACTCCACATGTCACTCAAAATTGTAATGATTTTGAAAAAAAATTAATTCAAAACTATCCATATACTTAAATTCAAAAACCCAAAAATCAAAATGGTGATGAATTCCAAAAAAAAATCTAAAAAATCAATTCAAAGCTATCCACATACTTAAACTCAAAAATCAAATTTTAAATCAAATTAAGTTTCTTGCATATGAATGTATTAAACGGGATAAATATAGTGGCATGCGTATAATTAATCCAAATAAAATATTAGAATCCCTCCGGAATACTCTCCAAGCCCAAATATTCTCTCACGCCATTTGCATTTTCAAGTTATTCGTCATGAATAATGACCCACGCAGATATCAGTAAAATTGCCCACATGAAATGTCGATTTTTTCAGAAATTAAAACACATTTTTGAAATTACATTAAAGGTAGATGCAGTAGGGCCCTGTAATGCTTTCCTTAGAAAAAGATAAAGGCAATACCGAGTGTGATGAGGTGCCTCTATGATTGACTGTGTCTGAAACACTTTGTATGAAGTGAGAGTGTTCCACCGTCCTCATAATTAATTAAACTGTGGGAAGAGACGACACTGATATACATTTCATGAGGATTAAAATTGTCAAACCATGTGCGTTTAGCAACTACACGTAAATGCTGGAAGGGCATACATCAGGAGTCGGTGAGTGAGCTGTCTTTCAACAGCAACATGTAATTGAATTTCAACCTGTGCTCACATTGAATATAACATTCAGACGTGTAAGCGCGCTGGGAAAAAGTTTGACGCAGATGGCTTTCTACTTGCGGATGTTGTTGTACTGCCCACACCTTTTCAGCGGTACGCAGGGTTGGAATTTGACGGGCATTTTGCCCGTCAGAGGCCATTTCGCCCGTAAAATACGTTGAACTTTTTTGAATGACCGTCAGGCATGACGTGTTTGGAAGGACGCAGAACGTATTTTTTACTGCTAAGGTTTTTCTGAAAACGTTATTAAAATCTTATCCAAAGTCTATACCTTTGAACAAAGTGTTACTATAACACTTTATTTTGAAATCCGGACAACGGACAATGGGCTTGTAGTGTAATTTTGAAATCCGATCGATTTGCTTGCAGTGTAATTTTATCTTCATAATTATAGGATTTCCTGGTTATTCCAGTCTTGCGTTTTAACTAAAATATTTGTAGAGTTGTATAATTGTTGAAGCTGTGTGAATGTGCGGTTATTATCATAATATTTGTAGAGTTGTATAGTTGTTGAAGTTGTGTCAATTTGTGAATAAGGGTTTGAAAATTGGTTACATGAAAAAAAAACTAGTTGCTTTCTGATGATTATTTTGAAGGATTGAAAAAATGAAAGGATGATAAGGGCAGTTTGCTCGACTTTATTTTACATAGATGTGTGGCTGAAATTAAAAGTAGTGTGTGCCATAAGCTCCATGATTATAGCTTCGACAATACTTGCTGAAATATATTATTCATGACTATCCAGCTCAGAGATAGGTTATTATTAACTCTTCTTTTTGGATTGGAATTAAGTATAATATGTTTTAAAGAAATTGTAGATTTATATGTATTAAATTATTTTTTAAATGCATAAATTAATTCAGTGTATTTAACACTCTCTTTAATTAAAAATTTGATATATTTTTTTTTTAATTTAGTGTTTTCTTTTATGATGTTCTAATTAAAGATATGAGAACGATAAAGGCAGTTTCCTCAGCTTCATTTTACACACATGTGTGGCTGAAATTACAGTTTGTGTGGACCATAAGCTCAGTGATTGTGGCTTCGACCATCCAGCTCAGAGCTGTGGTTATTATTAACTATATATTTTATTTGTATTGGAATTAAGTATGGTATGTTTTAAAAAAAATGTGGATTTGTGTGGATTAAATTACTCTTTTAATGTATAATCTAATTTTGTATGTTTAAAACTCTCTTCAACTCTAAACCATTAAAATTTGACAAATGTAATTTTTTAAAAAAGTTTAGTGTTTTTTTTTATGATGTTTTAGTTAAGAATATATTTGAAATATATTTAGTAAAATTAGTGAATTGTTCTCTATAATATTTTAATATTTTTTGTTTATTTTTCTAACATAGTGGGAAAAATGATTATAATTCAATTGTGAAATTCACACTCGCGACAATCATCATTGATAGCTATTCATAATGCAGGTTGACTCACCATGGCCTTGGAATTACCTAAAGCACGTGGACTTATCATGGTTATTCAAGAAAAACCATACCCTAGAATTACCTTACTAGTAGTTTGAGTCTAGATTTCGCTCTTACCAAATGTCTCTGAGCCTTGGGCTATTAACCCATTTCCTTACATTCCATGAAATCAAACTCTTAGCCAAACAAAAGCAATTTGAAGACATACTATAAAACTAAAAAGAAAGTCGTCAACAATTCTGATTTATAAATACAATTCTTTTATAAAATTTGTAAAAAATGAGTATATATTTAACTATTACTGTGGGCTATGTTTACTCTATCCATCACCAACAAGGTGTGTTACTTAAACACATACTTGTAGTATGTTAAGTGGGTTAAGCATTCAAGTAAACCAAAATCTAATTTATTATTTTTACAACTTGACCATGAGAATGAAATGAATCTAAAACATCACTAGAAACTATTTATTAATTTATTAAAATTAATAAATGTAGTAATGGTGTTGAAGAACTGAATTGTAAACATAATAATTTTGGCAAAACCGTCTAGAAATGACGTTTGTTTGGTTGTTTTATGCTTTAGGAATTATTACAAAAAGAAACTACGACCTTATAGATAACAATTTTACATATTTTTATTCCCAGGCTTCACATCCTTAGCTTTTCTCTATTATCTTTTGTCCCATTAATATTACAAGCTTTCAATTTTCCATGTGTAAATATATTTAGGCCCCTATTTCACCTTTGAATAATTTTCTTTCTTGTTGATGTAGCTTGAGGTGCATATGAGTGGACCATGCCAATTGAAGAGAGTTCTTAAGTGAATTTGAATATGCACACACATAGAAAGAAAAACATATTTTTATTAACCTATAGCCTAAGGATACACAAACACAGAAAATGGATCTGAGACCATTGAACAAAGGTTATTACCTAGTCTACTTAAATATATATCTAGAACACTAAGTGATCAATAAGCAACTAGTCTAATAGAGACTCTATATCAAATAATGTCATTCATCTATGTGTGTGTGTGTGTGTGTGCCCACAACACAACAAATTTGGCTTGGTTTGAAATGTTTTTGTTCATGATGAGATCTCTTCAGATTCTCGATCTTAGTATTATTGAATTCCCATAGGTGTCACCTAGGAGGGACAATGAGAAGAAAACATATATATTTCATACTCCTTAAAAGGAATGTTGTTCAATAACTCACAATTCTTTTAGTTGATCACTGTAAGTTGGATTAGAATCCTAGTCAAAATAGTTTCCTTGAAATCCAATGAATATGTATATATCTCTTATACAAACATCATTAAAATGCTCACTTGAATGAAACAAACAATCAATCCATGAGTGCGTTAGTGCATCATACAAAGATAAAAGAACAAAACCTCTTCCTTGTCATAATAAATTTGGACCACAATCTTTCTTGTAGCCACTTGCTCTCCCTGAGTGTATTGGCCACCCAACTTTATTGGATTGTTTGGGTGAGAGGCTTGTCACAGTGTCACCGACTCACCACTCACTTACGAAGGTTATCTTATGTCTCACTTACGAAGGTTATCTTATGTCACAATCTTGCTTGTGGAACAGTGGAAGTGTCAGTTCGAATACAATTTGCACCAGATATCGAGTGTCTCAACATATCACTTAAAAGCTTTGAATGATATGGCTTATGAAGAGTGACATACTGCCACCTATGAAATACTGAAAAACTTTTAATACATTGTACTTTCTTGACTACAAACTCTCCATGGTGGACCCCCACATTGATTCCATGTGATTACAATCGTGGAGAGGATGTAGAGGATAGTCCATCTTATAATTTTACTTTGTTGGTCATCTTATATATCCCATAAGATCTTAGTAATATCTCATATATACACATGTTATGGCATGTCTGAGCCAAGGACATTTGATTTCAGAGTGATGGAGATTTTATTGTGAGTGTTCCATACAATTTCAAACCAAATTTGATAATTCAATAAGTCATTTATGTGTTATGGTCATTTTGGTTTTTTTTTATTACGATAGATATGTGTTTTTAATGAAACATTTATTAGTGAAGGGTTAATTTATCATCAAAACATCACTCTTGAAGGGCAAAATTTTAAGCATAACGTTTCTTGAAGGGAAAAATAAATACCTAAAACGTCAAAAAAAAATTGTATGATGGATAAAAAGGAATCCAAATTCTAACCCTAACGGTACGGAGTGCCGGCCTTCGAGATTTGTTGGGCCAACATTTTATTAAAAAGACAATCTACAACGAGTCCACAAATGTTGCTGTAAATGTTGGTGCATTGCACATTATTATTATAGCATATTTGTAGTTGAAGCAGGGTGCAAATGTCTATTTTCTAGCTAATTAACGGCCATTTTCGATATTTCTAAATATTTATTAAATCCGTTCATAACATATGTTTACACTGATTTATGATAACTTTATTTAATGTTTACTTTCGCTTGATACCCCTGATTACTGATTAGATCGTGATGGGGAACAAGGGCATGTTAGCCAACTTAGCATGAGCGTAGTCTTCTCTATCCATCAATGTTGGATGCTTTTGAATATTTATTGGGTTTATAATCACATTATATATATTAATGTGATAGATGTTTAATGTTTTTTCAGGTGTAATTTGAAGTTTAGCCGTTTAAAATATTTACTAAATAATTAAAAAAATTGATTAAATTGAGACGATAGGTATAATTCAATATAAAAATAAATGTAAATGTTTTATTCTCTTATAAATAAAATATTTCAATAGTTATATTAATTAATAGAATTTTATATTAGTTATATATACAGATAAAATAATTGAAAGTAAAATGATGTTATATTGTGGTTTTTATATATATATATATAGTTAAATATTGTATTTGTGTGTTTCTAAAATGCAAGAAATGTGTAATACATTTCATGCTTAGTATGAAATAAATGGCAGTATACACACATAAATGGAAGAACAATTGTAGATCATCTTAATCTTAAATCTATAAGAGTAAAAAGCACAAAGTTTCTCTTGACGGCTAAACCTCTTTCCAAGTTTTGTGATCTAAAAAAGGTTTTCACCTCAAGGTTTTCACTTCATGATCCCTTTGGACACTTGATGGATATGAGATTAAGATGAGCCTATGTTGGTTAGATTGTGTTGTAGTACAGCAGAATCTTCCAATGGAATATTCCTTGTGCAACATCCAAGGGAAAACTAGTTAGTTACCATAGGTCTGGTTAAATAGAAATTTAATGATATTCATCATCCATCATACAATCTAGATGAAAATACCACATTCATAAATATATTCTTCTTCCATTCAAAAAAGCATTTCCCCACCTAAACTTCACATAGCATGAAGAAAATAAACTATATAATATTCCTTACCATAATTCTATATAATTTTAAATTATTTATATAATTTAATATTTATATATAATTTTTTACTTAATTAATTAATATCTTTTCTGGACCCATCACTTATATATATATATATATATATAATTTGAAAATATGCAACACGTGAAAATTGTGAGAACTTCCCTTGTTAATAAAAGAATAAATAAAAATAAATAAAATTCATATTTTTGTAATTTGATTCATCTTCCCATAAAGTTAATGGGAACAATATGTGCTTTTCCTTAGTGATTAATTTTTTGTTTTTGCAAATTATTCTTTATTAAATTTATTTCCAAAATATCTGTAAAATGATTTATAGTATTTTTATGTAATATTTAAATATTTATTTTAATTAACACATTTTTTAATATGAATGTTGAGATAAGGATTTCAATTTGTTTAAATTAGACAAAATGTTTTGACTTAAAAAATAAAGTGTTTTATAATAATTATTTTGGAGATTTGGATGTGGATTGTGTCACTAATGTGTTTGTTAAGAGTTATAAACCAATGAGTAAAGCCAATGTATTATTTGAAATCGGAGCAAGGCACACCATAAAGTGTGAGTTCAAATTTTGGAAAAAAAAAATAAGAATATTGTATACTTTAAAGAGGGATTTAGTATTATTTTCAACAAGTATTGTAGAAAACAAATAAGATTCGTATTTACTTGCATATATGGTCATTAAATGATGTTGTGATGAAAAAAGGAGGTGGAGATATTAGAACTCGACTTAGGGTAGCATGAAAAGGTTTGTTGATTTTGGAGATAGAGTAATTATGGGTCATAAGTGATATAAACAAATGAGAGTTTTCGAAGAAATCAAAATGACTCAAGTGATAAGAGTTTTTAGAATAGTAAATTTCTAGGCTAGGGGATAATGATATTAGCTGTAAAGGTATTAGTTAATGTTATTTCGATGATACCAAATAATGAAGATATTGTTTATAAAACGATCGTGACATTTTGACTTTAGACTTTGGAGTTTTCAATAAAACATTTGTGACAACTAGGAATAAGGAGGACGCCGTAGTTCTCCCTTCGGTATTTTCATAATAAATTCTTTCAAACTAAAATAATGTAAAGAAAAAGAATATTTAAATGAGGTTGTCTTAGAATGAACAAATTTATGGATCATATCAATAGTTACATAACTAAAATTTTGGTGAATGAAGAAACAATATCAAACATGATTATAATGTCTTCTTCATCCAAGTGAAGGATGCTAAGCTTTATAATAATATAGTAGGACTCCTTAATGAAGAATATGGAGACTTATCAATGAATGGTTGAAGGCTTTCAATGACAAAGTGACTAAAGGAATTTGTAGATTCTTAGAGCACTAAATAGTTTCAAGACAATGTTTGACTCATTGGTTAATGTAAAATATTAATCAATCTTTTTTCATATATTAAAACTTAATTTTGGTATTATTTAATATGAAAAAATAAATGTAAAATAAAAATTGAAAATCATATAATAATAATAATACTTCAACTTAATTAATTAAAAACTCAAATTTTAATAACAAATAAATAAGCTAGCCCAGGGGGTTTTGGATTGACGGTGAATGGGTGTGCTGTTAAGGCACTCCTTGCGATAGGTCACTGGTTCAATTCCCCGTGGGTACTTAGTTTAGTCTTAACCTAGAAAAAAAAAACAAATAAATAAGCTAAATAAATAAATAATAATAATTTCTTCATATAAAATTTTAAATTTTGTGCGAAATATTTGTTGCAGATATAAAATAATGGAATCTATGTTAACAAATTAATTGCTATATATATCTTCTTTGCGATGTCATTTGTATTACCGGCGGATAAAATTAGTTTTCCTTTCCCAAATATCGATATGAGTCCATCTGACATTCATTGTATTTTCGAAGAAAATAAAGAAAAAAACACAACGTTCGGTATCCGAACTGGCACAATATAATAGTTACTAAAACGAATAACAACAATGAATAGCAACCCCAAAAAGATCATTGTATTTTCCAAGAAAATAAAATAACAAAATGTTAGGTATCCGAACTGGCACAATATATTAGTCACTAAAACTAATAACAACACTATGAGTCCATCTGACATTCATTGTATTTTCCAAGAAAATAAAAAAACAAAACGTTAGGTATCCGCACTGGCACAATAGATTAGTCACTAAAACTAATAACAACACACTGAGTCCAAAAAAACAAAACAAAACGTTCGGTATCCGAACTGGCACAATATAATAGTTACTAAAACTAATAACAACAATGAATAGCAACCCCAAAAAGATCATTGTATTTTCCAAGAAAATAAAAAAACAAAACGTTAGGTATCCGAACTGGCACAATATATTAGTTACTAAAACTAATAACAACAATGAATACCAACCCCAAAAAGAAAGTAACGACCCCACGATTTGGTTGGGTGGCATATCAATTCTCTTTTATATCATGTGCAAATTCTAGGGTTGAGTTTCTAAAAAATATCATCTTCAGTTACCTCGATCAGTCTCGTTCCCACGTTTATTATCTGAAATAAATTAATGGAAGAACATGCAACATATGTGCAATTGGAGTTGGACTGTAACAACTGAACCGAAATATATTTCCTCGGGATTTTATTTGATATAAATATAAAATGAGAATCCCTCGTAAATATTTCTACATGTGCGATATTCCATCAAATGACCTAATTAAAAATAGACCCTTCGTGGAATCTGGAATAGGCGATATTCCATCAAATGACCTAATTAAAAATAGATCCTTCGTGGAATCTGGAATAGTTCAGAAACTAAAAATTAAATCTCGAAAGTACATTAAAGGGTGGAAGTGCAATATTCTATCATTCTTAGAATTCTTGAATAATGACCAATTTAAATAATGATCCCTACGTTATTATCTCACGGTTAAGAAATTAAAATGAATTCCAGAAAGTACATTAAAGGGCCGATCTAGTAGGGCCCTCTCATGCTTCCTTGTTAAGAAAACAATGGCAACACCGAGAATAATCAGGTTCACAACTTGACAGAGGACCCGCATATTGTGTCTGCAACATTTCCTCTGAAGTCAAAAAGTTCCACCGTCCTCGTGGGTGGTAATATTTTTGGAATAGAATGTGTGTTCCCTCACAATTAAAAATATCAACTATATGACTTCGGCATCTCAGCGTAAGTTACTTCAATGACGTAAACCAAAAGAAGGATTTCTTTGTAGAGAAAGAACTATTTCAAATTCAGACGTGTAAAAGCATTCCAAAAGAAAGTTAGCTGCGATTGTTTTGCCAGAATATATATCTAAACGTGTAAAAGCATCCAGAAGAAGTTAGTGGAGATTCCTTTCAACTTCAAAGGGCCAGAAACTTTCACTCTTGGTAATTTTAATGACGCAGATATCACTTATATTGCATTTTTAAGTCTTCAATAATGACCCACGCAGATATCAGTAAACTTGCTCACACGAAATGTCGAATTTTTCAGAAATTTAAAACAGATTTTTGGAAGTATATGCAGCAGGGCCCTCTAACACCGAGTGTGATGAGGTACCCCTATGGATGACTATGTGTCTGAAACACTTTATATGAAGTGCAAGTGTTCCACCGTCCTCATGATTAATAAAACTGTGGGAAGAGACGAGTCTGATATCCATTTCATGAGGATTAAGATTGTCAAACCATGTGCGTTTAGCAACTACGCGTAAATGTTGGAAGGGCATACAAAAGGAGTCGGTGAGTGAACTGTCTTTCAACAACAAGATGTAATTCTATTTCAACGCGTAATATAACATTTATACGTGTAATCGCGCTGGGAAAAGTTTGATGCAGATGGCTTCCAACTTGCGGATGTTGTTGTACTGCCCCACCTTCTCAGCGACACGGAGTCCCGGTAGTGATCGGCGGGATTTGTTGCGCCAACTTTTTATTAATAAGTCAATCGACAAGGACTGAACAGAATTGCCGTAAATGTTGCTGCATGCACATTATTATAGCATATTTGCAGTTGAAGTAGGCTGCAAATGTCTATTTTTAATAATGTTAATATATCAAGTTAAAAAATTAAAAAATTGTAAACTCGAAGACAGTATGTTTTTTAAGCTAATTAGATTGGCCATTTTCGATTTTTCTAAATATTTATTAGATTCATTCTTAATATATATTTACACTGACTTATGATAACTTTATCTAATGTTTACCTTCGCTTGATACCCCTGATTACTTATTAGATGGTGATGTGAAACGAGTGCATGTTAGAGGGTAGTCTTCTCGATCAGTCAATGTTTGATTCTTTTGAATATTTATTGCGTTTAGAATCACATTATATAGATTAATATGAGAGATGTTTAATGTTTCTTAATGTGTAATTTGAAGTTCATGCCTTTAAAATATATAAATAATAAAAAAAAAATTGATTAAATTAAGATGTATATATTGTTCAATATAAAAATATAGGTAAATGTTTTATTCTCCATATAAATAAAATATTTTAATACTTATATCAAATAATATATTTTTATATTAACTATATATATAAATAAAATGATCAAATATGGTGGTTTTCTAATTTTATTATGTATAGTATTTGTGTTATATTTAAAATAGAGGAAATGTGTAATATATTTCATGCTTAGTATAAAATAAATGGCGCAAGCACACACACATAAATGGAAAGAACAAGTGTAGATTCATCTTAGTCCTAGATCTATAAGAGTAAAAGGCACTAAGTTTCTCTTGAGGGCTAAACCTCTCTACAAGTTTTGTGATCTATAATAGGTTTTCACCTCAAGATATATGATCCCTTTGGACCATAGATATGAGATTAAGACGAGTCTATACTAGTTAGATTGTGTTCTAGTACAATGAAATCTTCATTGTGCAACATCCAAGGGAAACCTAGTCAGTTAGAAAGGAGTATGAATGGTGTTCCTTAGGTATGGTTGAATAAAAATTTAATGGTGTTCATCATGCATGAGGTGTCAATATAGTCTCCATTAAATCACAATATAGTGCCCATCAAATCACAAATTCAAATCTCATGGGGAATAATTGATTATGAAAATCCATGTAGGAAAAATAAATTATTCCAAGATAACTTGATGTCACACAATTTTGATGAAAATCTCTAATTCATAGATATATTGTTCTTCCATTCAAAAAAAAATTCCCCCACCTAAACTTCACATAACATGAAAAAAATAAACTATATAATATTTGTTTAACCATAATTCTATATAATTTAAAATTATTTGTATAATTTAATAATTCATATATACATTTTTTAATTAATTAAAATTTATTTTCTGCACCCATCACTTATATATATAGAGTTTTGATTTGAAAATGTGCTCAACACATGAAAATTGTGAGAAGAACTTATGTGGTTGATAAAAAAAATTAATAAAAAAAATTAAATTTATATTTTTGTAATTTTATTCATTTTCTCATAAGTTAATTGGAACAATATGTGCTTTTCTTTAGTGATTATTTCATTTTTGTAAATTATATTTTTAAATCTATTTCCAAAATATGTGTAAATTGATTTATAATTTTTTATGTAAAATTTAAATACTTGTTTTGATTAACACATTTTATAATATAAAAAATGAGATGAGGATTTCAATTTGTTTAAATTAAGCAAGATGTTTTGATTTAGGAAAAAAATGTTTTATAATAATTATTTTAGGGATTTGGTTATGGTTGTAGCAATGTGTTTATTAAGACATGTATTAAATGATCAATGAGTATAGAAAATTTATGCTTTGAAATCGAAGTAAGGAATTTGGTAAAATCTTAGGTCCAACATAAAGTCTAAGTTAATATTTTGGAAAAAAAAATCAAGAGTATTGTATAGTTTAAAAAGGGATTTAATATTCTTTTCAACCAATATTTTAGAAAATAAATAAGATTGGTAGTTACTTGTATATATGAATAAATAAGATTGGTAGTTACTTGTATATATGGTGATGAAATGATGGCCCAAGAAAAAGAGGAGGTGGAAATATTGGAAATAAGACTCAGGGTAGTATGAAAAAAATTTTTGATTTGGGAGATAGAGTAACTATTGGTCATAAGGGATTTAAACAAACGAGAGTTTTCTTTCTCAAGTGGAGAAGAAATTGTAATGACTCAAGTGATAAGAGTTTTTAGAATTAAAAATTTCTAGGCTAGGGGATGATGGGATTAAATATACAGGTATTAGTCAATGTTATTGCCATGAGACTAAATAATGAAGGTATTGTTTATGAAACAATACTGAAATTTTGACTTTAGATTCTAAGATGTTAGGATCAAAGCTTTGAAGTTTTCAAGAAAACATTTGTGACAACCAGGATAAGGAGGACACCATATTTCTCCCTTAAGTATGTTCATAATAAATTCCTTTGAACAAAAAATAATATAGAGAAAAAGAATATTTAAATGAGGTTGTCTTAGGATCAACTAACTTATAGATCATATTAATAGCTGCATACCTAAAATTTTGGTAAATGAAGCAGTAATATAAAAAATAATTGTAATGCCTTTTTTATCCAAATGAAAGGTTCTAGTCTTTATAATAAAATAGTAGGAATCCTTAATGAAGAACGTACAGTACGAGGGGTTGAAGTCTTTCAATAACAAAGTGACTAAAAAAATTGTAGGTTCTCTTATAACACTAAATAGTCTTAACGGGATGTTCCACCTATTTTTTAATGTAAAATATTAACAAACTTTTTTCATATATTAAAATTTGATTTTAGTATAATTTAATATAAAATAAATAAATAAAAATAAAAAATATCCCATAATAATAATATTTCAAATTAATCAACTAATTACAAACGAAATAAATAAATAAATAATAATAATAATAATTTACTATAGTATAATATTTTAGAATTTTTAGCAAAATTAATGGCTATATATATCCTCTTTGTAATGTGAACAAATTAATGGCTATATATATCTTATTTGTGATGTGATCTATATTAGCAGGAGATAAAATTAGTTGTGCTTTCCCAAAGATCGATTTGACTTCATCTGACATTCATTGTATTTTCCCAGTAAAGGAGTCGGTGAGTGAACTGTCTTTCAACAACAAGATGTAATTCAATTTCAACGCGTAATATAACATTTATACGTGTAACCGCGCTGGGGAAAAGTTTGATGCAGATGGCTTCCTCCTTGCGGATGTTGTTGTACTGCCCCACCTTTTCAGCGACACGGAGTCCTGGTAGTGATCGCCGGGATTTGTTGCGCCAACTTTTTATTAAGAAGTCAATCCACAAGGACCGAACAGAATTGCCGCAAATGTTGCTGCATGCACATTATTATAGCATATTTGCAGTTGAGGTAGGCTGCAAATGTCTATTTTTAATAATGTTAATGTATCAAGTTAAAAAATAAAAAAATTGTAAACTCGAAGACAGTATGTTTTTTAAGCTAATTAACTTGGCCATTTTCGATTTTTCTAAATATTTATTAGATCCATTCTTAACATATATTTACACTGATTTATGATAACTTTATCTAATGTTTACCTTCGCTTCATACCCCTGATTACTTATTAGATGGTGATGTGAAACGAGTGCATGTTAGAGGGTAGTCTTCTCGATCAGTCAATGTTTGATGCTTTTGAATATTTATTGCGTTTAGAATCACATTATATATATTAATATTAGAGATGTTTAATGTTTCTTAATGTGTAATTTGAAGTTCATGTGTTTAAAATATTTATTAAATAATTAAAAAAATTGAATAAATTAAGACATACATATTATTTGACATAAAGATATATGTAAATGTTTTATTCTCGATATAAATAAAATATTTTAATATTTATATTACATAATATATTTTTATATTAATTATATATACAAATAAAATGATCAAATACTGTGGTTTTCTAATTTTATATATATATATATATATCTTATTTGTGTTATATTTAAAATGAAGGAAATGTGGGGCCAGGAAGAAGAGGCAGAGGAGGAACGGCAGGAGTCGGAGAGGCCAGCGTAACAGGGAAGGGCAGGAGGGGGAGGAAAGTAATAGGAAGGAGAGTGCAGTTCGCTGAAAGGGCTTATTGCCAGCATACCAATCCAAAAATCAGGAGGAATATCGAGCAGATGGAAGAGGAGGCAATTCAGGCTCAGTCGGAGTCGGAATTAGAGGACTGGGAGTATCTTCTCTCGAATCCGGGCAATACGCGTGGCCGAATGACATTATACAAACAATCTCTTCACATCTATTGGGTTATGAAGAGACTGCTTGCCAAGGCTATGGAACAAGTAGCCATGGAAATGGAAGAATTATCCCAGGGGATTCCTAATCTGAAAAAGGAGCTAAGGAACATCCAAATCACCTTGTTCATGCAGGATAAGAAGATGGACGAAATTCAGCAGCAGTTACAAGCAAGTGGATCGGGAATCAAGAAGGAGAAGGAGCAATAGGCAGGCACAGCGAACCAGTAGAGATAGCATGATAATTAGAGGTTTCTATAATATCTCTCTCTAGTTATAGTTAGTTATCTGTAGGACTTTTGTTATTTTAATATGCAGACAAAAAACAGTTTTAGTAGCTATAAGGTTGATGTGTATAAAGCATGGAAAGACAAAATGAGAACCTATTATTTTTGGCTGGCTATTAAAAACTTAAGGTGGTCAAGAAACCCGGTTTCCCCTCGGGGCGGGTTGATATCACCACAAGCATGTAGTGATTTCAATTTGCGATAATAGAAAAAGAAGGTCTCTCCTTAGCTTACAAAAAAAAAATGGAGGAAATGTGTAATATATTTCATGCTCAGCATAAAATAAATGTCACAAGAACACACACATAAATGGAAAGAAGAAGTGTAGATCTATCTTAATCCTATATCTATAAGAGTAAAAGGCATTAACTTTCTCTTGAGGGTTAACCCTCTCTACAAGATTTGTGATCTATAATAGGTTTTCACTTCAAGATATATGATCCACTTAGACGTTTGATAGATATGAGATTAAGATGAGTCTATATTGGTTAGATTGTGTTCTAGTACAATGAAATCTTCCTTCTGCAACATCCAAGGAAAATCTAGTTAGTTAGAAAGGAGTATGAATGGTGTTCCTTAGGTATGGTTGAATAAAAATGTAATGGTGTTCGTCATGCATGAGGTGTCAATGAGTTGGTTTGTGTGGATTATAGTCTCCATTAAATCACAATATAGTTCCCATCAAGTCACAAATTCAAATGTCATGGGGAATAATTGATTATGAATATCCATGTGGGAAAAATAAATTATTCCAAGATAACTTGACATCACACCATCTTGATGAAAATTTCTAATTCATGGATATATTGTTCTTTCATTCAAAAAAACATTCCCCCACCTAAACTTCACATAACATGTAAAAGATAAACTATATAATATTTGTTTAACCATAATTCTATATAATTTTAAATTATTGGTATATTTTAATAATTTATATCTACATTTTTTAATTAATTAGAATATATTTTCTCAACCCATCACTTATATATATAGAGTTTTGATTTGAAAATGTGCTCAACACATGAAAATTGTGAGAACTTCGGTGGTTGATAAAAAAAATTAATAAAAATAAATTAAATTTATATTTTTATAATTTTATTCATCTTCTTATCAAGTTAATTGGAATAATATGTGCTTTTCCTTAGTGATGATTTCATTTTTGTAAATTATACTTTTTCAATCTATTTCCAAAATATGTGTAAATTAATTTATAATTTATTTTATATAAAATTTAAATACTTATTTTGATTAACACATTTTAGAATATAAACGCTGATATGAGGATTTCAATTTGTTTAAATTAAACAAGATGTTTTGATTTAGAAAAAAAATGTTTTATAATAATTATTTTGGAGATTTGGTTATGGATTGTAGCAATGTGTTTGTTAAGACATGTATTAAATGATTAATGAGTATAGTAAATTTATGCTTTGAAATCGGAGCAAAGAATTTGGTAAAATCTTAAGTCCAACATAAAGTCTAAGTTCATATTTTGGGAAAAAAATCAAAAGTATTGTATAGTTTAAAAAGGGATTTAATATTCTTTTAACCAATATTTTAGAAACTAAATAAAATTGGTAGTTACTTTCATATATGGTGATTAAATGATGGCCCAAGAAAAAGAGGAGGTGGAAATATTGGAACTAAGACTCAGGGTAGCATGAAAAAAATTGTTGATTTGGGAGATATAGTAATTATTGGTCATAAGGGATTTAAACAAATGAGAGCTTTCTTTCTCAAGAAATAGCGGAGAAGAAATTGTAAGGCTCAAGTGATAAGAGTTTTAGAATAAAAAATTTCTAGGCTAGAGGATGATGGGATTAACTATACAAGTATTAGTCAATGTTATGAGACTAAATAATAAAGGTACTGTTTATGAAACAATACTAACATTCTGACTTTAGATTCTAAGATGTTAGGATAAAAGCTCTAAAGCTTCCAAAAAAAAACATTTGTGACAACTAGGATAAGGAGGACACTATATTTCTCCATTCAGTATATTCATAATAAGTTCCTTCCAAAAAAAATATAGAGAAAAAAAATATTTAAATGAGGTTGTTTTAGGATCAACTAACTTATCGATCATATTAATAGCTGCATACCTAACATTTTGGTGAATGAAAAAGTAATATCAAAAATAATTATAATGTCTTTTTTATCCAAATGAAAAGTTCTAGGCTTTATAATAAAATAGTAGGAGTCCTTAACGAAGAAGGTACAATTATCAGCGAAGGATTGAAGTCTTTCAATAACAAAGTGACTAAAAAAATTGTAGGTTCTCTTATAACACTAAATAGTCTTAAGAGGATGTTTCACCTATTTTTTAATGGAAAATATTAACAATCTCTTTTCATATATTAAAACTTGATTTTAGTATTATTTAATACAAAAAAATAAGTGTAAAATAAAAATAGAAAGATATCCAATAATAATAATATTTCAAATTAATCAATCCATTGCCAATGAAATAAATAAATAATAATAATAATTTATTATGATATCATATTTTAAAATTTTGTGCAAAATTAATGGTTATATATATTCTCTTTGTAATGTGAAGAAATTAAAATTAATGGCTATATATATCTTATTTGTGATGTGATCTGTATTACCAGGAGATAAAATTAGTTGTGCTTTCCCAAAGATCGATTTGACTTCATCTGACGTTCATTGTATTTTCCCAGAAAGAGAAAAACAAGATGTTAGGTATACGAACTGGCACAAAAGAATAGTTACTAAAACTAATAACAACAATGAATAGCAACTCAAAAAAGAAGGTAACGACGCCACGACTTGGTGAAGGAGTGACCTGGTTGGATGGCATATCAATTAACGTCTCTTTTATATCATGTGCAAATTCTAGGGTGGAGTTTCTAAAAATATAATATTCAGTTACCCCTATCAGTCTTGTTCCCACATTTATTTTCGGAAATAAATTAATGTAACAACATGCAGCTTGCAAGCATATATGCAATTGGAGTTGGACTGTGACAACTGAACCGAAATATGTTTCCTCAGGATTTGATTTGATATAAATATAAAATGAGAATCCCTAGTAAAATTTCTACAGGTGCGAATCGCGATATTCCATCAAATGACCTAATTAAAAATAGAGCCCTCGTGGAATCTGGAATAGTTCAGAAACTAAAAATTAAATCTCAAAAATGCATTAAAGGCGTGTAGTTTAATCCGCCTAATCTCAAAAGTGCATTAAAGGCGTGTAGTTTAATCAAGGCGGAGGAATTGTCTAGAAAGTTATAGAAATTCTAGTTATATTTAGAGAAAATCTGGCAAGGAACTTTGTAAATCCAAGTTATCGTTGTTAAACTTCAAAATTTTAAGTGTTCTAGACTTTTTTGATGGTGCTGAATCCATTTCCATCATCGAAAACACCATTCAAACACTGTCTCTACAAGAATTTTTGAATTTTTTATACTCAAATTCTGATCACTTTTGACTGTCCTCCAATTCCTCCGCCTCCTTAAACGACTCCCATTAAAGAGTGAAAGTGCAATATTCTATCATTAAAGGGCCGATTTAGTAGGGCCCTCTGATACTTCCTTGTTAAGAAAATAAAGACAACACCGAGTATAATCAGGTTCAAAACTTCACAGGTGACCTGCATATTGTGTCTGCAACATTTCCTCTGAAGTCAAAAAGTTCCACCTCCTCGTGCGTGGTAATATTTTTGGAATAAAGTTTGCGTTCCCTCACAATTAATATTCAGAAGTGTAAAAGCATTGCAAAAGAATATATATCGAGACGTGTAAAAGCATCCAGAAAAGTCAGTTGAGATTCCTTTCAACTTTCAGTGTTAGTAATTTTGATGACGAGTACGATACAATGGATCGCCCTAGACCAGTGGGAGTCGGTGGAAATTTGAGAATAACTAGACTAGAATATATTCTGCCTCTCATGCTGACCGCAATGCAAAAGTATATTCTTAATATTCTAATTATTTATAGATTCACTCCCTTAAAATAATAAGAATAGAAAATCTTGCTTTTGAGATTATTTGTATATGGTTGGTACCCAGCGGATCACCATTATTGCATTGTAACCGGTCAGAATGATTAATATTTAAATAAAATTCAATAATGATTAATTTTTATTTAATAAATATTAATTTAAAATCAATAAAATATTAAAATAAATATACATGTTAAAATATACAATTTTAATTAATTATATTGATGATGATGATGGTGGTTACCGTCTCTTGAGACCAAACTTGGTTTGTCGGACCAAAAAAACAAAATATTTATTTTGATTTAAGATTTTATTCCTATGCTTAAAAAGCTTGGAGAGAAGCCTCCGGAGCTCACTATAATTTTGACATTGTAAAAGGCTAGGAAGGTCAGTATTGTAACAAAGATTGTGAAACTGAGATCTAATGTGGTTGTACGTGGGGCACTCTAAGAGGGAGTGGTTTTCATTCTCGGTGTTCTTATTCTCACATATATGGTAGATCCTTCCCATCCATGGTGTTTTAGGAACTGCCCAACGACCTGTTTCACTATGGAGCTCATGAAAATTCGTTCTAATCTTTGCTATGCTAATTTTCTTCTTTGAGCTAGTTAAAATAGAGAGATACCTTTTAGCCGCTAAATCTTTCTCACACCACATTTTTTCTTTGAACTTAGAAGTAACAATATCTTTGATGTTATTAATGTTTTGCAATGCATCATTCTCGTTGATCTCCCAATAGTTTAACCAGGCCCTTGTGTCTTTATGCCACCCCCGATTGAGCCTTAGATGGTTTTGGCTGGAATTTAAAGTTAGCTTAGGAAGTCTATGATCGTCTGTGTTTTTGAGTTTGTGCTTGTACAGCAGAAACATAATCATAGCTAGGCTCTCAATAGGGGAAAGACCTGCTTCTATAAGGAGAATAAGATAGGGTGTATTACTTTTAATTTTCAAGTTATAAGTTATAAAAAGCTTATAGATTTGCTCAATATTTATTTAATAAATTATAAAATATTTATTTTTAATAATTTTTAAATTTTAAAAGACTTATATAATTGTGATGATCTTTAAACTTAAATTATGCCACCATGAAAAAGAACATTTTATAAGTTTAAACAATATGATTCATTATATATACTAACGTTAAAATAGTTCAAAAAATCCTTGTTCACATTCTTTTATACTCATTATAATAGTTCAAATTTTTGCACCCCTTTTTTTGTTACTGCCTCCTTAGTGAAACATGATATCTATCATATATCATCACAGTGAAGTGAAAATTATATGTTAATTATCTATTATATTAATTGTGCGTTTAAAAGTTGAGAATGTATATTTTAAAAGAAGGTGATAAGATGATGGAGTGGGTTTTGCAAACTCTTGCGGTGATGAGGGTTTCTCTTTAGTTGATTATTCATTTTCTTAGAGTGACTTTTTAGTAGAATCTCATAGTATGGTTTTTGTAGTTTTTTGAATTGTGGATAATTTTTGTGATTTAGTGGAGAATTTAGTCTCTCTTCAAAGAATTGCAATTGTTTCTGTAATTTTTTTTTCACGGGAAACTCAAGCCAAGATTTCGTACAGTGCCATTTTGAAGTTCGGATCAGTTTTTATGATAGTTCAAGAAGCTCCTGCCGTTAATATTACCTTAGAGGATGAAAACCTTAGCTCAATTTTTTTTCTTAGATCAAGGTTTCGTATGTTGATTTAATGCGTTTTGGTCACAGTTGACTGATCTCCACAAGTGGATTTTTTATTTGTGGAGATCCTTATTGACTAATGATATGAATATATATCCTCTAACTTGGGGTTTTTTTTGTTGTTGTCTATGATAATCTTGAGGATAAGAAGATTAGTTGTGATTTTGGACCCTGGTTCGGGGTAGTTCTCGTCTCTTCATGCAACCCTAATCTCCTATTTTTTATGTGAATGTGGTATCGATATCCATGGCTCCAATTTGGGTAACGCTCTTGAACCTTCCCTTGCATCTCTGTAATGTCTCCTTGTTAGGCCCCTATACTAGTAGTGTAACCCCTTATTGTTATTAGTAAAACCCCCTTATTATATTGTTATACGCATGCAGTCCCCATATTGTTACTATTGTGTCCCATAGAAGCCCACTATTGTTATTATTGTGCCCTCAAATTATTATTGTTATGTTGGTTCTGATTATATTATGACCTCTTAGACTCCTATATATAGAAAGGAGGTCTTTTCATTTGTATCATCTAAGAATTGTTCATTTGTGTAATGTAAAGGAGGTTTCCCTCTCGAAGAGGCTTATTTCTAAGGCGTTCATCTATCTTTTCTATCATTTTGTGAGCTGGTTTCATAACATTTGGTATAAATGAAGCAAGGGATGAATGTAAGAAGGATGAAGAAGTATGGCCACTCATTCAAAAGTTGCAGAAGATCCCAATTCAAGCAGTATTGCCTGAACTTGAAGAGGAAGGAAAAATCATATTGGAACCTGGAGTAGTCACAGAAACAAGAACCTGACAACTACGAAATCAATCAATTTCAGAGTATCTCATCAAGTGGAAGAACTTACCCGCTGAAGATTACACATGGGAGGATAAGAATTTTATATAGAAGCATAAATAACTACTCAAGCGTTGAGGACAACACTTTTTGAAGGAGAGGAGCATGTTAGGCCCCTATACTACTCGTGTAACCTCCTTATTGTTATTAGTACAACCCCCTCATTATATTGTTGTGCTCATGTACTCCCCATATTCTTATGATGGTGCCCCATAGAAGCCCATTATTGTTATTATTGTGCCCTTACATTATTATTATTATGTCAGCTCTTATTATATTATGACCCCTTAGACTCCTATATATAGAAAGGAGGTCTTGTCATTTGTATCATCAAAGAATTGTTCATTTGTGTAATGTAAAGGAGGTTGCCTCCTCGAAGAGGCTGAATTCTAAGGCGTTTATCTATCTTTCTATCTTTTTGTGAGATGGTTTCATAACATTTGGTATCAGAGCTTTGGATTCTAGGGTTTCGCTACTCCAAACAGGTTATTGTGACACTTTCGCTATAACCTTTTTTTGTGACGTTTCAGATGCTAAAAACAAAACCCATTTGGGTTGAAATCGTTCTGAACCTCGGATCCGAATTTCAGAGCTTTTCGTGCTATATTTGCGGAGATATGATCTGAGGAAGTTAGCCTTTATGCAGACTCCTAAATTACATTCCAAATAGGTGACCTGGGGAAAATAGCCATAACTTTTGTTTTGAGCATCAGATTGAAATTTCGTAAGAAGTTATAGAAAGAAGATGGACTGTAGTTTCCTGTATATATTTTTCAGATTCTAAGGTCAAAATAGTGACACGTGGCGCTTCATACAAGTTCATTCTTCTGAAAAGGTATATAATCAGGTCATCTTGGGAGATTGTGCATAACTCTTTCTTGGAGAATCTAAATTCGATCATATTGGTGGCATTGGAAAGAGGACACAGAGGGCTACTGCAGGTCGAAATTTCAAAGCTTAAAGATCCGAAAGTATAGAGTTACAGTCGTTTCAAAATCGAACTCCTAAAATCAAGAAAAAACGAGATGAGGAAGTTTGATGGCAAGGATCTGGTACATTCAATACTACAGATGGAGAAATATTTTGATCTACATGTTGTACCACTATTAAAAAAGGTATGTATTTCATCTTCGTATTTAGAACAAGATTAATTTTTATGGTATAAAGGGCTTTGTTCTCGTAAACAACTTGTTATGTGGTCAATTTTCACAGAGGAAATTATAGCACATTATGAGAATACAAAGAGGAACACCTTTTTTAGAGCAACACCACAACAATTGAAAGAAAAAAGAGAAAAAGGGCTTTGTTACAAAGTGGAAAGCAAAATTATGGCAACAAGGAATTCTACTCCTCACAACTATAAAGATGGAAGTGTTGTTTCTCCTAACCTTCCACAACCTACAAGGGTTACACCACAACAATTGGAAGAAAAAAGAGAGAAAGGGCTTTGTTACAATTGTGATAGAAAATGCACTAAAGGTCATAAGTGTGCTGAGAAGAAATTATTTTACATAGAGTATGAAGAGGAGGAATAAAAGGCTCAAGAAACATCAAAAAAAGAGGATATATGCCATGACCCAACCCTAGAGAGAGAAGAAATGAATCCGACCATATCTTGTAAGGAATTGGCAAGAATTACCACTCCTCAAACTCTCAAGATAGAAGGACATATCAAGAAGAAAAAGGTTCAAGAAGTGAAAGATCACATCAAGAAAGAAGAAATGAATCCAACCATATCTTGTAATGCATTGGCCGGAATTACCACTCCTCAAACTATCAAGATAGAAGGACATATCAAGAAGAAAAATGTTCAAGAAGTGAAAGATCACATCGAGCATCAAGAAATGAATCCGACCATATCTTGTAAAGCATTGGAAGAAATTACCACTCCTAAAACTCTCAAGATAGAAGGACATATCAAGAATAAAAAGGTTCAAGCAGTGAAAGATCACATCGAGCATCAACAACAAGTTCTCCAACTTTTAAAGGATAATGCCACTTTGGTGCAAAATCTAATGAAACAACAAGTAGATCAACATCGTAGTGAAAAATGTTTTGATGTAGGTGATTGGGTATTTTTACTGCTACATCTCAAGCAAGCTATTTATGAGAAGGAAATGTTGGCAGTAATACATGCACTTCAAAAATGGCGACCTTACCAAATGGGAAGACACTTCAAGGTAAAAATGGATCATGATAGTCTTAAATACTTTTTAGAACAACTATTATCTTTAGAAGAACAAAAAAAATGGGTCACAAATATGTTGGGTTATGACTTTGACATCATCTATAGAAAAGGGAAGATAAATTTTGTTTCATATCCACTCTCAAGGAAGGATGAGGATGTGGAAGCATTGTTTTGTGCTATTTCTATTAGCCAACCAGATTAGATAAACGAAGAAAGGGATGAATGGAAGAAGGATGAACAAGTATGGACACTCATTCAAAAGTTGCAGAAGATCCAAATTCAAACAATATTTCCAGAACTTGAAGAGGAAGGAAAAACCATATTGGAACCTAGAGCAGTCACAGAAACAAGAACCCGATAGCTATGAAATCGATCAATTTCAGAGTAGCTCACCAAGTGGAAGAACTTACCCACTAAAGATTCCACATGGGAGGACAAGAATTTTATACAGAAGCATCAAGAACTACTCAAGGGTTGAGGACAACACTTTTTGAAGGAGAGGGGCATGTTAGGCCCCTACACTACTAGTGTAACCCCTTATTGTTATTAGTACAACCCCCTTATTATATTACTATGCCCATGTAGTCCCCATATTGTTACTATTGTGCCCCATAGAAGCCCACTATTGTTATTATTGTGCCCTCACATTATTATTGTTATGTCGGCTCTGATTATATTATGACCCCTTAGACTCCTATCTATAGAAAGGAGGTCTTTTCATTTGTATCATCTAAGAATTGTTCATTTGTGTAATGTAAAGGAGATTGCCCCCTCGAAGAGGCTTATTTCTAAGGCGTTGATCTATCTTATGCTCAAATATGTCGAGAGATGGATTGTAATAAAGGTTTTCCTACAGAGATAAATCTAACGTCTTTAGACTATGTATGGTTTCAATAGCTTGATAATGAAAATGATTTATTTTGATGACGAGGGTGTTTCAAAATAGAGCATGCAATTAAAAATTCCCCCAATAGGTTGCATAATAATAGAGTCTGAAAAGATAGTTGAAGGCCCAAATGATGGGAAGGAGCTTAGAGTCAACATTATATGTCATATAAGGTAGAAGAGACCCAGGATAAGGAAGAAGAAAAAAACAATCAAGAAGAAGTTATTGTCAAAGAAGAATCATTAGTGGAAACAAAAATTATTGAGGAACAAGTTCATGTCATATAGAATCCTTTAGACTTAGAGATAGAGGAAGCCTATATTCAGCAAACTCTTATGAATGTTAGATGCCCCTCTAAATATTTAAGGAAAGTGTGGAAAGGAAATTTTTTGGGTTGACCAGTGAGATGAGGAATAATCTACTAAAAGAGATAAAGAAACAAATCTTAATCATGGAATGGTGACCCCTCAGATTTAACTAAAAATATAGGCCTGATCCAAGTTCAAAAAAAGGCCAAATATATCTCAAGAGGGAAATCAAGAAGTCTGTTACTGTCAAATTGACTAGTGAGAAATTGAATACAAATTTATTTGGATTTTGCAATATTTTGGAAAGTATTTAGCTGGAAAGGGAATGAAATTTTTATGTTATGGAGTTCCTGCTTAAGGGTTTGGATTGAGACATCATTGATCCAGGTGGATATTGGTGGCCACCCACCTATTCCACTTGGACCCCTACCATTGTTTCTTTCAGTTTCCTTAATTGTAGCATAGTCTATTATTTTGACAATATTTCAGATCCTGAACATTCAGAGCCATTTTCTGGCCCAAAAATGACATTTTTTTTGGAAAACAAGTAAACCGATAAATTTTGGTATGGGTTTGCAGTCGAACGTTGTAGTCCTCGAATATATATTTCTAACAAGGTATCATACACTTGAAGCGGAGATCTTATGCCAATGTTACAACCTCGATAATTTGATGTACCAATTTACCCAAACGGGGCCCACAAACCTTTGGCACTTCATCTCCTAGGTTTAGGTATTTGGATGATGAGGGTTTTCCATTATTTTTCAATAATAAATATGCCACTGAGACTCATTGTAACACACTTCTGAAAGCATGTAGTGTCCACATACCTTCTCATAGATAAGCTACCATCGCATGAGCTAGTTTATTTCCATTCTACTTGTAAACAATTTTTGGTACTTTGTTATTAATGAATTGAATTTTTTCTTTTCTTATGACTCTATATTTTTTTTATATCTGTATTTCATTTCGTTCCTTCATAAATCTAGATCAATGGTATCATAGGGATCTTCACTTTCTCTATTTTTTTTATGCATGTCCCCAGCGAGGTCGGGGTATAAGGAGTTGGGACTTGAAGTGGTTGAACCTTCCCAATATTTTCCCCTCCGACACTAATGGTTTCCCATCGTAGAAGAAAATAAAGATAAGGGAACAAGACATATAACAAACTATTTCTCAAGGAATCTGTTGAGTGGAAAGGAACAATATGATGAATAACTTTGCACAGATCCTTCGGCAGATTACAACCGGTAATGCATATTCATCCAACAGTCACTTTAGAGGTGCCACCCCTTTCAAGGTATAAGTGAAATTCGATATCACTATATTCAAAGGTTAAATAGGTGTAGATGTTGTAGATAAATGGTTTAATTTGTTGGAAGGTTATTTTTCAGTCCATAGTTATCTTATAGGGAAAATATTACTTTTGGAATGCTTAAGGTCCCCCCCCCCCCCCATCAATGACTAGTGGGAAACTTAATGTGAGAAAAAGGTGTAGGAAACCTCTATGTTTCAAGTCCCCCCTCTTGGGACTCTTTTCGAGGCATTGTCAATGAAAATATTACCTCATAGGGAGTTATGAGGACAAGTACATACAGCGGACCACACTATGGTAGCAAAGGGACTAAGATGTGCATGACTTCACAAATATTTTGCATACTCTACCCACAAAGTCGGGTATCAAATACTCCAAGCGACATTTACTACCCAAGTACCATGACTATCTGCATAAATACATTAAGGAAGAAATCGATTTCCTGAATGTCTCCTCGCTAAGTGCGGCATACTTATATGTTTCCAAGATTTGACAAAAACTTAAGCAAAAGAAGTGCAACTTTGGATCTACAAATCAAAAGCAGGGAAAAAGTGCCCCCAAACCACAGAACAAAGGACAAATAATGGCACCAAGAAAATAAAGGACACAGGAAAGTGGTCTGGGTTCCAGAAGAGCCCCACTCACAACACAAATGATTGTCGTGCCAATCAGTCATTGGTGGTCAAGTTGAAAGATTCAGAGTCTAATTCATGTTCTGATTCTAAGCTACAACCCAACAAGGGAAACAAAAAGGGGAAGTAGGTTATTGAAAAATAACTTAGTGTCGTCATTGAAAAAACCAATGTCCAAAAGACTGAACTTGAAGATCTAGAGGCGGGGAATCATATCTTCCTATCATAAATGTCGATGAAGGGTTCTCCACTGTAGTTCATTTTCGACAGAGGGAGGCAAAAGAACCTCATTTCAGCAGAGGTTGTGAAGCGGTTGGTCATACTAACCACACCACACCCACATTCGTACACCATCAGATGTATCCACCATGGACAATATATCTGTGTGTGCCAACAGTGACACCTTCCCTATAACATCAAGTGCTTCAAATATGAGGTATTGTCTGATGTTTCTCCTCTTGACATTTGTGATGTGTTATTATGCCAACCATACTTTTGGAAGCGTCATGTTGTATATGAGTCCATGCCTCACAATATTATTATTACTTTGGGCAATGAGCTATATAGGATATTAGAGGTAGACGTGCCTATCGCCATCTCCTTATTGTCTATTAAGCAATGAAGTAAGATCATCTCCGTGAACAAGAAATTTGTTTTCTTTATGACTCGCTCCGAAAGTAAGGGGAAGATAGTGGCCACATTCATGGCCCCCACGAAGGATCCACTCATGTAACATCAGTAGGTAGTTAAGGTTGTGGAAGAATACAGGGACATATTCTCCTAACCCACAAGGGTACATTTGCACTGATAGGTCAAGAATTTGATCGATCTAGCTCTCGGAGCACCTCTACCCAATGGGCTAATATATTGTAAGTCCATTCTAGAAAATAAAAAAAAACATTAAGGAGTAGATCTAAGAGTTTCTACAAAAATGGCACATATGACCCAGTTCCTCACCTTGTGGGAGCCCAATTATACTTGTACAGAAGAAATATGGAACCTGGAGACTTGTATTTATTATCGGGCATTAAACAAAATCAATTTCAATAACAGGTATCCAATACCACGGATTGATGACCTTCTTGACGAGCTTAAGGAGGACAAGTATTTCAGCAAGATCAATTTCAAGTTCGGCTATCACCAAGTGCCAATAGAATTCGTAGATGTATCGAATACCACCTTCAAATCCAAGGAGGCCCTTTTTGATCTGTTGGTCATTCCTTTCGGGTTGAAAAATGGCCCTACAACTTTTATGAGTTCTGATGCATGACATATTGTGGACCTTCACCAACTCATTCATGGTTCTATATCAGTACGCCATCCTCATCTTAAACAAGATTTCGAAAGACCGCCTACAAGTCATTTGGTAGGCCCTTCAAACCTTTTCGTAGCACAAACTATGGGAAAGCTTGGAGAAATGAACCTTTGGCATAAGCAAGGTCAAATATTTGGGCTACATCATTGATGAGAAAAGCATGCATGTGGATCTGACTAAGATCCAAGTCATTTGACATTGCCTAGCTCCAACAACTCTAATAGAGCTTCGCATCTCTTTTTTCTTTGCCATTTTTTCTCAGAGGTTAATGTTGGGATTCTATTATATCACTTAGCCTGTTAGTCAAGTTAACAAGGGTGAAGCAAAAGAAAATTATTTCCAATATGGGTCCCAACATAACGCGTTCGTTGAATTGAAGCATTGACTCTACTCTGCACATGTACTCACATTTCTAAACCTACAACAACCATTTGAAATTGAGATAGATGCCTCCAACTATGCATAGGGATCACATACTTATCTGAGAATCATCAAGGAGGATTGATGTCTCCTAATAACTACATTGTTATCTCTTAGGTTATTCATTCATTAATATTTCATCTTCTAGCCAAAACATTATGAGATCCATACATCAGGTTTATCATAAAACATGCTTATAACTAGAAAATATCTAGATATGTATCAATGATGAAAAAAACACTAAAGCCACATAATGACAAGCACGTTTACTCATGAGATACCAAAGGAAAATGAGCTTATATTAATATATGCAAATCAAACCAAGTCAGGGACTTCCACGTACCACCCGACCATAGATTGGGCTAAACCAAATCTCTCTTTCATCCAATCACCCTCATGCCATATTCCAAGCATGAATGTAGGATCTCATGGAATAACCAAAAAGAAACCAAAACATGGGTTCTAGAGGCCAAACCACCAAAACCGTCAATGAGTGATTCCACCTCATGACCGTAAATCCCTAACCATCACCAATTTAGTATCTACCTAGGCTGTTTAGGGCTCTAGAGCATTTGTTCTGGCCAAGGCTTCCAGGACGAGTAACTCAACCCATACTTGTTGCTTGGCTACATAGAATTTGTTCCAACCAAGGATTTTAGGACCAGTAACTCAACCAACAGTTGTTTCCAGGCTCCAAAGCATATCTCCAACCAAGGCTTCCGGGACTAGTAACTCAACCCACTAAGGCTTGAGGAACTAATAACTCAACCCACCAACCAAAATGAACATGAACGGTAACAAAAAAACAAAGATAACACCCACAATACCATGTTTATCTAAGAAATAGAAAGGCTAGGAAAAACCACTGTCAATATAGACAATCCTCCATGCAAATGACAGATCATAACCAAGAAAACACATACATATTCCATCCATGCCAAAATTAGCAATTAAATCATACATGAAATTCAGTACCTGCAAAGCAATCCATTTGTAATGGTTGATCCCGTTGTCCTCTGTGTTTTCTTGCCCTTCCTTTGCCTTCTTGCTCAAAATCCCAAGTATGTGACACTCCTCCAATAGTGCTCTAGGAAAACTCCAAGTGTCCAAGAGTATAAGAGAGAGAATAGAATAAGAGTGCCAAAGATTGAACTGACAAAAGTTTTGTGTTGGACCTCAAAAGCCTTTTTATTAATGAGGCCTCTATTTTATTCATTTTCCATTATTTTCCTTCAATTTCCTCCTCACATGCAACCTATGACCTCTCATCTTACTTTTCTCCTATTTTAATTATTTTTATAAATAAAATGCCAGTTAATGCTTCATGCCTTTCCAAATCCTTTTTCATTTTCCATAGCCATTTATTAATCACAAGTGATTCCCATCACAATGTTTTTTCCCAACATTCAGCTTGGAATACGTGTTGCATGACCTTGGTTATTATTTTCCTTTATTAACTTTATTACATGGATTTTTTGGCCAGGGCTATTACAAATTTAAAGCACTATTAGAGTGTAAGAGAATTATCCATGAGTCAGGACATACAATATATAGTCACATAAGTTGCAATAAACATTATATGTGTATCTTCCTATATATTTGGTGGTCAGTGGTTGTTGGAGATAATTAACCAATGGAAACTAGTATGCATGATTGATGAATAGTAAATACAATTTTACAAGAAT
The DNA here is from genome assembly GCA_031772625.1 of Pinus tabuliformis. Classification (NCBI taxonomy): domain Eukaryota; kingdom Viridiplantae; phylum Streptophyta; class Pinopsida; order Pinales; family Pinaceae; genus Pinus; species Pinus tabuliformis. Next base: position 315,756,697 of record CM062814.1, on the reverse strand, counting down.
AAAGACCCGAATTTTGTTGCACACATAATACATTACAAAGAATATATATGTATAAAAAATTACAAGTGATTGAAATAACCTAACTAATTATTAGTTGGAATTCCTTGGATGGGGTTAAATGTGTACATGGAAAGGGGCTAGGATGCCACAATCCCACCCGACGAATCGATCAGGGGACATGGTGCCCTGTCTCAGATGACAGTTAATATTGGATAAGAAACCTTCAACATGTATTTGAAAATATATGAATCAACGTTCGAAGGTGAGGAGAAGCCTAGCCAAGGAGGTTGTATGTGGAGAGCATGTAAGATGAGGTTTTAATAATGGCTATGTATTGAAGGAGATATTTAGAGAGTGAAGGAGGGGGATTAGAGTGTCTAACTCAATTGACGGGGGATTAATATGGGGGAGTTTCCATATTTGTATCCATGTAGGGGACTAGCGAAGTGATAAGTATATATAGTGAAAGAATTTTTGTATCCCAGCTAATAATATCCCTGGTGTCAAGGAGAGGGAATTATAGGATTTATAGGATGGCCATGCATAGATATTTACAAAATAATTTCATTTTTCATTCCTTATTAAGGTTGAAGCCAGTGTCAAGCTCTGAAGAACACGGTAGATTCCTCATGAAATAGGAAGGTGATTTGATTTTCCATTATTCAATTGGGAAATATAAAGCCTTTTTTAGGTGAACATTGGGTGGGAAAGTCTCAGTTAGAACAAATTCTAGAATCTCGCAGCTCCATGTCCCCTTTTATAGGCTTTTATGGTTGTTTTAGGCTTGCTATGTAGTGAAAGAATTGAGGTCTCAACCATATTTTCTAATTTCTGATAATGTTTTTTATAAATGTTTCCATTTTTAATTCCCGGTGCATATTTTTTGTATGTTACATTACTTATGGGGTTGTGTGTTGGTTTTGGGAATATTTATCTTATGACTTGGTCTATCATTGTCATTCTTGTTGGGGAAGGGAAGTTTCAATTATAGATTTTGGTGGGTTTCTCGAGGCTCAAGCAATGTTTTTATTTCTAATATCTTTTTTTGGGTTTTCAATATGTTTCTGGTAGCTCTCTAGTGGGGTTTTTGAACCCAGGGTTGGTGGGATTTCACATCAATGGCAATAGGAAGCCTTCATTTTCATTTGGGCTATGCCAACCTAGGAGGAGAGTCAACGTGGTTCTGTTAACTCTTAGGGCCTATGATGGATATTTAATTGGAGCTAGTTTGGGGTGCTTTGTATATTAGAGAAATCATTCAAAGAGAGTTTGTGGATAAAGAAATGAATTACGAGGACAATTCCTCTATATAAGAAAGTTATCTATCTCATCTAGGTGGCCCCCTCATGTTGGTTCCTAGTACAACACTAAGGGGGACTGGGAAGCATTTATGTAATGCTCTTCATTAGCCAAGGCATGTCTCACAACTAAACAATTTGTAGGTTGGACAATCATGCCATAAAAAAGCACTTGATTCAGAGAAGGGCTACATATTATCAGGAGAGATCCCAACAAGGAAATGCATGGATGCACCATCATATAGTTGGGTTCACTTTGCGATATGAAGAACTAACCCCTACCATATTCAGACAAAATTATGCAGGGAGAAGGAGAGACCTCATCCCATAACACGTCCTCTCAGACACTAAGGTGTTGATTGAATGGACAGACTAGATTATGTACATTGGGCATACGGAGGGTTAATGTAACTAGTAAATGCAAACACTATATTTGTACAAGAAAATGAAGTTTATATTATGAAGGATGATTTTGGATTGCCAAGAATCCGATAGGGACATTCTCCAATCACTTAAGCACCTGCAAAATCACATTTTCAAGCTAAATTAGAGGATGGAATGATTTGAACACATCTTAGGAAGTCAATCGGCTATAGAATGTCCCCTAGATGGTTCGTGAGACCCCATATTAGTGGAAAGCTTAGATATGGACCCTCTTTCTTGAGGATACTCTAAATATGTTGGTTGTTTTTCTTCTAACAGGCTGATTTTGAAGTCGTTGATCTATATTTTCTTCTATTTTGTGAGTTAGTTACATAACATATTATGTTTCTTATGTATTAGATCAATTAGGCATATGTGTTAGTTTTATATTGGATAATTTTGTAACAAGGGGCTCCCAATTTTCTAAGTCCTCTTTAAAAAGATTTTTATTTATTTTTTTAAATATGGTCATGTCTCCCATGTGAGAGACTGGTTTGGAGGATCTAATCCTTATTGTACACCCCACAATTTCCTAATAATAGAATTTCAATTGAAAAAAAAAAATTAGTTGGAATCATGTACAACCACTTCAAACATTAACCTAATGTCTACAACCACTTCAATTATTTTTCTGATGTAAAAATATTCGTGATATAATACCATTCTCGAATGTGTGACCAAACACTAGCTTTAACAATTTCTTCAATGAGGAATCTTAAGGTTTTTTCTTACACTTGTTATGCCTTAATTTCAAGTAGTCAAAATTGGGTTTTCTCAAGATGCATAAATACCACCAAGGCATGTCATATTTTCCAATGAATTAAATGGAAAATTCATACTTTCCAAACATGTGATCATTCCTGAATGCACTAAAAGTGATAGATTATTGATTGGTGACATGATATATCAATAGATTTATGCATGTAAAGACATATCATGAGTTGGATAATAATATTCGATCCCTTGAATGGGTGATTCCTATCATTTATCAATTGATGGAATCTCCTTTTTAAGTGTTATTCTCATATCATTTATAATATTTAGCCACTTTATCAAAATAGTAGTTTTATTTGGATCATGTGATTTAGAGGGTCTAATGGTTGGACCATCGCAAAAATTTCCTCCTAATAAGGTTGGAAATATAGTAGCTAGAAACTTAGCAAGACAAGATGATGGAGGTGATGTAGTTTATTTAGATTCAAGAGATGTTAGTGATATGGAATTTTCATATCATTGTGAATTGAATTTATCTACTAAATTTAAAATAACATTCTCTCAAGAAGACATGATTCATGATGATTGAAACATAGAAGGAGTATGATTCCCTCATCAATAATGGAATGTGGAATTTGTTGGATCTTGAATTTGGAGCAAAGCCAATTAGTTTTAATTAGATCTTCAATAATAAGTATAATTTTTATGGGTGACATAAGAAGCAAAAGGTGATGGTTTTTGTGAAAGAATATGAATGGAAAAAAGTCATAGAGTACGAGGGTTTGTTTCCCCAGAGAAAATTGGGCTATCATTCATGACGTGTTATCTATGGGAGAAAGAATAGGTGGAATATTCATTAAATAGATGTTATAATAACTCTCTTGAATGGATGTTTGGAGGAGAATTTCTAGATCTCAAATAAAAGGATTTATTGTGAAGGTTCAAGAACATAAAGTATACAATCCCATCAAGTCTTTCTATGGCCTAATGAGATCACCTTGTGCATGATATGCAAATATCACTAAGCATATTTTGAACATCAATTTTAAGCACATTAAGATTGATGATGAAACTTTTCCTATCAAGAAAGTTCACAAAGTTCTTGTATATCTTGTGGCATATGTAAATTATATGTTCATTAAAAAAAATGAAAAATGTATCATAGAAGAATGGATTTAGAATGATAAACATGGGGCATATTCATTACTAGTAGGGCATTGATGTAATTTGGAACACAATGTATATTTTCGTCTCCCAAAATAAGTATATTACAAATTTGTTGAATAAATTTATCACGGTTTATTTAAATCCTCTCTATAATCCAATGGAGAAAAATTTGAGGCTAAAGTTAAAAGAAGAGAACAAATTTTGTTGAAAATGCAACGAGAAAATCCTAATTTAATTTTCTCCTTGAATTGAATTAGGAATTAAATTGTAATTCCACATCTCATCACAACTTGTAATAGTAAAATACGTTAATTAATTGACTTAGTTGGCTTAGTTATTTCAAGTTGAGGGTCTAAATAGAGTCATGTAGAGTGTCTTCTACTTTTTAGGAGCCCTGATTGAGTTTATTTTGAGTTGTAATTATTTAATTCAGTCTAACTAAGTTAAAGTCAGTTAAAATAGTTCCAACTGATGGAGGAATTACTGGGAGATTGAGTAGCAAGGTGTAACCTACAATGATCAACCAGTAAACTAAAGATTCACTCATAATTAAATCATGCACATTAGATCAGAGAAAGACCTGGTTGAGATTGAAGTTTAGGCAAAATTTACTATCAGTTGTATAATCATATGAATTGTATAGGTGGTGTACACAATCATAGGAATGCCTATGAGGATTGCGCAATTCATAATTGAGAAATTTCCCAATTAAATATGGGTTGATTCCCAAGTAAACTGCACAATGAAATTGGAGCTTGGAAGGAAGCATAATTGGCTAAGTATTGACTCGAGCTTATCTAGGAAGCAATGCTATAGATAGAGATAGTACAAAGATTTCTCGAGCCTGAGAAAAGCATTATAATCTTCTCATATTTTATGATTAATGCAATACAAAGATAGTAGGGGTTTTTAGCTTTGGCTTTCCCCGGAAAATTATTGCATTATGTGTGATTGAATCCTCTCCGTTATGCTTCATGATTTCATCAATCATTTATTGTTTCCACTGATGAGTACAAGGAATTTCTGCAGATTGATTATACAAAGAATTTCTACATGGTATCAAAGCAAAAATCACTATAGAAGAGAAGAATAAGAGTTTGTCTTTTGCAAGAGAAATCGAATTTCCAGTAACATAGTTCAGAGCTAGCAGGATGTCATTCTACGAATTGAGACTCGAATATGCCCTTGAGGGTAGTTCGAGCTATATTTCTTGGAAGGATAGGATGGAGTCAGTGTTGGAAGAAAACAAGCTTAAGGAATTCATAGATAATGATATTCCTAAGCCAACTGATGCTTAAGATTTGGAAGAGTGGAGAAAATGTGTCGCAAAGGTGAGAAGGATTATCCTAGAAGGAGTTTGAGATCATATTTTATCGAACCTCCACAATAACGAAACTCCATTTACAATGTGGAAGGCCTTGAAAAACTTGTTTCAAAACAACCGTGACCACAAGAAGTTGGCATTGAAGGACAAGCTCAACCAATGCTGTGTTGATCTTGGAAGTGTTAGTGTTGTAGCTGTTGAAGACGATTTCGTGAGCCTAACACTTATAGGCTTTCCCAAGAGCTGGAACATCTACCAAGACTCAGTTAATGGGAGAGAGAAGCTAACAGAGTGGGAGCAATTGTGGTCTGACTTGCTACAAGAAGAGATTCGACAGAACATGAGAGATGAATCCTCATCCAAGCATGATGATGAGGAGAACTGTGCCTTAGATAGGAAGGCGAAGAAAGGGAAGGGGAAGTCATTGCATTCCAAATCAGATTCTAGTCAAGTTTCCAAGAAGAATGACATGTCGAGTATTAGATGTTCTCACTGTCACAAGTTTGGACACTATGCCACAAAGTGTTCGCACAAGAAGACTGGTAAGAAGCCCTCAGAAGGAGCGACAGGTGAAGTTGTTGCTTCACAATTCGAATTGGATTTCACCCTCATCGCTTGCATGGTGACATCAGTGATGGGTAGTGTGTGGTACCTGGATAGTGGAGCCTCATTCCATATGACCAGTAACAAATAGTTATTCAATGACTTGGAGGAGAAGGACCTCCATATGCACATCGAGATGGGAGATGATGGGAGGTATAGCAAGAACAACATCGATACTGTTACCTTTTAGAGGGAATCTGGTTCTCCTCTCACATTAGAAGATTTCATATATGTTCTTGGTCTGAAGAAGAATTTGGTTTCATTTTCCATGTTGGAGGACCGTGGCTATGATGTGATATCTAACAATGGAAACGATTTCTTTCGTCACATAGCCTGAGGAAGCATATCAATATTTGGGTGAAGAACCTTAACAAATTGGATGTCAAAGACTGCACTGCTTTGAGCACAAAAGTACAAGAGGTGCAAAGTCGACACATCGATGAGTTGTGTCATAGAAGATTGGGTCATTTGCACCACGGAGCTTTGAGGATCATTCAAAAAATTCCTACAGGACTTCCCAACGGTACACTAGAGGAGAGAGACACATGAAAATGGTGTACATTGGGGAATTAAACCAAAGTATCCTTTCATGATAAAGAGAGTCGAGCGCAAGCGATCCTTGATAGAGTTCACTTAGATGTGATTGGACCATTCTTGATAGCATCTGCGGCCAAGCACGTGTATCGTGTAATATTTGTTGATGATTTTTCTCGTAAGTGATGGATTTTCTTCATGTAGAAGAAAGACCAAACGTCCTCTACATTTTGTGAATTTAAAGATCTTGTTGAGAAAGATATTGACAGGCAAGTTAAAGCTCTCAGAAGCGATAACAGTCGATAATGTGTGTCGAATTAATTCAAGAACTTATGTGCATCATAAGACATTCGACGATAGTTAATATCACCTCATAACCCACAATAGAATGGGGTGGTTGAAAGGAAGAACATAAGTATTTTTGGAATTACATGGGTCATGTTACATGATCAAGGCCTACTATTTCACTTGTGGGTTGAAGCATGCAACAAATTTTTTATCTGTAGAACATAATCCCTCATCAAATTCTTGGGATGAGTACACCAGAAGAATTTTTTTTAGGTAAGAAACCAGATCTGACACATTTCAATATCTTTGGTTTATCAGTCTACCATCATGTCACCAAGGATGCAAGGAAAAAGTTAGAGCCAATAGCTAAGTTGGGCATATTTGTGGGGTACACCGATACACCTCACAAATATCAGGTGTACCTTCCATCCAACAGGATGAAAGTGGTTCGTAGTGATGTGAAATTTGATGAAGAGAAGGGATGAGATGTTCCCTTGAGAGGGAGATCCAATTACATGCAGATGAGGAGATTTTAACTCCAAAGGAGGAAGATCGGGATGATGTGGAGCAACCACATATACAGGAGCAGAGAGTGGAAGCACCCACTCATGTAGAGATTTCCAGAAATGGAAGGAATCACACCAGAGAGGTTAACATATTGATGCATGATGCTAGAGAGAATGTAGGAGCACCAAATCACAACACAGACACAGGAGGTCACCAGATCGATACACTAGCTAAATGGCTTTGATGAGCGAGAGTGTAGAGGTTGAACCATCCTCATTCGAGGAAGTAGTGGAACACCTAGTATCGGTTAATGCCATGGTTGAGAAGTATGAATCCATTATTAGAAATAGTGTTTGGGAAGTGGTCGCAAGACTAGGACACAAGTTAGTGGTGAGTTCCAGATGGCTTTACAAGGTAAAGCAAGTAGCAGATGGGAGTGTGGAGAAAAACAAGGCCTTATTTGTGGCTAGAGGGTTCTCGCCGTAAATGGGATTGAAGATATATCAAATGCATGTGAAGACAATATTCATCAATGGTATGATTAAGGAAGAGATGTATATTGAGCAGCCGGAAGGAGTTGAGACCTTCAATAGAGAGTTGCATGTGTGCAGACTCAAGTAAGTGTTGTATGGACTAAAACAAGTACCATGTGCTTGGTACACCAAAATTGACAACTATTTCAATGGCTTGGGCTTCACCAAAAGTGAATTAGATGCGAAACTTTAACATATTGTGGTTGAAGGTAAATTGTTGATTATAGTATTACATGTCGATGATTTGATTCTAACAAGTGATGAGAAGCTGATAAAATCTTGCAAAGAGGATCTTGCAAGAGAATTCAAGATGAATGACTTGGGGCTCATGCATTACTTTCTTGGCATGGAAGTATGGCAAGGAGATGAGGAACTGTTTGTCTCTCACGGGATGTATGCCAACGAGATATTGGAGAAGTTCCACATAGAGAGTAGCAAACCCATGGAGTCTCCTCTAGCAGGTAATTGGAGGAAGGAAGAAGCTACTTGAGGTGAAGTAGTGGAGGTTACTATTTATAGATAGCTAATGGGTTCACTTATGTATTTGTGAACACACAACTGGCAATGTGTTTTGTAGTTAACTAGCTTAATCAAGCTATGGCTAAGCCAACCAAAATTTATTGGAAGGAAAATAACCATGTGTTGAGATACCTCAGAGGCACCACTCAGTTTTCTCTTTGGTATAAACAGACAGAGGGAGTGAAGCTTCAAGGCTTCACAGATGCATATTGGGCAAGGAGTCCATCTGATAGGAAGAGCATATTAGGGGGAATATTTAGTATTGGGTAAATAATAGTTTCATCGTACAATAGAAAGCAGAGATCAGTTGCACTCAGTTCAACAAAAGCACAATACATGGCTTCTAGTCAAGCATCTTTTGAGGTTATCTAGACGAGGAAGATCTTTTTTTGGATATTTGATCAGTAGACAGATCCTATAGTGATTTACAATGATAATAATATTTGTATCAAATTCTCTCAGCATTCATTTTTTCATGATCAGTCCAAACATATCAACATTCAGTTTCATCATCAATGAGATTGTGTGAAGAGGAGAATCATGTTGCTCGAATACATCCCCACAGAGGAGAAGGATGCAAATATTATTTACAAAGGCATTGTCAAGATGAAATTTCAAGTTTCACAGAGGAAAGGTTGGAGTAGAAGATAATCCCTTTCTTATTGAGAGGGAGTGTTGAAAATGCAACAAGAAAAACCTAATTTAAATTTTTCCTTGAATTAAATTAGGAATTAAATTTTAACTCCACATCTCATGACAACTTGTAATAGTTAGCTAAGTTAATTTGATTTAGTTGGCTTAATTAATTCGAGTTGAGGGTCTAACTAGAGTCATGTAGTGTGTATCCTACATTTGAGGAGCCCTAGTTGAGTTTATTTTGAGTTGTAATTATTTAATTCAGTCTATCTGAGTTAAACTCATTTAATCTAGTTCCAACTTATGGAGGAATAAGTGGGAGACCTAGTAGTGGGGTGGCACCTGCAGTAGTGGGACGTAACCTGCAGTGATCAGCCATTAATCTAAATATTCATTCATAATTAGCTCATGCATGTCGGATTAGAGAATGACCTAGTTGAGATTGGAGTTCAAGGAAAGATTACTATCAGTTATATAACAATTTGAATTGTAGAAGTGGTGCATGTAATCAAAGGAAGGGCTATGAGGATTGTGCAATTCATAATTGAGGAATTTCCTAATTAAAGATTGGTTAATTCCCAAGGAAACTCAACAAGGAAATAGGAGCTTCGCAGGCAGTAGAATTGGCTAAGTATTAGCTTGAGCTTGTCCAGGAAGCAGTGAGATAGATAGAGATAGTGTATAGTTTTCTCAGGCTTGAGCAAAGCGTTGTAATCTTCTTATATTTTCTGATTAATGCAATATACAAATAGTAGGGGTTTTTAGCTGTGGCTTTCCCCATAAAATTTTTGTGTTATGTGTGATTGAATTATTTCTCTTTTATTCTTCGTGATTTCATTGATTGTTTATTGTTTCCACTCATGAGTAGAGTATATTCAAGTCAATTTTTTAGCATATTACAATTTGTAGTTTAAATCTACAAGGAATTTATACAGAGGATGTAACTAAATATACACAGGTCGTGGAGAGTTTCATATGCCTTGCTGGTACTAGGTTATATATTTCATTTTCAAATGGTATCCTTTCTAGTTTCATCCAAAAATCTTATGTGCAACATTTATGTGCTATGAAACAAATTATAAGGTACTTAGGAACTCAAGACTTTGGACACTCTAAGGCGCGGGGAATCAAACTAGTTGGATATATCAATTTAGAATTTGATGGGAATAAGAACACTGGATTATCTACTTTAGTTAATGAGTCCTTAATCCGTGGCTATATCTTAGAGATCGAGCAAAAAATTTGTTCCAATAGATTTGACAATAAAAGAAAAAAAATATTTTTATTATGTATATGATCCAAGTGGATATTGGTAGCCACCCTCCTATTCCACTTGGACCTTCACCATTGTTTCTTTAAGTTTTTTAGTTTCCTTAATTGTAGCACAGTTTACTATTTTTGGCAATTTTCGGGTCTTAAACTTACAAAGCCATTTTGAGGCCCTAAACGACATTTTTTCTTGCAAAATTCCTGCAGCAAATGCTATGGCAATCACATCAATAGTTGCATTTCTCGGAGAGATCTTTGAAATGAGGTATCATACACGTCAAACGAATATAATATGACCAAGTTATGATCCCGAGAAGTTGGCTACCCAACTAACCCCAACAGGGCCCATAAAATCTTGGTGTTACACCTCCTCGGGTTAGGGTTTTGGTTGTTTAGGGTTTTCTCTTATTGTTTAATAATAAAAAGGCTCTTGAGCCTCATTGTAACTCAGTTCAGAGGCATGTAGCCGCCACATCTCTTCACAGAGATAAGCTACCATCGCCCAAGCTATCTTATTTCCATTATGTTTGTAAGCATAATTCAGTGTTTTTCTATTAACGAAATGAGGTGTTTTTCTGCTGCATCTTTGTGTTTATGATTATATCTGTAAGTTGTAGCACTGATGTTTAAATTAGGATTAGTGGTAAAAGAGCGCTTTGCTCTTTCTCTATTTTTCTTTGCATATCCCCAACGAGGTCAGGGTATAAGTAGTTAGGGCTCGATCTGGTTGAACCATTGCAGGATCAACCTCGCAAAACCCGACAACCTCCCATGGTGGAAGAAAAGAAAGACAAAGGGGCAGGAGATCCTCTCAAAATGTTGCTCCAGGAAGCCCTCGAGTGACAGAGAGACGCGATGATGGATAACTTTTCCTAGATTCTTCGACTGCTACCCATAGACGATGCATCTTCATCCAGTAACCACTCTAGAGGCGCTATAATTTAACTTCGATATTCCTATATTTGAATGCTTGATAGATGCAGACACCATAGATAAATGGTTAAATGTGTTGGAAGGATATTTTTCAATTCATGACTTTTCCAATATGAAAAAGATTACTTTTGCACTTCTCAAAGCCGCCCTACACGTCAAGGAGTGGTGGAAAACCTACTGTCAACAAAAGGAAGAGAGTGAACCCTTGCTCTTTTCAAGCGCACTCACTTGCAATTCTTTCTGAGATGCCATCAAGGAACAATATTACCCTATCGAGAGCTATGAAAATAAATACATAAAATGGATCATGGTATGGTAGGGAAGGGCCCAAGATGTGCCAGAGTTCAGAAATATTTTCCATACCCTTTGCATGACGCTGAGTATCAAGGATATTGAGCAACATTTGGTGCTCAAATACCGCCACTGTCTACACATGTACATCCAAGACGAGATGGAGTTCCTGGACATCTCCTCACTGGGTACGACATATCGGTATACTATAAAGATTGAGAAAAATTTAAACAAAAGAAATAGAACTATTAATTGCTATATATATATATATATATATATTCCTTATGATTTGTATTACCCGGACATAATATTAGTTTGAAATTTTCCAAATATCGACATGAGTACTTTCATTGTATTTTCCCCACACAAAAAAAACACAAAAAAAATGGTAGGTATCCGAACTAGCGCACAAAATAATAGTTACTAAAACTAATAACAACAATGAATAGCAACTCAAAAAGAAAGTAACGACCCCATAGTTACTAAAACTAATAACAACAATGAATAGCAACTCAAAAAGAAAGTAACGCCGCCACGATTTGGTGAAGGAGTGTCCCGGTTGGGTGGCATATCAATTAACTTCTCTTCTATCTCATGTGCAAGTTCTAGGATGGAGTTTCTAAAAATATAATATTCAGTTACCTCTCTCAGTTTCCTCAAGATTTTGATTTGATATAAATATAAAATGAGAATCCTTCGTAAATATTTCTACAGGTGCCAATGGCGATATTCCATTAAATGACCTAATTAACAATAGACCCCTCCTGCAATCTGGAATAGTTGAGAAACTAAAAATTAAATCTCGAAAGCACATTAGAGGGTGGAAGTGCAATATTCTATCATACATAACTATTTCAAATTCAACCAGACGTGTAAAAACATTCGAAAAGAATATATATCGAGACGTGTAAAAGCACCCAGAAGAAGTTAGTGGAGATGTGATTCCTTTTCCGGAATATATATAGCCAGACGTGTAAAAGCATCCAGGAGAAGTTAGTTAGTTGAGATACTTCTGAACTTCCGAGTGTGTTTGATGCAACGGCGAGAAACATGCAAGAATAGAAAATCTTGCTTTTGAGATTATCTGTATATGGTCAGTGGCCAGTGGATCACCATTATTGCATTGTCACCGGTCACATGATTAATATTTAAATAAAATTCAATAATGATTAATATTAATTTAAAATTAATAAAACATTAAAGATAAAAAAGAATTATCTTAAAATATATAATTTTAATTTATTATATTAATTTCTATTTAATAAATTATAAAATATTTATTTTAATAATTTTTAAATTTTAAAAAACTTATATAATTTTGATGATCTTTAAACTTAAATTATGACATAAATACAATGAAAATGAGTAACATTTTATAAGTTTAAACGATATGATTCATTACATATACTAACGTTAAAATAGTTAAAAAATACTTGTTCGCTTTCTTTTATACTCATTATGATAGTTCAATTTTTTTTTTTTAATGATCTTTAAACTTAAATTATGCCATAAATGCCATAAATACGATGAAAATGAGTAACATTTTAAAAGTTTCAACGATATGATTCATTACATATACTAACGTTAAAATAGCTCCAAAAATACTCGTTCACTTTCTTTTATATTCATTATGATAGTTCAATTTTTTGCACATTACATATACTAACGTTAAAATAGTTCAAAAAATACTTGTTCACTTTATTTTATATTCATTATGATAGTTCAATTTTTTGCACTCTTTTTTTTCTGGTTACTCCATGCTTAGTGAAACGTGATATGTATGATGCAAAAATTATATTTTAATTATTTACTATATTAATTGTGTGTTTAAAATTGTGTGTTTAAAAGTTGAGAATGTATAGTTTAAAAAAAGGTTATAGGATGATGGAGTGGGTTTTGCAAATTCTTTTGGTGATGAGGGTTTTTTTTAGTTGGTTATTCCTTTCCCTCGAGCGAGCTTTGAGTAGAATTTTATAGTGTGGTTTTTGTAGTTCTCTGAATTTTAGATAATTTTTGTGATTAAATGGAGAAGTCAGTCTCTCTTAAAGGAATGACAGTTGTTTCTGCAAATTATTCCTCTTGGGCAACTCAGGCCAAGGTTTCGAACAGTGTCATTTTGAAATTCATATTAGTTCTTATGATAGTTCAAGAAGCTCCTGCCGTTAATATTACCTTGGAGGAGGAAGACTTTAGCTCAATTTTTTTTTCCTAGATCAAGGTTTCGTATGTTGATTTAATGCATTTTGGTCACAGTTGTCTGATCTCCACAAGTGGATTTTTGATTCATGGCGATCCTTATTGACTGATGATATGAATATATATCCTCTAACTCAGGGTTTTTTGTTTTTGTCTCTGATAATGTTGAGGATAAGAAGATTATTTGTGATTCTGGACCCTGGTTTGTGGGTAGTGATCGTCTCCTCATGCAACCCTAATCTCTTAATTTTTATGTGAATGTGGCATTGATATCCATGGCTCCAGTTTGGGTAACACTCCCAAACCTTCCCTTCAATCTTTGTAAGCTCTCATCATTAATTACTATTGGAAATACAATAGGGAACTTTTATTGTTGTAGTTAAGAAAATGAAATTTTTTCAATACCACTTATGCTCATATATGTCGATAGATGGATTGTAATAAAGATTTTCCTATGGGGATAAATCTAACATCTCCATACAATGTATGGTTTCAGAAGCTTGATTATGAAAATGCTTTATTTTGATGACGAATGTGTTTCGAAATAGGGCATGCAATTAAAAATTCCCCCAATAGATTGCATAATAATAGAGTCTAAAAAGATAGTTGGAGGCCCAAATGATGGGAAGGAGCTTAGAGTGAACATTATACGTCATATAAGGTAGAAGATACCTAGGATAAGGAAGAAGCAAAAGACAATCAAGAAGAAGTTATTGTCAAAGAGGAATCATTAGAGGAAACAAAAATTAGTGAGGAATAAGTTCATGTCATATAGGATCATTTGGAATTAGAGATAGAGGAATCTCATATTCAACAAACCCTTGTAAATGCTAGATGCCCCTCTAAATCTTTAGGAAAAGTGTGGAAAGGCAATTTCTTGGGTTGACCAACCAGATGAGGAAGAATCTACTAAAGGAGATAAAGAGAACAAAGCTTAATCACAAAATGGTGACCCCTCATATTTAACTGAATATATAGGCTTTATCCAAGTTGGGAAAAAGGCCAAAAATATATTGTGAGGGAAATCGAGAAGTCTGTTAAAGTCAAATTGACTACTGAGAAATTGAATACAAGTGTATTTGGATTTTGGAAATATTTTGGAAAGTATTTAGCTGGAAAGGGAATGAAATTTTTCTATTATGCAGTTCCTGTTTGAGGGTTTAGATTGAGCCATCATTGATCGAGGTGGATATTGGTGGCTACCCACCTATTCCACTTGGACCCCTACCATTATTTCTTTTAGTTTACTTAATTGTATCATAGTTTATTATTTTTGACAGTATTTCAAGTCCTGAACTTTCCGAGCCATTTTGAGGCCAAAAGATGACATTTTTTTGGAAAACGAGCAAACCCACAACTTTTGGTATGGGTTTGCGATTGAAAGTTGTAGTCCTCAGATAGATATTTCTAATGAGGTATCGTATACTTGAATCGGAGATCGCATGCCAATGTTACAACCTTGGGAAGTTGATGTACCAATTTACCCAAAGAGGGCCAACAAACTTTTGGAACTTCATCTCCTAGGTTTAGGTTTTTGGATGATGAGGGTTTTCCATTATTTCTCAATAATAAATAGGCCTCTAAGACTCATTGTAACACACTTCAAAAAGCATGTAGCCTCCACATACCTTCTCATAGATAAGCTGCCTTCGCCTGAGATAACTTATTTCCATTCTGCTTGTAAACAATTTTTGGTACTTTGTTGTTAATGAATTGAAGTTTTGTTTTTGTTATATCTCTATGTTTTGTTTATATCTATATTTCATTTCGTTGCTTCATAAATCTACATTAGTGTTATCAGAGCGATCTTCTCTTTCTCTATTTTTTTGTGCATGTCCCCAACGAGGTCGGGGTATAAGGAGCTGGGACTTGAAATGGTTGAACCTTCCCAAGATTTTCCCCTCCAAGACTGACAGTCTCCCATGGCAGAAGAAAAGAAAGACGAGGGAGTAGGATATCCTATCAAACTATTTCTCAAAGAACCCCTTTAGTGGAAAAGGAACAATATGATGGATGAATTTGCACAGATCCTTCGGCGGATTCCCACCAGTGATGCATATTCATCCAACAGTAACTTTAGAGGTGCCACCCCTTTCAAGGTACAAGTGAACTCTGATATCATTATATTCAAAGGTTAAATAAGTGTAGATGTTGTAGATAAATGGTTGAATTTGTTGGAAGGTTATTTTCTAGTCCATAGTTTTTTCTATAAAGAAAATATTACATTTGGATTTCTTAAGGTTGCCCTATCAAGGACTAGTGGGAAACTTAATGTGAGAAAAAGGTGGAGGAACCCTCGCTGTTTCAAGACGCCCCCTCTTGGGACTCTTTTTGAGGCATTGTCAATGAAAAGTATTACCCCATGGGAGCTATGAGGACAAGTACATATAGTGGACCACACTATGGTAGCAAAGGGACTGAGATGTGCATGAGTTCACAAATATTTTCCATATTCTACACACAATTTTGGGTATCAAATACTCCGAGCGACATCTAGTGCTCAAGTACCGTGAATGTCTAAATAAATACATTAAGGAAGAAATGGAGTTCCTGAATGTCTCCTCGCTAAGTGAAACATACTGATATGCTTCCAATATTTAACAAAAACATAAAATAAAGAAGCGCAACTTGGATCTACAAATCAAAAGCAGGGAAAGAGTGCCCCCAAACCACAGAACAAAGGACGAATAATGGAACCAAGAAAATGAACGACACGTGAAAGTGGTATGGGTTCTATAAGAGCCCCACTCATAACACAAATGAGTGTCACGCCAAGTAGTTATTTGTGGTCAAGTTGAAAGCTTCATAGTCAAATGCATGTTCTGATTCTGAGCTACAACCCAACAATGGAAACAACAAAGGGAAGTAGATTATTGAAAAATAACCCATTGTCACCATTATCACAACCAATGACTAGAAGACTGAACCTGAAGATCCAGAGGGGGGGGGGGCATCTCTTCCTCTCATAGATTTCGATGAAGGGTTCTCCACTACAGTTCATTGTCGACAACCGGAGCCAAAAGAACCTCAATTTAGCAGAGGTTGTGAAGCAGTTGGTCCTACCGACCATACCACACCCACAGGCGTACACCATCGAGTGGTTGGACCATGGACAAAATCTATGTGTGAGCCAGCAATGACACCTTCCCTATAACATCAAGCGCTTCACAGATGAGGTATTGTGGGATGTTTCTCCTCTTGACGTTTGTGATGTGTTATTATGCCAACCATACCTGTGGAAGCATCATGTTGTATATGAGTCCATGCCTCACAATATTATTATTACTTTGGGCAATGAGCTATATAGGATACTGGAGGTAGACGTGCCTATCACCATCTCCTTATTCTCTGTTGAGAAATGAAGTAAGATCATCTCCCTAACCGAGAAATTTGTTTCCTTTCTGGTTCACTCCAAAAGCAAGGGGAAGATAGTGGCCACATTCATGACCCCCAAGAAGGATTTCCCCATGTAACAGAAGTCGGTGGATAAGGTTGTGGAAGAATACAGGGACATATTCTCCTAACCCACAGGGGTACCTTTGCAATGTTAGGTCAAGCGTTTGATCAATATACCTCCCGGAGCACCTCTACCCAATGGACTAATATATTGTCATTCCATTCTAGAAAATGAAGAAATCAAGCAGTATATCTAAGAGTTTCTAGAAAAGGGCACATCTAACTAACTTCCTCACCTTGTGGGAGCCCAATTGTACTTGTAGAGAAGACATATGAAACCTAGAGGCTTTGTATTGATTATCATCATTAAATAAAATCAATGTCAACAACATGTATCCAATCCCACAGATTGATGACCTTCTTGAAGAGCTCAAGGGGGATAAGTATTTCAACAATATCAATTTCAAGTTTGGCTATCGCTAAGTGCCAATAGAATTCATAGATGTATCGAAGACCACCTTCAAATCCAAGGAGGGCCTTTTCGATCTATTGGTCATGCCTTTCGGGTTGAAAAATGCCCCTACAACTTT
This sequence comes from Pinus tabuliformis, assembly GCA_031772625.1. Taxonomy (NCBI): domain Eukaryota; kingdom Viridiplantae; phylum Streptophyta; class Pinopsida; order Pinales; family Pinaceae; genus Pinus; species Pinus tabuliformis. Next base: position 315,739,476 of record CM062814.1, on the reverse strand, counting down.
TATGAGTTATGATACATGACATATTGTGGACCTTCACCAACTCATTCATGGTTCTATATCTGGAGGACATCCTCATCTTCAACAAGATTTAGGAAGAGCACCTACAAGACATTTGGTAGGACCTTCAAACCCTATGGTAGCACAAACTATGTGCAAGCTTGGAGAAATGCACCTTTGGCATAAGTGGGGTCAAATATATGGGCTACATCATTGGTGAGAAAGGCAGGCATGTGGATCTGACTAAGATCCAATTCATTTGGCATTGGCCAGCCCCAACCACTCTAATAGAGCTTCGCATATTTTTTGGGTTTGCCAGTTTTTTAATCGAAGGTTCATGTTGGGATTCTCTCATATAGTTGGCCTCTAAGTCAAGTTAACAAGGGTGAAGCAAAAGAAAAGTGTTTCTAATTGGAGTCCCAACAGAAGTCATTCATTGAGTTGAAGCATTCCCTCTACTCTGCACATGTACTGACATTTCTAGAGCTATAACAACCATTTGAAATTGAGACAGATGCATCCAACTATGCATAGGGATCACATACTTGTCTGAGAATCATCAAGGAGGATTGGTGTCTCCTTCTAATAACTGCATTGTTATCTATTAGGTCATTCATTCATTAATATTTCATCTTCTAACCAAAACATTATGAGATCCATACATCAGGTTTATCATAAAACATGTTTATAACTAGAAAATATCCAGATATATTTCAATGATCAAACAACCACTAAAGCCACATAATGACAAGCACATTTAGTCATGAGATACCAAAGGAAAAGGAGATTATATTATCATATGCAATTCAAACCAAGTCAGGGACTTCCATGTACCACCCGACCATAGATTGGTCTAAACCAAATCTCTCTTTCATCCAATCTCCCTCATGCCATATTCCAAGAATGAATGTAGAATCTCCAAAATAAGGCTTCCATAGGCAAAATTGTCAAAACCGTCAACTAATGATTCCACGTTATGAACTGAAATCCATAACCATCACCAATTCAGTATCTACCCAGTTTGTCCTGGGCTCTAGAGCGTTTTTTCTAACCAAGGATTACTAGACCAGTAACTCAACCCATGTAGAATTTTGTAGCTTTTTCTACAAATCAGCTAGCTCTAATACCATGTAGAAATTTTTCTACAAATCAGCTAGCTCTAATACCATGTAGAAATTTCCCACCTGCAGATCACCTGGTAATGCAATGTACTAAAGCAAAACACTTGATCTACTTCTACAAGCAATTTAGAGGAAGCTTAATCAACCATGAGCAACATCAATAAGAACACATATAATTGATAAGAAGGAATCAATCACACATAACATATAAGAATTTACCCGGGGAAAGCACCTGCCTAAAACACCATCTCTGTATTATCATACAAGTGGAAATATAGTCTGGGTTACACAAAGCCTTAGCTCGGAAGCTATCTAGCTCTCAGTACAATCCCTCTGCTACTCATAGACAGTCAAAGGCTTCTCAAAAACCTTCTCCTCTGCCCTCCAAGCCTCCTATTTCCTTGTGCATTTTCCTTAGGGTCTAGTGTTGCCACCTATGTGAATTGACCTCTTCACACACTCACTAACCTCTGATCTAACTGCACAAACTTGAAGGAGATAAATCCTCATCATGGATGAGCTTCCTTTATAGGAAAAATATGCATCCAACTGATAGTACATTGTCCGTTCTGTGATCTCAACTGGGTCTCTGATAGAACTGACATGCATCAGTTATCCATGAGTGAATACACAATTATCTGAAAATAATAGTTTTCACATGCATGCAAGCATCAACAAACTATATCCCATTAATTTAACAACTTGTTAAATTAATCTAACTGAACTTGACTAAGTTAAACTAAGTCAACTGATCCTCTCAATATAGAACTCATCCTTAATTCCTCAATCAGTGGAGCAAATCAAGGACCAATCCCCAATGCACGAAGAAATAATTGCATGTTCTCACAAAGATTTCAAGTTTGCTTTTCCTTAACTAATTAACTCATGGAGAATTAATTAATTAATATTTCAAACTGCTGGTAAGACCAAATTCGAATTTACTTCCTATAGATAGACCAGGGACTGCTATAAATAGGAAGGGACCCAGAAATGCTATTTTTAGAAGATGATATTTTTAGCAGTTTCACCTCTCACCCAAGGTGGCCAAAATGCTCATTGGCCAAACTGCTATTTTTAGAAGTGCTATTTTTAGCAGTTCTATTTTTAGTACTTCCTAAATTTATCATTTCTTGTTGCACACTTTTGAACACTCCCTGTCAACAAGAAAGGCTTCCTCTCAAACTCGATCCTGTAACTCTGGAATGTTTTGCATGCAACACATCTACCAAGCGCAGTTGCTCCAACAACACTCAGAACAAAAAACTCCCAACTGACCTCTCTGTTGGGCTAGAAACATACTCTAATGCTGAAGCTCTACCTGCTACTGACAAGTGCTCCCTCTCTGACCTCTGCGCTACTGCAACATCTCCATGCATCTTGCACCGTTGCACCCCTCTCTATGCTACCTTGCACTATGAAACACACTTGTGCCTCTCGCATTGCTGCAGCCTGCATGCTCTGCGCTGTCCTGGGATTCCCTACACTATAGCCATCTCTGGCACTCCATCCGCATCTGTCTCTACCCAATCAGTCAGTTCCTACTACTCCACATCGGGGCTCCCATAGCAAGGTCTCATCCAAGAGGTTGGGTACCTCAAGGATCCTGCCCCTCCTCCTTGGGACGATCACTCTATATCGCCCCACCTCCTACTTGGAGGTATGGCAGCATGTGATCCGTCTGCCCACCTGGCTCGAAGTTTCCCCCTAATAGAGGTCTCTGCATGAGTAGATGTCTCTACTCGATCTCCTCTCATCTTCCTCTGTTGTGGCTGCTCCACAACCTCCCGAAGTTGTTGCACCAATCATGGCTCCTCCACAATCGTCTGAGACTTCTTCTGGCTCTGCATGTTGAGAGGTAATTTACTCTCCCTCTCAACCACCAAGTATCTAACCTTTTCCTTGATCCTCAAGGCTTTGCATGAATCTTGTACCTCAAGTGCATATAGGTTCTTGGCTAGCACACCAATCTATTTCCACTTTTGCGCCGTCACAAAATTTTCTAGAAAAAGAGCTGATTTTAAATCAGCGATATCTCCCTCATCCGAACTCCGATTCAGCCGATTTTTTTATTTTATTTTGGGTATATTTCCACAAGGAATCCAAATCGACTATTTATTTCTGAAAATTTTGTACAGAAATTTTCATATCTGCTCTGAAAACTCTCGGCCCAAAACTCAAAACTTTGAAATCTCCTCTCAGTATATAGTTCTCTCCTTGATCACCTGTGCTCCGATACCATGTAGAAATTTGTAGAATTTTTCTACAAATAAGCTAGCTCTGATACCATGTAGAAATGTTTCTACAAATCAGCTAACTCTAATACCATGTAGAAATTTCCCACCTGTAGATCACCTGGTAATGAAATGTACTAAAGAAAAACACTTGATCTACTTCTACAAACAATTTAGCAGAAGCTTAATCAACCATGAGCAACATCAGTAAGAACACATATAACTGATAAGAAGGAATCAATCACACATAATACAGAAAAATTTACCCTGGGGAAAGCACTTACCTAAAACCCCATCTCTGTATTATCATACAAGTGGAAATATAGTCTGGATTACACAAAGCCTTAGCTGGGAAGCTATCCAGCTCTTAGTACAATCCCTCTGCTGCTCATAGACATTCAAAGGCTTCTCACAAACCTTCTCCTCTGCCCTCCAAGCCTCCTATTTCCTTGTGCAGTTTCCTTGGGGTCCAGTGCTGCCATCGGTGTGAATTGGCCTCTTCACACACTCACTGACCTCTGATCTAACTGCACAAACCTGAAGGAGATAAATCCTCATCATGGATGAGCTTCCTTTATAGGAAAAATATTCATCCAACTGATAGTACACTATCCCTTCTCTGATCTCAACTGGGTCTCTGACAGAACTGACATGCATCAGTTATCCATGAGTGAATACACAGTTATCTGAAAATAATAGTTGTCACATGCATGCAAGCATCAACAAACTATATCTCATTAATTCAACAACTTGTTAAATTAATCTAACTGAACTTGACTAAGTTAAACTAACTCATCTGATCCTCTCAATATAGAACTCATCCTTAATTCCTCAATCAGTGGAGCAAATCAAGGACACATTCCCCAATGCATGGAGAAATAATTGCATGTTCTCACAAAGACTTCAAGTTTGCTTTTCTTAACTAATTAACTCATGGAGAATTAATTAATTAATATTCCAAACTGCTGGTAAGACCAAATTCAAATTTACTTCCTATAGATAGACCAAGGACTGCTATAAATAGGAAGGGACCCATAAATGATATTTTTAGAAGATGCTATTTTTAGCAGTTTCACCTCTCACCCAAGGTGGCCAAAATGCTCATTGGCCAAACTGCTATTTTTAGAAGTGCTATTTTTAGCAGTTCTATTTTTAGCACTTCCTAAATTTAGCATTTCTTGTTGCACACTTTTCAACAACCCATAGTTGTTGCTTGGCTCGAAAGAGTTTGTTCCAACCAAGGCTTCTAGGACTAGTAACTCAACCCATAGTTGTTGCCAGGCTCCAGAGAAAATCTCTAACCACGGCTTCCAGGACTAGTACCTCAACCCACTAACGGCTTGAGAGTTTTTTTCAAACATGGCTTCTAGGACTAGTAACTCAACCCACCAAGGTCTCTAGAATATTTTTTCAAGCACAACTTCTAGGACTAGTAACTCAACCCAAGATGTTACAGGGCTTCGAGAGAGTTTGTCCAACTAAGGCTCCAAGAACTAATCACTCAACCCACAATCCAAAATGAACATGAACACTAACCAAAAAACAAAGATAAAACCCATAATACCATGGTTATCTAATAAATGGCAAGGCTAGGTGCAACCACTGTCAATATAGGAAATCCTCCATGCCAATGATAGATCATACCTAAGAAACCACATGCATATTCCATCCATGCCAAAACTAGCAAGGAAACCATACGTGTAATTCGGTACCTACCAAGGAATTCATCTTCCTGTGCCTTCTTGCTCCAAATCCCAGGTATGTGACACTCCTCCAAGAGTGCTCCAAGAAAACTCCAAGTGTCCAAGAGTATAAGAGAGAGAATAGAATAAGAGTGCCAAAGACTAAACTAACAAAAGTTGTGTGTTGATCCTCAAAATCCTTTTTATTCATGAAGCCCATTATTTTCCTTCAATTTTCTCCTCACATGCAACCTATGACCTTTCACCTTCATTTTCTCCTATTTTAATTATTTTTATAAATAAAATGCCAATTAATGCCTCATGCCTTTCCAGATCATTTAACATTTCCTTTGTCATTTTCCATAGCCATTTATTAATCACAAGTGATCCCCATCACTATGTTTTTGTCGAACATTCAGCTTGGAATACGTGTTCCATGACCTTGGTTATTATTTTCCTTTATTAACTTTATTACATGGATTTTTTGGCGAGGGCTATTACAAATATAAGGCACTATTGGAGTGTAAGAGAATTATCCATGAGTCAAGGCACACAATATAAAGTCATAGAAGTTGCAATAAACCTTATATGTGTATCTCCCTATACAGTTGGTGGTTGGTGGTTGTTGGAGCAAATTAATGAATGGAAACTAGTACGCATGGTTCATGAATAGTAAATATAATTGTACAAGAATAAAGACCCAAATGTTGGTCCACACATAAGACATTACAAACAATATATATGTATAGAAAATTACAAGTGACTAAAATAACCTAACTAATTATTAATTGGAATTCCTTGGATGGGGTTACATGTGTGCATGGAAAGGGGGTGGGATGCCACCGCCCCACCTGACGAATGGGTCAGGGGACATGGTGCCCTGTCCCAGATGAGAATTAATATTGGATAAGAGGCCTTCAACATGTAGTTGAAAATATTTATGAATTGACGTGGGGAGGTGACGAGAAGCCTAGCCAAGGAGGCTAAGTGTGGGGAGAGCATGTAAGATGAGTTTTTAAGAATGTCTATGTATTGAAGGAGATATTTAGAGAGTGGAGAAGGGGGATTAGAGTGCCTGACTCAATTGATGGGGGATTAATCTGGGGAGTTTCCATATTTGCATATATGTAGGCGGCTAGCGGAGTGCTAAGTATATATAGTGAAATAATTTGTGTATCCCAGTTAAGATCATCCTTGGTGTGAAGGAGACGAAATTATAGGATTTACAGGATGTTCATGCATAGATATTTACAGAAGAATTTCATTTTGGATTCCTTATTAAGGTTGAAGCCAACATCAAGCTCTGAAGAACTCGATAGATTCCTCATGAAATAGGAAGGTGATTTGCTTTTCCATTATTCAATTGGGTAGTATAAATCCTTTTTGAGATTAACATTGGGTGGGAAATTCTCAGTTAGAACAACTTCTGGAATTTGGCAGCTCTGCCTCCCCTTTTACATGTTTTTATGGTTGTTTTATAATTCCTATGTAGTGAAAGAATTTATGTCTCAACCGTATTTTCTAATTTTTTCTAATGTTTTTGATATATGTTTCCATTTTTAATTCTTAGTGCATATTTTTTGTATGTTACATTACATATGGGGTTGTGTGTTGGTTTAGGGAATATTTCTCTGATGACTTGGTCTATCATTGGCATTCTTGCTGGGGAAGGGAAGTTTGAATTATAGATTTGTTGGGTTTCCCGAGGCTCAAACAATGTTTTTGTTTCTAATATCTGTGTGTGGGTTTTCAATATGTTTCTAGTAGATCTTTAGTGGGGTTGTTGAATGGTTGGTGGGATTTCACATCAATACCAATAGGAATCCTGCATTTTCATTTGGGGTGTGGTGGCCTAGGAGGAGAGTCGACGTGGTTCTGTTAACTCTTAGGGCCTATGATGGATATTTAATTGGAGTTGGTTTGGGGTCCTTTCTATGTTAGAGGGATGATTCAAGGAGAGTTTGTGGACAAAGAAATGAATTAGGGGGACAAATCCTCTATATCAAAAGTTATCTATCTCATTTGGGTGGCCTCCTCATGTTGGGTTCTAGTACCATACTAAGGGGTATTAGGAAGCAATTGTGTAACGCTCTTCATTAGCCAAAGGCATGTATCACAACTAAATAATTTTTAGGTTGGGAAATCATGCCATAACAAAGGGCTTGATTTAGAAAAGGGCTACATATTATGAGGAAAGATCCTAACAAAGAAATGCTTGGATGCCCCATCATATATTTGGGTTCACTTTGCGATATAAAGAACTAACACCCTACCATATTCAGAAAAAAATTATCCAGGGAGAAGGAGAGACCTCATCCCATAAAACGTCCCTCCTAGACACTAAGGTGTTGATTGAATGGACATACTAGATTATGGACATGGGGCATACATGGGGTTAATTTGACCAGTTAATGCAAACACTAGATCTGTACAAGAAATGAAGCTTCTATGATGGAGGATGATTTTGGATTTCAACGAATCCCATCTAGACATTCTCCAATCACTGAAGCACCTGCACAATCATGTTTCCAATCTAAATTAAAGGATGGACTGATTTGAACACATCTTAGGAAGTCGATCGGCTATAGAATGTCCCCTAGATGGTTCATCAGACCCCATATTAGTGGAAAGCATAGATATGGACCCTCTTTCCTGAGGATACTCTAAATATGTTGGTTGTTTTTCTCTATAATGTTTCTTATGTATTAGGTCAATTAGGGTGACCAGGGATCAATATTTTAGTTAGAAAATGAAAGTGCTTAGAATTGCTTCAGACCTAAATGATCAGATAGAGTTTGTCGCCAGGATTCCAACACCATGAACAGTTCAAAAAACTGACACTGTTTTGCAAAAGTTAGAGCTTCTGAAAGTTTGGTAAAAAAAAAGTCAAAGCCAAAGTTTGAATAGAGTTGACTCGATGCCCAGTCATCATGCTGAGATTATTCTCCAGTTTCAGCCAGTGACACTGTGACAAGTGTCATCTTCAAATTCGCTAGTTTGGCTCAAAGAAGGTGAAATTTCCTAGTTAGCTAAGGTGGAATTTGATTTTTTATTATTTAATTAAATATTACTATAGATATTTTATATAAATTTATTATGTTATCTTATATAATTTTTTAAATTATACATTATGATATAATATATTATATATTATATATTTTAATATATTAATTAAATATTAATTACAAAATTCCACATAATTCGACTTTCCAAATGCACATATTTCGATGGCACATATCAAAGTTTCGGCAAACGTATATGTAAAATGGTATTAAAAATAAATGATCAGGGAGGGCAAGGTTTGAACTCGTGACCTCCCCCTCCTACTCTTGTGCCTTACCAATAAGCCACCACCAAATAATTGAAATATGTGGTCTCTCAATTATATTTAATGCATACGGATTTTCTGACAGTGGGCTGGTGGGAGCCAGCCCTGCGGGATAGCCCCCACCCCATGTGACCTCAACCACGCACCCAAGGGTCAGTGCCAGCACTAAGCATGATTAGCCATAATCAAGTTTAGCATTTAATTAATCCATGATTAAGTTAGTGGAGATTATGGCGGAGCCACCAAATCTGGAACCACCACCAAACTTGGCAGACTTAACTAGAGTCTCCCTAGATTTAGCGGAGCTTTTTTAGGAAAAACTATTTAAGCCATAACTTACTCAATTCTCAGCCAAATTTCGAAAATGAATAGTCATTTTTGGCTAATTGGCATGCTAGTAACTCATTGGAGTAGGTTTCAAAGTTAGAAGAGGTCATATACAATTTTTTTTTTTTTTTTTTTTTTTTTTTTTTTTTTTTTTTCACTTTAAAATTTTTGAAGCCCAGGGCCACCAAGTGTTGGAGACCATTCCCAGAGCAGCTAGTAACCAAATTGAGTAAACAAATAGTTATTTCTGATAGATTTGAATGTTTTAAACTCATTGGAACATGTTCCAAGATAATTGGATGCATGTAACAACAATTGAGCACTATTGAAGCTAATACAAATGCCCACACTATGAAGCTGGACCAAGGAGATGTATCCCATGAGGGGTGAACTCCTTCAACAAAAAATTGTGTATTGAGCTCTGTTATTTGTTCTTGCTATGTTTTTATATGTTGCTATTTAGCCATTTAAATTCATGCTTTTAAATTCATGCAAAACATTAAATTTCACCAAGTTAGATGAATTAACAATCACATGATCCTCGATAAACTCTTTATGGATAAGAAAACCAAAGCAAAGAAAATTTTATATATGGAAGTGATACTAGCACAACATTAACTAGTAATCAATTTCATATCAAGTTGGTATTGGAGCACAAGCTTGCTTGCTTGATTTTCTTGAAGGGTTTAATAGTTGCAATTGTTGTTATGATTACAAGGTTGAAGTTGCAGAGAGGAGAAGGGAAGTTATTGATAGCTAGTCTTCAGATTAGGACAAGAAGGAAGAAGGCTGAGAAAGAATCATCCTTACCCAAAGGACCACTCAAGGCAGCACCTGAATCACCTCAAGTTCCATCTCCATCAGCTGAGATAAAAGAGGCACAGATTGCACAAGAGGCTGAAGTGATTGAAGAGGTACAATCTGTACAAATTTCTAAGCCTGAATCCATAGCCGTTATGTTTGGAGAAATAGAGCATGAAGGTCCCTCTTCAGAAGAGGAAGAATTCGAGAAAGCTTTTGACACTTTGACTGAGATGGTTAAAGTCCTCTATGAAGAGAGGAACACTAGAATAGTTGGAGAGAGCTCTAAACCTCCACATGGAGAAGGAAGCTGAGAGGAAAAAAAATATGAGAAGAAGGATTCCAAAGGGAATGGTGGAAAGCCACCTCCATCTCCACCATCCTCATCATCTTCACCATCTCACACAGCATCATCTTCCACTACCACCACTTCCCATACTCATTCCAAAACCCCAAAAGGAAAAACTCCATTATTGAAATTGGACATAAAATTCAAACTTCCCATGTAAAATGGAGAAGTGAATGCAGACAAGTTGGAAAATTGGATTCGACAGTTGGAGGTATACTGCAAAATTCAAAACCTTCAAGAAGATGACATAAAGATCCAGTTGGCTTCACTAAGGCTAGAAGGAGCTGCACTAGTTTGGTGGGAAGCAAAGACTCAAGAGGAAATGAGAATCCATGGTAAGATATCCATCACTTGGGTTGAATTTGTTTCTACAATTAAAAGATAGTTTTATCCTTTAGCCTATATGCAAAAAGCCATCATGAGTTGGAAAAACTGTCCAAGATTACACTGAGGAGTTTAGGAAGAGGGCTTTATTGTTGGGAGTAAACTTGAATTCACAAGACACACTCTTGAAATATATTGGAGGTTTACATTCCTATTTGCGGCATACTATCCTTATGTTTAACCCAAGCAACTTAGATGAAGTATGTGTGCAAGCCATGCATCTTGAGGCAAGGGCAAAGAAAAAATAGAGGAGAAATGCGAAAATGAGGGTAAGGGAAAAGAGAAGGGAAGAAAATGGAAGGGAGAGAAGAATGCAAGTATCAAAAAATAGAAGGAAAAGCTCACATGCAAAAATTGTTCAAAGACTGGCCATGATGAAGACCACTGTTGGCAACTTCATCCAGAATTAAAACCAGATGGACTGAAAGCCAAAGAGAAGGGAAAAATTGTTGCTATAGCTGAAAAAGACTTAGGGTCAGATTTAAGGGATGAGACAAAAATTACAACTATGGGTTTGAAAGGTCAACATGTTGAAAGTACTAGTTCCTCAAATAGTCACAACAACACTCCAAATGAAGACAAAAGGGACGAGTTTTTCACTGTCAAAGTAATCTAAAATCATACCAAGAGTGATGCACTCTTTGATAGTGGATAACAAACAATCCTGATTTTAGAAGACTTAGTTAAAGAGCTTAAACTTGAAACCGTACCACATCATAAACCATATCCTTTGGGTTGGATAGTTAAGGATGCCAATTTACAGGTTTCAAGGAAATGCATTTTTAGATTTGCTATTACTGAAAACTTTGTTGATAAAGTTGAGTTAGACGTGGTTCCACTTGACATTTATGGAATTATCTTAGGAAGTCCATATTTGTATGATAGGCAAGTGGTGTTTCATCGCTATTAGCACAAACATCATTTGCTTAAATATGGGGTGAAGTATATTGTGAGAGCTCATCACAAGAAAATGAACATTTCTTTAGCTAATAGAGGGCAAATGAAGAGGCTAGTGAATGCAAGTTAGAACTTGACATTGTTGATGATCAAACAAAGAGATATTTTGAATCATATTTTTCATAAATATGCTTATATTTGTAATGAGTTGTTTCAGAATGATAACAAGTTTCCTTTGAAAGATGGTGAAAAACATTTGCAGCAACCAACATTGGTGTTGAGTAGTGTTTAAAACAAGGTATCGATGCAAGAATTTGCAAAGGTCAAAGAAAAGAGGACAAAGCAAATTGGAAAAGAAGGCATGGGTTTCACAAAAGTTCATTGCTGATTTCCAAAAGGCACATTACAATGGCGAAGAATCTTGGCCAAGAGTCGACTCAAGCACAAGGAAAAACCAACTAAAAATCGCCATAGAGACAAAGTGCAAGGTGAGAAAGATTCCAAGTTTCCTTTGATTGTTGACCAATGTAGGAACAAGATGTTTTCTGCAAAATTAGATTGTCGTTCTGCAAATTCAGAAATATTGCAGCATGACAGTGTCAAAGAATACAATAGATGGTCATCGAAATCAAGGAAAAATTTGACTTTTTATGAAAAGCTCCAAATGATGAAATTAGGAAAATTTCAATGGATAAAGACTAGAAGGATGAGGGAACAATCCCCTCATCAACATAATCAGTGATCAAGAGAGATTTTGGGGTCCAAAAGGCTTCTAGTGGGGAGGAATGATCAGGGATCAATATTTTAGCTAAAAAATGAAAGTGCTCAAAATTGCTTTAGACTTGAATGACCAGATAGAGTTCGTCGCCAAGATTCCAACACCATGAACAGTTAAAACAACCGACATCGTATGCAAAATTTAGAGCTTCTGAAAATTTGGTAAAAAAAATGTCAAAGTCAAATTTTGACTAGAGTTGACTCGATGCATAATCATCATGCAGATAATATTCTCCAGTTTCAGCCAGTGACACTATGACAAGTGTCATCTTCAGATTCGCTAGTTTGGCTCAAATAAGGTGAAATTGCTTAGTTAGCGAAGTTGGAATTTGATTTTTTATTACTTAATTAAATATTATTATATATATTATTATATAAATTTATTATGTTATCTTATATAATTTTTTAAATTATATATTATGATATAATATATTATATATTATATATTTAAATATATTAATTACAAAATTCCACGTAATTCGACTTTCCTAACGCGCATATTTCGGCTGCACATATCAAAGTTTTGGCAAACATATATGTAAAATGGTATTAAAATTAGATGATGGGGGAGGGCAGGGTTTGAACACATGAACTCCCCCTCCTACTCCTGTGCCTTACCAATAAGCCACCACCAAAAATTTAAAATATGTGGCCACACAATTATATTTAATGCATACGGATTTTCCGATGACGAGGTGGTGGGAGCCAGCCCTTCGGGCCAGCCACCACCCCATGCGACCTCAACCACGTGCCCAAGGGCCAGTTCCATCACTAAACACGATTAGCCATAACAAAGTTTAGCATTTAATTAATCCATGATTAAGTTATCAGAAATTATGGCGGAGCCACCAAATCCAGAACTGCCACCAAACTTGGCAGACTTAACTGGAGTCTCTCTAGATTTAGTGGAGGTTTTTTAGGAAAAACTGTTTGAGCCATAACTTACTCAATTATTAGCCAAATTTCAAAAATCAATAGGAATTTTTGGCTAATTGGCATGCTAGGAACTCATTGGAGTAGGTTTCAGAGGTAGCAGAGGTCATCTACAGGTGGTTTTGGTCATTTGAAGATTTTTTAAGCCTAGGGCCACCAAGTGTTGGAGGCCATTCCCAGAGTTGCTGGTAACCAAATTGAGTAAAAAAATAGTAATTTTTGATAGATTTGAATGTTTTAAACTCATTGGAACAGGTTCCAAGATAATTTTATGCATGTAACATCAATTTCAGCACTATTGATGCTAATACAAAGGCCCACACTATGAAGTTGGACCAAGGAGATGTAGCCCAGGAGGGGTGAACTCCTTCAATAAAAATTTTTGTATTGAGATCTGTTATACTTGCTTGTTGTGTTTTTATATGTTGTTGTTCCACCATTTAAATTCATGCTTTTAAGTTCATGTAAAACACTAAATTTCACCAAGTTAGATGAATTGACAATCACATGATCCTGCATAAACTCTTTATGAATAAGCAAACCAAAGCAAAGAGAATTTTATATCTGGAAATGATACTAGCACATCATCAACTAGTAATCAATTTCAGATCATAGGGATATGCGTTAGTTTTATATTGGATAATTTTGTAACAATGGGTCCCAATTTTCTAAGTCCTCTTTAAGGAGAATTTATTTTTTAATATGGTCATTTCTCCCATGTGGGAGATTGGTTGGGAGGCTCTAATCCTTATTGTACACCCCAACTTTTCCAAATAATAGAATTTCAATTCACAAAAAAATATTAGTTTGAAGCATGTACAACCACTTCAAACATTTACCTAATGTATACAACCACTTCAATTATCTTTCTAATGTAAAAATACTCATGATATAATACCTTTCTTGAATGTGTGATCAAACACTAGCTTCAACAATTTCTTCAATGAGGCATCTTAAGGTTTTTTCTTACACTTGTTATGCCTTAATTTCAAGTAGTGAAAATTGGGTTTTCTCAAGATGCATAAATACCACCAAGGCATGTCATATTTTACAATGAAGTAAATGGGAAATTCATACTTTCCAAACATGCGATCATTCTTGAATGTGCTAAAAATGATAGATTATTGATTGGTGACATGATATATCAATATATTTATGCATGTAAAGACATATCATGAGTTGGATAATAATATTCGATGCCTTGAATGGGCGATTCTTATATTTTATCAATTGATGGAATCTCCTTTTTAAGTGTAATTCTCATATCATTTAGAAGATGTCGCCACTTCATCAAAATAGGAGTTTTATTTTGATCATGTGATTTAGAGGGTCTAAAGGTTTAATCATGAAGGGAATGCAACGCCATCTCAAAAACTTGAGTACTATAGGCCATCACAAAAATTTCCAGAGTGGTCATGAAGACACTTGAATTTTTTCATCCTAATAAGGTTGGAAATATAGTAGCTAGAAACTTAGCAAGACAGGATGATGGAATTGATGTATTTTATTTAGATTCAAGAGACGTTAGTGATATGGGATTTTCATATCATTGTGAATTGAATTTATCTACTAACTATAAACTAACTTTCTTTCAATAAGACATGATTCATGATCATTGAAACATAGAAGGAGTATGATTCCCTCATCAATAATGGAATGTAGAATTTGTTGGATCTTGCATTTGGAACAAACCCAATTAGTTTTAATTAGATCTTACATAATAAGTATAATTTTGATGGGCGACCTAAGAAGCAAAAGGTGATGGTTTTTGTGAAAGAATATGAATGGAAAAAAAACATACAGTACGAGGATATGTTTTCCCAAAGAAAATTGGGCTATCATTCATGAGGTGTTATCTATGGGAGAAAGAATAGGTGGAATATTCATTAAATAGATGTTATAATAACTTTCTCGAATGGATATTTGGAGGAGAATTTCTAGATATCTCAAATAAAGGATTTATTGTGAAGGTTCAAGAACATAAAGTATACAATCCCATCAAGTCTTTCTATGGCCTAATGGGATCACCTTGTGCATGATATTAAAATCTAACTAAGCATATTTTGAACATCAATTTTAAGCACACTAAGATTGATGATGAAACGTTTCCTATCAAGAAAGTTCATAAAGTTGTTGTATATCTTGTGGCATATGTAAATTATATGTTCATTAAAGAAAAATGAAAAATGTATCATAGAAGAATGGATTTAGGATGATAAACATTTGGCATATTCATTACTACTAGGACATTGATGTAACGTGGAACACAATGTATATTTTTGTCTCCCAAAATAAGTATATTACACAGTTGTTGAATAAATTTACCATTGTTTATTTAAATCCTCTCTATAATCCAATGGAGCAAAATTTGAGGCTAAAGTTAAAAGAAGAGTACAAATTTTGTTGGAAATGCAACGAGAAAATCCTTATTTAATTTTGTCCTTGAATTGAATTAGGAATTAAATTGTAACTCCACATCTCATGACAACTTGTAATAGTTAACTAAGTTAATTAATTGACTTATTTGGCTTAGTCAATTCGACTTGAGGGTGTAAATAGAGTCATGTAGAGTGTCTCCTACTTTTTAGGAGCCCTGGTTGAGTCTATTTTGGGTTTTAATTATTTAATTTAGTCTAACTGAGTTAAAATCAGTTAAAATAGTTCCAACTGATTGAGGAATTAGTGGGAGATTGAGTAGTGCGGTGTAACCTAGAGATCAACTAGTAAACTAAAGATTCACTCGTAATTAAGGCATGCATGTCAGATCAGAGAAAGACCCAATTGAGATTGGAGTTTATGGAAAATTTACTATTAGTTGTATAATCATATGAATTGTATAGGTGGTGCATGAAATCATAGGAAGGCCTATGAGGATTGCACAATTCATAATTGAGAAATTTCCAAATTAAATATGGTTTGATTCCCAAGTAAACTGCACAAGGAAATAGGAGCTTGGAAGGCAGCAGAATTGGCTAAGTATTGACTTGAGCTTATCTGGGAAGAAGTGTTATACATAGAGAAAGTGCAGAGGTTGCTCGAGCCTAAGAAAAGCATTGTAATCTTTTGATATATTATGATTAATGATATATATAGATAGCAAGGGTTTTTAGATGTGGCTTTCCTCAAAAAATTATTGTGTTATGTGTGATTGAATTCTCTCCTTTATGCGTCATGATTTCATCGATCGTTTATTGTTTCTGCTAATGAGTAGAGTAGATTCAAATCAATTGTTTTAGCATATTATAATTTGCAGTTTGAATCTACAAGGAATTTCTACATGGTATCACAGTTGAAATCACTATAGAAGAGGAAAATAAGAGTTTGTCTTTTGCAAGAGAAATCAAATTTGCAGTATCATACTTCAGAGCCAGTAGGATGTCATTCTACGGATTGAGATTCAAATATGCCCTTGAGGGTAGTTCGAGCTATATTTCTTCGAAGGACGGGATGGAGGCAGTGTTGGAAGCCAACGAGCTTAAGGAATTAATAGACAAAGATATTCATAAGCCAACTGATGCTCAAGATCCAGAAGAGTGGAGAAAATGTGTGGCAAATGTGAGAAGGATTATCCTAGAATGAGTTCGAGATCATATTTTCTTGAACCTCCATGGTAAGGAAACTACATTTACAATGTGGAAGGCCTTGATAGACTTGTTTCAAAAAAACAGTGACCACAAGGAGCTGGCATTGAATGATAGGCTCAGAAAGATCAAGATGGAGAAGGGTGACTCAATTCCGAAGTACTTGACCAAGTTCACCCAATGTTGGGATGATCTTGGAAGTGTCAGTGTTATAGTTGTTGAAGATGATCTAGTGAGGCTAGAACTTCTAAGCCTTCCCAAGAGCTAGCATATCTACCAAGACTCAGTTAATGGGAGAGAGAAGCTACCAGAGTGGGAGTGATTGTGCTCTGACTTGCTACAAGAAGAGATTCGATGGAACACAAGAGATGGATCCTCATCCAAGCATGATGATGAGGAGAACTGTGCCTTAGCTGGAAAGGCAGAGAAAGGGAAGGCGAATTCATCCCATTCCAAATCAGATTCCAGTCATGGTTGTAAGAAGAGTGACATGTCGAATATTGAATGTTTTCACTGTCACAAGTTGGGACACTATGCCACAAAGTGTCCGCACAAGAAGGCTGGTAAGAATCCCCTAAGAGGAGCAGCAGGTGAAGTTATTGCTTCAAAATTCAAACTGGATTTCACCCTCATCGTTTGCATGGTGACATCAGTGATGGGTAGTGTGTGGTACCTGGATATTTGAGCCTCATTCCATATGACCGGTAATAAAGAGTTCCTCAGTGAGTTGGAGGAGAAGGACCTCCAGGTGCACATCGAGATGGGAGATGATGGGAGGTATAGCACAGTCAATGTCGATATTGTTACCTTTTAGAGGGAGTTTGGTTCTCCTCTCACATTAAAATATCTCATATATGTTCTAGGTTTGAAGAAGAATTTGGTTTCAGTATTCATGTTGGAGGATTGTGGGTACGATGTGATATTTAACAAGGGAAAGGATTTCTTTCGTCACATAGCCTCAGGAAAGGTGAAGCAGATTGAGATTTAGGTGAAGAACCTTAACAAATTGGATGTAGAAGACTACATTGCTTTGAGAAAAAAAGTAGAGAAGGTGTAGAGCAGATACATCAGTGAGTTGTGGCATAGAAGATTGGGTCATTTGCATGATGGAGCTTTGAGGACCATTCAGTAAATTCCTATAGGACTTCCTAATGGTACACTAGAGCCGAGAGACACATGAAAATGGTGTACATTGGGGAAGTACACCAAAGTTTCCTTTCATGATAACGACAGTCAAGCGCAAGCGATCCTTGATAGAGTTCACTCAGATGTGTATGGACCGTTCTCAATAGCATCCACGACCAAACACATGTGTTGTGTAATATTTGCTAATGATTTTTCTCGTAAGTGATGGATTTTCTTCATGCAGAAGAAAGATCAGACGTTCGCTAAATTTTGTGAATTTAATGTGGTTGTTGAGAAATATATTGACAGGAAGTTAAAGCTCTCGAAAGCGAGAGCAGTCGATAATATGTGTCAAATGAATTCAAGAACTTATGTGCATCAGAAGGCATTCGATGAGAGATAATATCACCTCATAACCCACAACAGAATGGGGTGGCTGAAAGGAGGAACATAAGTATGTTGGGATTTACATGGGTGATGTTACATGATCAGGGCCTGCTATTGCACTCGTGGGTTGAAGCATGCAACAAGTTGTTTATTTGTAAAACAAAAGCCATCATTGAATTCTCAGGATGAGTACACCAGAAGAAGCTATTTTAGGTAAGAAACCAGATCTGGCACACTTCAAGATCTTTGGTTCAAAAGTCTATTGTCATGTTACCAAGGATGCAAGGAAAAACCTGGAGCCAACAACTAAGTTAAACATATTTGTGGGGTACACTGATACAACTCACAAATATCAGGTGTACCTTCCATCCAATAAGATGAAAGTGGTTCGTAGAGATGTGAAGTTCGATGAAGAGAAGGCCACAAGATGTTTCCTTGAGAGGGAGATCCAGTTACATGCAGATGAGGAGATTTTAGCTCCAAAGGAGGAAGATCGGGATGATGTGGAGCAACCACATATAGAGGAGCAGAGAATGGAAGCGCCCACTCATGCAGATACTTCCAGAGATGGAAGGAAGCACACCAGAGAGGTTAACATATTGATGCGTGATGTTAGAGAGAATGTGGGAGCACCCACATTACAACGTAGAAACAGGAGGTCACCAGATCAATACACTGGCTAAATGGCTCTGATGAGCGAGAGTGTAGAGGTTGAGCCATCCTTGTTCGAGGAAGCAGTGGAGCAACTAGTATGGGTTGATGCCATGGTTGAGAATTATGAATCCATTATCAAAAACAGTGTTTGGGAAGTGGTCCCAAGACTAGGAGACAAGTTAGTGGTGAGTTCCAGATGGATTTACATTGTAAATTAGGTAGCAAATGGGAGTGTGGAGAAACACAAGGCCATATTTTTGGCTAGAGGGTTCTCGCCGCAGATGGGATGGAAGATACATCAAATGGATGTGAAGACACCATTCATCAATGCTATGATTAAGGAAGAGGTGTATATTGAGCAACCAGAAGGATTTGAGACCTTCAACAGAGATTCGCATGTGTGCAGACTCAAGTGAGTGATGTATGGACTAAAATAAGCACCTTGTGCTTGGTACACCAGAATTGACAGCTATTTCACTGGGTTGGGCTTCACAGAGGCAAATTGGGCAGGGATTCCATTTTATAGGAAGAGAACATCAGGGGGAATCTTCAGTATTGGGTCAACAATAGTTTCTTCGTACAACAGAAAGCAGAGATCCGTCACACTCAGTTCAATAAAAGCAGAGTACATGGCTTCTAGTCAAGGATCTTGTAAGGTTATCTCGATGAGGAAGATCTTTGTTCAGTTATTTTATCAACAGATGGATCCTACGGTGATTTACTGTGATAATAATCATTGTATCAAATTATCTGAGAATCCATTTTTTCATGATCGGTCCAAACATATCGACATTCAGTGTCACCATAGTTGAGATTCTCCACATTCAGCTAGAATACATCCCTACCGAGGAGTAGGATGCAGATATTTTTAACAAATGCATTGACACAATGAAATTTTGAGTTACATAGAGCCAAGATTGGAGTAGCAGATAATTTTGATGTAGGTAAATTCTAAGTGCAGACACAAACAATTCCTCTAGCCCGAATGAGCAGGTCTAGTCACAAACAGACAATCTATGGAAGATTTCCTTAGGATAGAATCAATTAGGGGGGCCTACCTCTTAGAATGCTATTCCACATGGTGATGATCCTGCTTCCTCACTCCAACTATCTTTCGTTTCCTTCCTTCGCAGACCTTAAACAAGCAAACAATAGCAAACAACAAACGTAATAACATACAATATTGTATTCAGCCTACTTAATAGGTCAAGGAACATTAAGCCATAAAGATGTAAAATGACACTTCATGTAGGAAATCAATCGATAGTTGCATTTATATAAATCAAAAATAGATTACAACCGGTGCCTTGACGTTGTTGGTCTCCTCTAATGTATCTGGGTTCCCACACTTCTGCTAAAACTTCATGGACAACCCAAACAATAGAGTTTTTAAGGCCTCTTTCTCTCTAGTCTCAAATCACACCCAAGCACACTATTCTCCCTCAAACACATAATAAAAAACTTCAAACTATAGATGTCTTGCTGATTATTCTAACTCCAAACTAAAAACTAGCTTTTGCTTGGGAAAAAGAGAGGTTTTTATAGCTTGGATGGATGGGAGATGGTTCCTCCTCTCATGTGAGAAGGCCTTATCTCTTGGATTAGTTCCATCCTAATAGGGTAAAGGAGCCCAAACTGACCTTCTCGACTCCATCTGGCCTAACAATTTACCAGACTTCTATTACAAAGCTTCTAGAGCTGGAAGCTTCGGCTCCATATTTAAAAAACTTTCCAAAAGAGGATGAGCGCGACCGAGAAAGGGCTTAGTCGATCCGATTGGTGCTAGGGACAGTTTTAAACCCTACATATCTGTGTGAGGAGGGCATGGGTCATTAGCGCCGGTCTTGTAAACTGGGATAAACAAAAGATTTTTGGGAAATGATGCAGAAGGGAATTATTTTGCTCATGAAGAGTAACACAATGGGAGTTTCTTCATGATAGGAAAACATGTCGGGTACACTGTAGAGGTCCTCCAGGATCATGGACGGGGATTACAGGGACAATGACAAGATGTTGTGTAATAGATTCCCCCTAAAGCATAAAGGTCGAACTAGAGTGAGGAGTGAAATGCTTTACAAGTGCGTGCGAGGAACCGAAGTCCGTTGTCGGAGAACCTGCAAGCAAGCATAGATGCATATACATCACTAAAAACTCTAAATAATAATAGATGAATCATGGTATGGACGCAACCATCCAAAGAATGATCATGTAAATGGATCCAAGGCATGGGCGCAGCCATCTAGCAGAAAGGATCATAAAGAAACAAAGGTATGGTCGCAACCATCCAATAATGAGAAGGATCACATATAACAACTCATGGTATGGTCATAGCCGTCCATCTAAAAGAGACATGTATATCAACATGACCATGTCACATCGCCTCGCAACCTGAACTTGTGTAATCTTAGCCCAGGGTCTTGTGCTCCTAACGACCCAACCAAAGTACAAATCCTAACATGTGAATGAATGTGTTGAAGTCGAACATGCTAAGAAGTCGCTTGATTACCAATCAATGATGTGGACTGTTAATAAGCGCGAGAGAAACCACCAATAATGACAATGTCTCTCAAGGTACTGGTAACACAGTTCACGGAACGTAAATAGAGGAATTGATGTCGAATACTCGTGAAATCACCCGATCAAAAGCCAATGACATGAACTTGTCATCGAGTGCGAAGAATTTTCCATTAGGGCATGCAAGCTCTAAGGTACTGGAAGGGAGTCTCTCGGCCAACTTCCTAGATAATGAGCTGAAGTCGACAGGAAGCGATTGTGTCGAAGGAGGGCCATGATGTATCGCACATCATCGACATGAGACAAAGGGATGCAAATGACTTCAAATGGTCTAGAGAATCAGGAGTAAGTGTAACTGCAGAGGTACTAACTCTTGAAAATAGCGGCGACACAATTCTGGAGTTTGGCAGATTTCAGATCCATGGGATCGCTGGTCATGATGACGTGGCAGAGATCAAATGGAAGGAAAAAATGAACGGCCCAACCCTGAAAGGTTAATGATGAGAGGAGGATACCCCAACCTGACACGAAACAGATAGTGTCATGTTCAAGAGTGAGCTGCTGACACAACTGATAGAATTTCTAAATTTTCCACCACCATTTCTAGCAAGTAACCCAATTATTTTTTATCACTAGCTGAAAGGGATATCATATGCTTGCACTGTAAGTTCATCCTTCAGACGAATCTGACCTAGTAATTTTAATGAGCCCTATGTAGGAGAAGCTCACGTTCATCATGATGACGAATCCAATGTCGTTTGATGTTTTAACAAGTCCGACAAAGGTGCAACTCGGTATCTTTTTTCATGTTTAGAGAGTTTGAAAAAGACACAGAAAAGAAAACTCCATGTGGTCCCTTTTCATACATTTATGTCTCTCGAGCCCGAAAAGGTAGAAAACATACTTAAGAGAACTGCTTGACCATTTTAGTCAAGGAGTACCTTTTTCGTAAATAGTGGATCTCAGCCCAACAAAGTGGTAAACGTATACTGAGTGCACAATGTTTCGCAACCTTTAACGAGTTCAAAAAGACAAGAGCTCAACAATCTTTTCCTGTTTAAAAGGTCAGAAAAAAGCTGAAAGTAGACCTCCCCATTTTATTTTCTTTAACAATTCAAAAGGGAAAAATACTCGGCGATCTTTTCAATTGAGTTTTACAAGTCGAGAAAAGAGCTGAAACACGACTCCACTACCATCATCAACAGTCCGTCACATGTCGTTGCACAAGAAAGGTAAATGTATTATGCAGTTCCGAGGCAAAATGGGTCAAAAATACTTTAAAAACATATTTTCATAAAAATGAATAGAAAGGGGAAAAAGTATTTTTTTTTACCATTTACCATTTTACCTTTGTGTGAATAGGTTTTTACCCTTTTGTGCCCTAATTGTTCTAGGGCATATTGCAGGAGATCCGGGAGGTCATTCACCAAGTCGTCAGGTGTAGGTAAGAGCCAAGACCTTAAGCTCCATTTTCAAATTGTTTTTTCCTATTTTTATCCATTTTTTGGGTTTCATGGGGAGCTTCTGGCAAAAAACTTTCACCCTCAGTCGGCACGATTTTTGGGCACAAAATCACACTAATCGGGGGTGGCTAAAACTGCCAACCGCGCCGTTGGGGCCACTATTTTTAAAACAGTCGTGTCAGCACTGCGAGAAAAAATTTACATATTTTTTGCCCAATTCGATCACCTGAATCCAAATTTCTCTATCAAAATATGATCACTGACTTGATTAAATGTTTTTTGGAGGAAGAAAATCGTTCAAAATGGTGGATTGGAAAGAACGAGAGCATGAGGATATCGATACTCAAGCAATAGTTGATCCAAATTGTTTGGAGGCTTTGAGGAACTATTGGCTCCTCAAGTTCTTTCTCACACCAGGGATGCGGGCTCAACCTGAGCTGCTACGGTACCTGATTAGTCTCTGGGGCATAAATCGGGAAGTTTTTATCATCAGCGACCAAGAGCTAGTGTTGGAGACTTCAGATATTATTTTATCATAGGATTGTCCTGTCCAAGGGAACCAATCAGCTTATATGGGTCAAGGCCGATTGGGGCAAATGTTTCCATGTTACTTGTGAAACATTGCCGAGAAGCTCTCAAATCCAAGAGTGGCAAGATCGAGATCACGACTGTTTGAGATCTTGAGTTGAGAGTGTTACTGTTGACCATCAACAGAGTCGCTGCGTCCCAAGCGTCACATGAGACGAACAAGTCAAAGTTCCTGTATGTTATCGATTGCACACCACCCACTATTTTTAACAGGGCAGAATCTATGAAATCAACATGAAGCACTAGCTATCAAAAGCTAAGGGGGGAATCTTGAAGCAGTTTTGCTTTGGGTCTATGCTAGTGACCTTCTTCCTGGAGCGGGTTCCACTGTTTCAATATCGGCTGACTGAGGTGGATCCGCTGATGCCACGAGACCCACGAATGGTTCGTTGGAGCGAGTTTATGCCCATGGCTACGTGGGGCCAAGAGATGTCCTACAAGCCCACATTCTTCTCATGGCTACGATGACAGCTGATTGTAGTGGATGATTAGCCTTATAGTAGTACCAAATTTCGCGGAGATCTGGATATGCCACTCCCAAAAGGGGAGAATTTTGATGATGGAGGTAAAAACAAAATTTTTTTAGTTTTTTTATGTCTTTACTGTTTTTGAAATATATGTGTTGATGACAATTCGATTTTATGAATGCAGATGTTGGACCAGAATGCCCTGCCGGGATGTCCCCGATTGCCAGATGCGTCACTCGACAGTTTGATGTTTCTCGTTATCAGGAGGGGAGCAAGAACAAGGAGGATATTGCGTGGAATCTAGAGGGTTTGACCCATGGGATCCCAAAGTACGCTCGGGTGGGTGATGTCCCACGCCAATACCAGAGGCATACGGTGGGGGTGTGAGATCGGATCCGCTGACTGCAGACTCGTGTAGTCCGAGCAATTACATGATATCATGAGCATCATGCTGTTTAGTGCATAGGTCTAGCATTCCATTTTCTTCAGGCTTGTGAGCGACGAATGTATAAGGCCTACGATCCACCGACGTATTTTGAACACACATATTAGTTTTTGAGGCTTTGATGTATGACAAACATTATTGATATCTATATATATATAGATAGATATATATATATATATGCTATATATTCCTACTTACTATGATACAAATGATTTGTTTTTTATTTTTACATGTTTCGCAAATGTCTATCCAACACATAATTAGCTAATGTATCTGTTAATGTATTCATATGTCTAGGAATATGATGATATGTAATGTAATCAAAATTTCTCTCAAATAGACGAATACATAGATATATTCTCAATATCTGAGGGTTTTTGACGAAATATTTCTCGTTGAGTTGAAGAACGACAAGTTGTGAATCAAGGTTGACAACCAAATCCCAGATGCCAAGAGCGATAGCTTCTGACAACAATTCGATAACTGCGCTATACTCAGCGATGTTATTAGTTGTTTTACCTAGACAAATCCCTTGAATATCAATCAACTCACCATGGGGGTCATAAATGGCCCATGCTGCGGATGATAGGTTTCGGGTACTTCGACAAGCACCATCAGTGAAACCAATGTGAGGAGACATCGACATCTGCAAAGCAAGCAAAAACATAATAAGAAGGAAAGCTGCTTGCAAAACAACACACCAAACCACACTGCACAAAAATGAATGACACACTTATTGTACAAAAGTAACCATGCAAGATGACCTAAGCATAGTACTCTTTGAGAGAGTCCATGCTCGAACTCGGGTAATCAATCAACACAGATGAATGCCAGAGTTTTACCTTTGACATGACGAGTAGGCATCGACTCAACCAAATAATAGAGTAGAACTCATATAAGGCTTTTCCCCCATGCCCCTTGGGCGAGGGAGGGTTACGGGTCTGATGACAACCCCATGGAGATAATGGGCAATCGGTAAAAACTCAGGGAGGGAGAAAAAACCTGAATCCATGAAGAGCTAAAGGTTCCCTCAGTTGAAAGATCTTGACAATGGTAGGCGAAACTGACATGTCAATATGCAGTGGAGAAGAGAACTGCTCAAGACACATAGATAGGACTATCGGGTTAGGAAAGAATGAGGAACGATGATGAGTATCGTTCCAATGTACTTCTTCTAGAGACATTACTTATATGATACGCTCATCAGAAAAAAAAATTCTTGGCTAAGGGATCGGAAGACTCTAAAGCACCAAGCCACGGGGATTGAGAATACGCATCAAGAGAGGCTTTCAAAACAAGATAATCAGAGGACACCAGAGGCGAAGCCAAAATAATTTCCATGTAATTAATTTCAGCAGGACTTAATAACACTACCTCGCCCCATGTGTCAACAAGATCCGGAGAGGGAATGACCCAAGGATTAGACTAGACCGAAATCATGTTAACAAAGGTAACATGAGGAGGTGGGAGTGGAAAGATACCCATCAGAGCAGGATCTTTAAAGATTCCTTCCCCCACACTCTCATAAGGAGCACCAATGTGCTTGACATATGAAACATTACCATCCGAGGATGAAAAAGAAAAGAAGGACAATTAGTCAACTGTGACTATTTTCCCTTGATGGGGAAAACGAATCACGCGGAACAAGGAGGAAGATACAACATCCATGGCATGGGTCCAACTTTGTCCGAGTAGCAGATTATAATTGAGATTAGCGTCAATGATCTCTACGTCAACGTGCACTGTCTTTCCCTCCAAAGTAATGGCAAGGTTGGGTAAGACACCGAATGGTCGCAAATCATGCCCATCAAAAGCTTCCAAAGCATTACGGGACTGGTTCAGAGTAGGAGAACCAATTGCCTTCCAACAAGTAACAGACATGATGCACATGGAAGCACCTTCATCAATGATGGTTCTGTGAATGGTTTTCTCATTGATGATGACCTGAATGAGAAAGGCAATCTGATGAGGAAGATGCATAACATGGTTTTCTAGATCAAGACATATAAGACTGGAATCAGCAGGATCAATACCCCGATAGCCGACAGTAATGATTTCTATTGATATGGATAGCTTTGAAGTACCTCGAGGATAGACATAGCCAATGGTGCCTGAGGCAAATCCTCAACAATATTATATTACTGAGCAGCACCAGCATTGGGATTGTACGAGGAATTTTGCAGGACACCTCGAGAAGGTGGTCGAATAGCGGAATCAAAGTTAGTTCACTCTATATGAAGAGGACTAGAACTTGACAGGGCAAAAGAATAAAGGGCAACTTCTTTTTCTTTCCCTGCTGTTGGGGTAGGAGTTTGATAATATTTTTATCTAATAGCCACATTGATGAGCATACTCATCATGAACACTTGTGAACCTAAGGAAGCAGACAATTGAGGCTAGTCTACCATTTGGGTCTGCTGGGACGGAAATGGCTCTTTTAGGACAACCGGGGTCCCTTTGAGCAAACGACTAACTTTGGATCATCTAGGACAATTCTTAGTATAGTGATCCTCCTCACAAATGAGGCATGGATACTTAGGCTTCCGTTGGAAAGCATCACCAGCAGAAAACTTAGGAGGACCATGTTTTGGGGCATCATATTTACCTTTTCCTTTACCTTTCTTCTTACCTTTCGAGGATTTTTCCACTACGGTAGACTGAACAACGTGGACCTATAAGGTTTTACCATGGCCAAGTAGATTCTGAGAGGGACTATTCAAAGTAGTGTTTGAGGCCGACTTCTGTTTGGAAGAATATTTTGCAGGGGCCTAGGACACTGAACCAATTACTCCATCAGCAAGAGGTGTAGCCTATGACTTCAATGCCATTGGATCAAATGATGGCCTCGAAATATTGGGTAATAACTCATACAAAGTGACAGACTGAGAGTAAATGAGATCTAAGTAATGGGCACGAGCAATGGCTTGCTCCTCCATGACGCACCCACCCATAGCGATATCACGAGAAATTGGAGCGACGAATGATTTGGTGAATTATTTGGTCAGTAACTGATCAACAATCTCAAATTTGATCAGGCGACGCCTACGTCTCCATTCATGGATGTGATCAGAGATGTGGGTCGCAGTCTTTTTCTTGAACGATGTAAGCAAATAGGTCCCCATTTTATAGCGAACTGGAAATTTGAAATGCGTGAAGAAAGCCATGGCTAAAGAGTTGAAGTTATAATAAGTACTTCGAGGAATCTCGATGTACTACTTGGCTACAACGCCTGTGAGAGTTCGTTGGAAAAGACGGAGACAAATAGAATCGTCAACGTAAGAATTCAAAGAGCACTAGAGGTGATATGTCATCATATGGGCTTGAGGATCTTCTTTTGCTTTCCTATCGAACTTCGAACAAATGCTCGAGATCTTGGATTGGACTGGAGGCCAGTAGGGCAAATGAAGAATTGGATCATTCGTGAGTCGAGCCACATCTGGAAACTCTTGTGTAGCCAAGAATGGCAATTGAGTATTGAAAGGCATTGGAGGTCGATAAGCGGGTCCAACAAGAGGAGGCCATCCCTGCTGGTAGGGATTTTGTCCCCATAGTGGAGGGTTTTGACCATAGGGGATTTGATTTTTCCCCCACTGTAGGTTACGTTCCCCATAGGGAGGATTTTGACCTTGAAAGCCTTGAAATTGTCCAGCCATAGGTTGTTTATAAGAAACATATGGGTTAAAAGGATGTTGAGTCTTTTGACCTTAGACATATAGGTTTTGTACTTGCTATCCATGGACATACGAGTTTTGAACCTATTGGCCCTGAACATAAGGATTTTGCAACTGGTGTCCTTGTACAAGAGGATTTTGAACCTGTTGCCCTTGGACATGAGGATTTGGGGCCTCCTGCTACAGGACTTGACCCTGACCTTGTCCTTGCAAAGGTTGACCCTATTGATATGTATATAAGGGTTATTGTTGCCTGGGTTGGCCTTGCTGTTGCGAGGGTTGAGCTTGCGACTGCAAAAGTTGACCCTGCGGCTGCAAAGGTTGGCCTTGCGAAGACATAGGTTGGGAGGTTTGTTGAACATACTACATTTGCGATTGCATGGTTTGCTGCAACGTCTGCAAGGGTTGCCCCTGCAGTTGTTGCAGTGGACCCTGCTACTGCATCATCGGACCCTACTACTACATGGATGGCCCTTGCTGCAACAAAGGTTGCCCTTGTTGTTGCAGAGGTTGTCCTTGCTGCTACAAGGGTACTTGGACAGTTCCCGGATTGAAACCTTGAAAATTTCCGAACTGTATCTGGCCATAGCCATCGGGAATGGTGGTCAGACTAGGCTGAACTTACTGTCCATGCTGAAGGATGTAAGGTGGATTTACCATTCCTTGAAAACCATATGGAATATAAGGAGTTTGATACTAAACCTAAGCGTCATAAGGCTGTTGATACTGGAAATGTTTTGACCCAGACGAACCAACAGGATTTTGGACTTGTTGGTACTGGACATTTCTTGATCCAGCAGGACCAGCGGGGTTTTGAATAGCACCAGAAGAAGGTTGGTTCACCCCAACTGTGTGAGCATGAAAGCTACTCACAATAGTTGTTCCTAACACCATAGAGACATTCAGATTCTTCCCCCCATGTGGTGGCACAGCTTGTGCACTTACTTGAGGGACCGAAGGACTAACAAAGGTAGGACTTGAGACCATCGGTTGCACCGGATTTGTGACTTGGACTGACGAGGAAAGAGGGTTCAGAACAGTGGGTTGCATCGAGACTAAAGTAACTATAGATATCAACGTCTATTGGGGGGTCAGATTCTGAATGAACAGACCCATGTTAGGCATAGCGCCAGACACCCAAACAAGATTATGATAAAGAAAAGAGGCACTAGGTGTACCTGAGACCAACTATGCCAAAGTCACATAATTAGGAGGTAAGTTTCAATAAACGTTGATGGGAATGCTTCCCGTGTAGGGGAAACCTTCAGGAGGAAATTGATCTTCTTCCTCTTCAAGAGTGTGTGCAATGGAAACCTCTGAGTGACCCGGAGAGGATACTGGAAATTTGCCTTTGGGTTCCATGGGTGGAAACAAGCGACGATGAACGACCAAAGATGTTTGAGGGGATAATTCCAAAGGAATGCCCAGCTACTCGTACTGACTGTATGGACGCTGCAGTGATATCACAACAGTGTAGAACAAAGGATTAGGAGGATGAAAAACCAGTCCAAGCTGACCGTTAAGGGTCGAATGACTCTCGGGAGTCTGGATAGGGTTATCCAGATATTCCGGGCCAATATCAGAAAGTGACGCATTATCTGAGGGAGGTGGAGGATGAGATGACAAATGCTGAATGATAAGAACAATTCCAAGTTCAACAGCTTGGTCATCAACTGACTATGGTAATTCAGGAAATGGCTCCTCAGACAATCTTTCATACACAAGAGAGGAAGAGGAACTAGGTGAACCGGATGGTTTAGCCACGATGGATTTGCCTCAAATAACAGGAATAGAGAGATAAATTTCAAGGCTTTAAATGTACTTTAAAAGGAATACTCACGACTTGGCCTAGAAAAGAATAATGAGGATGTTATGAGATCGTGGGAAACAATTTTCCAAGACACATAAACAAACTGGTGCTCTTTCATGTTTTAAGAGTTGAGAAAGAAGCAAAGGTGACTCTATCACTTTTGATTTGAAGCGAGCTTGAAAGGACAAGTGCTTGGATGATATTTTAATATTAAAGAGTCAAAAAGATCAAATGACTACTCAGGATGATCTAGGTCAAAAGGATTACCAAGTAACCATGAATTGCAGAATACCTCCCGGCGAACAGAGAAGTATAGGTAGGCGATCTCCCCGAATGCTATGTTCGTTGTATCATGTTTACAAGGTAGCAGACTCGGCTTCCTATGCATAAAGGATTGAATCCTAGTGGGGTCTCCCTTTATATACTCGACAGTACGGGGAGCACAAGTCCGTACTAGCGCTGTCTAGTGCCGAAGCGAATGACAGCTGCTAGGTTTAAAGATGCCGGAACACATCTCTAGCCTAGACCTTCTAGATGTGATCGTTAGGTTTCAAATGCACCTTAGGTTAATTGAGTTCATTTTAAAGTTTATCTTGAATTATGTCTCGGTTTTTGGGCCTTAGCGATGTGACTCAAAAAATCCTGTATGCAGCTAAATGCGACAAGATTTTTTCAATTCGGTGAATTGTTTACGCTAGAGAGGGTAGAAAACACAATCAAATGAAAATAACCAAGCAACTGAAAGAAAAATGAATTTTTCGCTACTTTACTTTTTGAAAACAAAATAATGAAAAAAAAGCTCTTCCCAATTCCTAATTTCCTAACAAGTGCACCTCAAGTAGTCCTTTCAAAGGTAAAGAGAATTGTTTTTTTTTTCAAATGCAAATGCAACTCTAGTATTCAATGATGCTAAATAACATAACTTATTGATGCAGCAAACTAGAATTGTGTACTTTTCATGAAATGACAAAAATGTTTTTTTTGTAAAACACTTCAATAAAAAAGTTTTCGAGACAATCAATCCTAAAACAGATGAAAAGACACAAAAAGAACTTCTTCCAAATTAATGATGCAATGAGTCTACCAAAAACAAGACAAGAAACATGATCTATGCCGGAAAAGAGACGTTTAAACAATCAAACGAAACTTTTCAAACTTGAATGATGGAGATCAAAGCAATAAGAGGACTACAAACGAAACCTGAGTAAATTCACCAACAACTTGACTCACTGAGTTCACAATCAGCAGGATGGATGGCAACCTAGATGTCCTAGAGCCACTAACCATCCAAAGACTCAAGAAATCAAGCAAAAGAAGGCAAACCAACAAGCACATAAACCAAGCCAAATCAAGCTTTCCAGTCAGGGAGAAATAGCCTAAAACAAGCTAAGAGGTAGAAATCAAGAGAGCAAGGCACACTGGTTGAGATCTGGGGCAAACCCTAATCTCCATCTATAGGCATCGACGTGACTACATAACTAACAATAAGCACCAGAAGGGGGTCGACGCGACTGTTTTAGAAAAAACCATGCTGGCCAAGGATTCAAAGGAAAAAATAAAAATTTCCTCGGGTAAAAACCAGACTTGCTACTGTAAATTTCAGACTCAGAGCAGTAAACTAGGAAAAGCAGAGAACACTAGAGGGAAATGGTGATACTAGAAAAGTTCACACAAAACCATGAAGGTACAATCAATGAAACAAAAGGATTGGTTCCCCAACGGAGTTGCCAATTTATGATGCAGGTAAATTCTAAGTGCAGACACAAACAATTCCTCTAGCCCGAGAGAGAGGGTCTAGTCACAAACAGACAATCTATGGAAGATTTCCTTAGGCTAGAATCAATTAAGAGGGCCTACCTCTTAGAACGCTATTCTGCTTGGTGATGATCCTGCTTCCTCGCTCCAACTATCTTTTGTTTCCTTCCTTCGCACACCTGAAACAAGCAAACAACAACAAACAACAAACGTAATAGCATACAATATTGTATTCAGCCTACTTAACAGGTCAAGGAACATTAACCCATAAAGATGTAAAATGACACTTCATGTAGGAAATCAATCGATAGTTGCATTTATATAAATCAAAAAGAGATTACAACCGATGCCTTGACGTTGTTGGTCTCCTCTAATATATCCGGGTTCCCACACTTCTACTAGCACTTCATGGACAACCCCAACAATAGAGGTTTTAAGGCCTCTTTCCCTCTAGTCCCAAATCACACCCAAGCACACTATTCTCCCTCAAACGCACACTAGAAAACTTCAGACTATAGATGTCTTGCTGATTATTCTAACTCCAAACTGAAAACTAGCTTTTGCTTGGGAAAAAGAGAGCTTTTTATAGCTTGGATGGAATGGAGATGGTTCCACTTGTCATGGGAGAATGCCTTATGTCTTGGATTAGTTCCATCCTAATAGGGGAAAGGAGCCCAAACTAACCTTCTCGACTCCATCTTGCCTAACCATTTACCAGACTTCTGTTATGAAGCTTCTAGAGCTAGAAGCTTCAGCTCCATATTTAAAAAACTTTCCCAAAGAGGATAGGCACGAATGAGAAAGGGCTAAAACGATCCGATTGGCACTAGGGACAGTTGTAAACCCTGCATATCGGCGCGAGGAGGACATGGGTCATTAGCGTCGATCTTGTAAACTAGGATAAACAAAAGATTTTTGGGAAATGATGCAAAAGGGAATTGTTCTACACATGAAGAGGGACACAATGGGAGTTTCTTCATGATACGAAAACATGTTGGGTACACTCTAGAGGTCCTCCGGGATCGTGGATGGGGAGTACAGGGATAGCGACAAAATGTTGTGTAACAGGAAGATCTTTGTTCAGTTATTTTATCAACATATGGTCCTACAATGATTTACTGTGATAATATGCGTTGTATCAAATTGTATGAGAATCCATTTTTTCATGATTGGTCCAAACATATCGGCATTTGGCGTCACCATAATTGAGATTGTGTGGAGGGGAGAATCATGTTACTGGAATGCATCCGTACCAAGGAGCAGGATGTAAATATTTTTGACAAAGGCATTGTCAAGACGAAATTTTGAGTTTCACAGAGGCAAGATTGGAGTAGTAGATAATCCCTTTCTTGTTGAGAGGGAGTGTTGCAAATGCAACAGGAAAATCCTAATTTAATTTTTTCCTTCAATTAAATTGTAATTCCACATCCCATGACAACTTGTAATAGTCAGCTAAGTTAATTTGATTTAGTTGGCTTAATTAATTTGAGTTGAGGGTCTAACTAGAGTCATGTAATGTGTCTCCTACATTTTAGGAGCCCTGGTTGAGTTTATTTTCAGTTGTAATTATTTAATTCAGTCTAACTGAGTTAAAAGTTAGTTAAACTAGTTCCAACTTATGGGAAAATTTATAAGAGACCTAGTAGTGGGGTGTAAAATGCAGTGATCAACCAGTAAACTAAAGATTCACTCATAATAACTCATGCATGTCAGATCAGAGAATGAACCAGATGAGATTGGATTTGAGGGAAATTTTACTATCAGATGTACAACAATCTGAATTGTACAAGTGGTGCACGCAGTCATAGGAAGGCCTATGAGGATTTCTCAATTCATAACTGAGGAATTTCCCAATAAAACATGGGATAATTCCCAAGGAAACTGCACAAGGAAATAGGAGATTGGCAAGCAATAGAATTGGATAAGTATTGGCTTGAGCTTGTTCGGGAAGCAGTGAGATATATAGAGATAGTGTAGAGTTTTCTCAGGCTTGAGCAAAGCATTATAATCTTTTCATATTTTCTGATTAATGAAATATATAGATAGTAGGGGTTTTCAGCTATGGATTTCCCCATAAAATTATTGTATTATGTGTGATTGAATTATTTCTCTTTTATGCTTCGTGATTTCATCAATTGTTTATTATTTCCACTAATGAGTAGAGTATATTCAAGTAAACTTTTTTAGCATATTGAAATCTGTAGTTTGAATCTACAAGGAAGTAACTAAATATAGGTAGGTGGTGGAGAGTTTCATATGCCTTGCTGGTACTAGGTTATATATTTCATTTGCAAATGGTATCCTTTCTAGTTTCATCCAAAAATCTTATGTGTGACATTCATGTGCTACGAAACATGTTATAAGGTACTTAGGAACTCAAGAATTTGGATACTCAAAGGTGTGGGGATTCAAATAGTTGGATATATCGATTTATACTTTGACAGGAATAAGAATAATCGACTATCTACTTTAGGTCATGAGTCCTTAATCTGTGGCTATATCTTAGAGATCGAGAAATATTTTTGTTCCAATAGATTTGACTATAAAAGAAAAAAATATTGTTATTATGTATATGATCCAGGTGGATATTGGTGGTCACCCACCTATTCCACTTGGACCCTCACCATTGTTTCTTTCAGTTTTTCAGTTTCATTAATTGTAGCACAATTTACTGTTTTTGGAGAGATCTTTCCAACGAGGTATCATATGCGTCAAACAATGATAATATGACCAAGTTACGACCCCGGGAAGTTGGCTTCCCAACTATCCCAACGGTGCCCATAAACTCTTGGTATTACATCTCCTCGGGTTAGGGTTTTGGTTGTTTAGGGTTTTCTCTTATTGTTCAATAATAAAGAGGCCCTTGAGCCTCATTGTAACTTAGTTCAAAGGCATGTAGCCGCCACATCTCTTCTCAGAGATAAGCTACCATCGCCCAAGCTATCTTTTTTCCATTCTGTTTGTAAGCATAGTTCAGTATTTTTCTATTAATGAAATAATTTTTTTTCCTGTTGCATATCTGTGTTTATGATTATGTTTGTAAGTTGTAGAGTTCATGTTTAAGTTCAGATAATTGGTATCAGAGCGATCTTCTCTTTCTCTGTTTTTACTTACATGTCCCCAACGAGGCCAGGGTATAAGGATCTAGCACTCGATCTGGTTGAACCATTGTAGAATCAACCTCACAAAACTCGATGACCTCCCATGGCGGAAGAAAAGAAATACAAGGGGGCAGGAGATCCTTTCAAAATATTTCTTCAGGAAGCCCTCAAGCGACAGAGGGACATGATGATGGATAACTTTTCCCAAATCCTTCAATGACTACCCATAGGTGATGCATCTTCATCCAATAGCTACTCAGGAGGCGCTACTACTTTTAAGGTACAATTTAACATCGATATTCCCATATTTCAATGCCTCATACATGAAGACGCCATAGATAAATGGTTTAATCTATTGGAAGGATATTTTTCAGTTCATGACTTTTCCAATCGGGAAAAGATTACTTTTGCACTTCTCAAATTACCCCACACGTCAAGGATTGGTGGGAAAATTACTGCGAACAAAAGGACAAGAGTGAAACCTCGTTGCTTTTAGCCACACCCACTTGGAATTATTTCCGAGATGCCATAAAGGAACAATATTACCCTATTAGGAACTATGAAGATAAATACATAAAGTGGAACATGCTACGGCAGGGAAGGGACCAAGATGTGCGAGAATTCACAAATACTTTCCATACCCTTTGCACGAAGTTGGGTATCAAGTATATTGACCGACATTTGGTGGTCAAGTACCATGACTGTCTACACAAGTCCATCCATGACGAGATGGAGTTCCTGGACATCTCCTTGCTCGGCACAGCATATCGGTATGTTGTAAAGATTGAGAAAAAGTTTAAACAGAAGAAGTGGGAAATTGGATATGTGAATCCAAAGCAAGAAAAGGCGCCCCTAAACCACAGAACAAAGCACCAAGCCAAGGCAGGGCTACCCAAGACAACCCACCAAAGTTGCAAGAAAATAACAACACCAAGAAGACGAATAAGGACACGGGAAAATGGTGTGAGTTCCATAAGAGTTCCACTCATAATACAAGTGGGTGTCGGTCCAAGTAGTCACTAGTGGCCGAGCTTAAGGCTTCTGAATCAGACATAGGTTTTGACTCTGAATTAGAACCTGATAAGGGAACTGACAAAGGGAAGAAAATCATTGATGCGGAGCGCAATGCCATTGTGGCCACCACAAAGATCCAAAAAATTGAGCTCGAAGATCCAGAGGAGGGGGAATGCCTCTTCCACTCAGAGATGTGGGTGAAGGGTTCTTCGTTGTAGTTCATTGTCGATAATGGGAGCCAAAAGAACCTCATTTCTGTAGAGATTGTGAAGCAGCTAGTACTAAAGACTATAACACATCCACAGCCGTACACCATCGAGTGGCTCCACCAAGGACAAGATCTTTGCGTCAACCAATAGTGCCGCCTTCCCTACAACATCAAGCCCTTCACAGATGAGGTACTCTGTGACATTTCTCCGCTTGAAGTTTTTGATGTATTGTTAGGACAACCATACTTGTTGAAACAACATGATGTATATGAGTGTAGACCTCATTCTGTGACTATTACCTTGGCTAATAAGTTGTACAAGATACCAGAGGTAGCCCCACCTACTGCCATCTCTTTGATCACTGCAAATAAATGTAGTAATATCATTTCCCAGACCAGGAAACTTATTTTTCTTATGATTCACCCCCAAGGCAAGAAGAAGGTTGTAGCCACGACTTCCAGGTAGGGCTCCTCTACACAGCAACAACAGATGTAAAAGGTTGTGGAGGAGTACAGGGATATTTTTGCCTCATCCACATGGGTACCTCTACACTGTCAGGTCAAGCACTCCATCGATCTGACCCAGGGCACGTTGCTACCCAATGGACCGATCTCTCAACACTCTGTTCTGGAGAACGATGCGATCAAGAGGCAGATTCAGGAACTACTATAGAAAGGGCACATTAGGCCAAGCTCATCACCCTTTAGGAACCCGATGGTATTGGTACAGAAGAAGGATGGGACTTGGAGGCTCTGTATTGACTAGCGGGCGCTAAAAAAGATCACTCTCCGAAATAGGTACCCAATCCCACAAATTGATGACCTTCTAGACTAGCTCAAGTGTGCAAAATATTTTAGCAAGATTGACTTGAAGTGAAGTTATGACCATGTTATGTGGAATTTTGCATCTACAGATAAATACAATTTCCAAGGTGGGTAGCTACACCTAGAACAACATATTTAAAGTGTTTATCCTTTTTATATAGAAGATAAATAAGAAAAGGGACATACTTGTTATCTTTCGCTTTCCCTTTGTCTCCTTTGTATGGCTCCCGTTGCTCCTTCTCGAACTTAATCCGCTCGACAAGTACCTGCAATCATAAACAAAGGACAAAAACCAATCAAAGTAAGAGATCTATCTACTATAAGCAAATGGAATCGAAAGCATTTACACATATAATCATCATACATAAAGACAAGAATATGGGAAAAGGTGTAAACAACATTATTAAGTAGAAGGAAGAATTACAACCATGAAGTCCGATCCATTGTCACTCCTCCAGCTTGAGTTCCAACCAAAATCACATCAAAAGCACAACACTTTGGCAGCATAACAATACTTGCTTACAATCTCAAACCTCACAACAACAGTATCTCCTTACAAATTCTCAAATTCCAGACCCTTATCAATTAGATGAGTGCTCAATTTATAGGAAAATGGTGTTAGTTTGGTCATAAATAAGGGTATTGAATGGCCTTCCAAACTTAGAGTTAGTTTCCATGGAGGAAAGGATGAGAGGATAGGAGGTTACTTAACTCATTCCCTATCCAATTTCGAGCTCATAGGAGATGATAAGTGTGGGAATCTTCTAGAAGGCTCCAAAAGATAAGAATATTCCCAGAACCCTATGAGGATTTCACTCAATCTCGCTCAGCATAGGTCAAAGTGGGCCTAAGTCCTCTGAAATGCACCCTAACATGGGCCTACCTGCACTAAAGCACACTTACCCATGACCAAGACTGCGCTGGTCCCTCAAGGAGGCATTTTTGGAGGGTTTCAGGCCAGGAAACTCTCAGGAAAGGAGGCATTCAAAGTGATGACTTTTCTAGGGCATGTAGCAACTGGATTAGGGTTTGATGAGCCCTAAAAGTACTGATCTGAATGATGGGAGTGATGTGCCCAAATAGACCTGTAACAACTGGGTGCCTATCGAACCCTCTGATGTGTGGAAGAATACCCTTAAATCCAAGGAGGGCCTTTTCGAATGGTTGGTCATGCCATTTAGATTCATGAACGCCCCTGCAACCTTCATGAGACTAATGAACGACATCTTGCGACCCTCCACCAATTCATTCGTGGTGGTGTATTTAGATGAAATCTTGATCTTCAACCAGAGTTGGGAAGAGCACCTCCACCATATTCGACAACACAAGTTTTGTGCTAACTTGGAGAAATGCACCTTTGGCTTGACCCAGGTTCAATATATGGGGTACATCATTGATGAGCAGGGTGTACATGTGGACCTATCCAATTCATTCGAGATTGGCTAGCCCCAACCACTCTAACAGAGCTCCAAAACTTTTTGGGTCTTGCTAATTTCTACCATAGGTTCATGTTGGGGTTCTCTCGTATCACTTTAATTCAAGTCACCAAGGGCAGAGCAAAAGAAAAGTTCTTTTGGTTGGAAACCCAATAGCAAGCACTCTCTGAGTTGAAGAATCACCTATGTTCTGCACTAGTACTCACATTACCAGACCTACAACAACCATTTGAGATTGAGACAGATGCCTCCGACTAAGTTATTGATGTGGTTCTTACTCAGCATGGGCATCCAATGGCTTTCCACAGCGAGACACTTTCAGACATATTCCGAAAGTACCCCACTTACGACAAAGAAATGTATTCCATTGTGCAGGAATGCCATCAATGGAGGAATTACATTCTGGGGAAGGAAACTGTCATCCACACAGACCACCAACCTCTACAGTTCATACAGACACAAGGGAAGTTGCAAAACGATCACCATCAGAAATTCTCCACCTATCTGCAACAGTTCCATTTGAACATTTTTATAATAAGGGCAACACCAATAATGTCACTGATTGCCTCAATTGACCACCGATCATGGCGCTAATCACTATGCTCGACTCTTGTGGGCACGAGACATCAGGATGGACACATCTTTAAAACAATGATCTAGAATTCGACAGCATATACCAGATACTCCTCGAAGGGGAGCAATTTCCAAATTTTCACCTTCAGGATACACTGTTATGCCACTTGGGACACATTTGTTTTCCTTCAAGTAAGCGTGAAAATATGATTTGGGAGGCACACTACATTTGGGGTGTTGGACATTTCTAAGTAGAGAAAACAATGCTGGTATTGCAGAAGTACTTTTATTGGCCGAAACTTCATCAGGATGTTTGGAAGTATATTAAAACCTACACCACCTATGCCATTGCAAAACCAACCATCATGAAGCAAGGCATGTATACTCCTCTACCTACTCCTAGTCAGCCTTGGGAATCTGTCTCCATGGATTATATGTCGGGCCTTCCTTCTACTAAGCATGGAAATGATTGCATTTTCGTGGTCATCGACAAATTATCTAAGATGGCCTTCATGGCAGCCTGCAAGAAGAGTATCACAACAAAGGCCACTGCTAAGCTCTTCTTTGAGTGAGTGTGGGTACACTTTGGGATCCCATAGTCCATTATCTCAAATCGAGACAACAGATTCCTAAGTGAATTTTTGTCAAGTATTTGGTCGATACTGGATACAAAACTTACTAAGCGCATGACTTTCCATCCCCAAACTGATGGCCAAACGGAGGTTGTCAACAAGATGATCATACACATTCTACACATGTACAACTCAAAGCGTCCATGCACATGGGATGAAAGTCTCCCCTATGTCCAACACAGCTACAACAAAGCTCTCCATAGCTCAGTAGGCCACGACCCCTTTCAGATAGGGCTGGGATTTCAGTCATTATGCCTGATTGATGTGGCCATACCATTTGCAGCCACTTAGGTAGATTTGGCTCACATGCAGTCTGAAGCTGAAAGGGCTAACAACTTCATTGAGTGAATTCAACACATCTTCCAATTGGTCCATGATATATTGGACAGAGTTAATGCTAAGTACAATAAATGCCATGATCAACATCGAGTGTCATACAAGTTCCAGGTGGGCGACAAAGTTTGGCTACATTTGCAAAAGGAGCGACTTGTTGGACCCCACCGCAAGCTTCGTGCGCTCCGATATGGGCCATACACCCTAACCAAGGCCGTCGATGACAATGTCTTCGAGCTCAACATCCCACCATTCCTTATTCTGCACCTAGTGTTCAATGTAGATCACCTTTGACCATACCTTCTACCATTGTTAGACACATCTGACATTGCAGAACATCTCACACCAACAAAGCTCAACTTGAATTGCATGGAATAGGCCACAACTGATCAGATCATGGACACACAGATCAATAACACTTGGAAATAGAGGATACAACTATATTGAGTTATCAAAATAGGCCAACTCCTTCACTAAGGAAAATGGCTCACCAGGGACCAAGTTCAGCAAAAGTTTCCTCATATCATGAGGAACTCAATGCAATGGGGACCATTTCTTCCTAAGGGGGGAGGACTAATCCAGGTGGATATTGGTGGCCACCTTCCTATTCCACTTGGACCCTCACCATTGTTTCTTTTAGTTTTTCAGTTTGCTTAATTGTAGCACAATTTACTATTTTGGGCAATTTTTTAGGTCCTAAACTTCTTAAGCTGTTTGATGCCCTAAATGATGTTTTTTTCGGCAAAATTCATATTGATATTACAAAATAAATCACATCGATAGTTGTAGTCCTCAGAGATATCTTTCCAACAAAGTATCATATGCGTAAAACAGAGATAATATGACCCAGTTACGACCCCGGGAAGTTGGTTGCCCAACTAACCCTAACAGGGCTGATAAACTCTTGGTATTACATCTCCTCAGGTTAGGGTTTTGGTTGTTTAAGGTTTTCTCTTATTGTTCAATAATAAAAAGGCCCTTGAGCCTCATTGTAGCTCAGTTCATAGGCATGTAGCTGCCAAATCTCTTCTCATAGATAAGCTACCATTGCCCGAGCTATCTTATTTCCATTCTGTTTGTAAGCATAGTTCAATATTTTTCTATTAATGAAATGAAGTGCTTTTCTCCTGCATCTCTTTGTTTATGATTATATCTGTAAGTTGTAGCTTTCATGTTTAAGTTCAGATCAATATATTATGTGGCTTAGGAAGATACTAAAGGATAATTTGTAGAAAATATAGATGAATGTCAGTCTATTTTTTATTGACATCCTTATGTAATCAAGTCAGACAAGAATCTTATATTTTGTGATCAGACCAAGTACAATATGGTTTGATAAAATGTAGAACCCAAGACTATTCATTTGATACATTCTCCCACAAGTGAGAAAATTACATACATCATCACCAGAGTGCTTGAGAGAGAAATTTCGAAAATTTAAGAAAGATGAAATCACTTAGAAGAACCCTTTCCAATTAATGGGGCGAATGTTTGAAACATAATCCTAGGGATTGTGGTGTATTGTAAATATTATTATTTTTAGTTTAGAAGAAATATTAAGACCCATTAATGGATAAGAATCATCACCAAGAGGAAACCAAATGTCATATCTCAATGTATTTTTATGACAATGACATTAGTTAAATTATGTTAAACTTAGTGTTATTCAATGATTATTATTTTTTAATATGGAACAAATAATTTTTTTTCTAGGTATTCATTAATATTATGATGTTAAATCAAAAGTAGAATGGAGAATGCAAGATGTTTTCAAATTTATATGAAGATGCTTTCTTATTCTATCTATTGTAGCTAGGTATCTATGCTAGCTTGTAAATACAAGGATAGTTATATATACTCCTATCGTTATATCTAGAACATAAATGTTATTCATGAAATATATATATAAAAAAAACATATACATATTATATGAATAGGGAAAATGTGTAGAAATGTTTGTTCTTGAGTCATTGTTCTAAATCTTACATTCTCTATCCCAAGGGAAATATTTCAAAAAAAAATGAAAATAGAATTCCATACATAAACGCCTATAACAAAACGATGCAACCTTAGAGTGGTTTTGGTTCAACAAAATTAGCACCAAAATTGGTTGTTATAACAACTCACCAAACACAATATTTTCCTCAATATTGGCACTAAGGGTTTCTTTTCATTAAAATTCATAAAAAGGTTTACAAAATTCCATTAGAAAAATCATTCCTACGATGTAATCCATTCCCTATTATTTTTGTTCTCTTATCCACGTTGTGAGTTATTGAACATCCTTCCTAGTAGTTATTATTTCTAGTACAAGTACATTCTTTTAGCTTCCCTTAATCTACCTCAAGGGTATTTAAAGTTCCAAAATATTGTTATTTAACAATAGACAATTATCTTTCTTCTAGAAGGCAACAATCCCATATTAAGTTTTTCTTGATTTTTTATTGTATTTGCAAAAGCTTTGAAAGCATTATGTTGAACATTTCCTTCGACTAAACCATTTGTTATTGTGAAAATAGATTGGTTTTCTCGTAGAAATCATGTTTTCAAATATTCTCATTTCCTTCATTTAAAACATTAACTTTGCCGCCATTTTATTAGAATAATATTTTTTAAATAATAATG
The DNA here is from genome assembly GCA_031772625.1 of Pinus tabuliformis. Taxonomy (NCBI): domain Eukaryota; kingdom Viridiplantae; phylum Streptophyta; class Pinopsida; order Pinales; family Pinaceae; genus Pinus; species Pinus tabuliformis. Next base: position 315,697,442 of record CM062814.1, on the reverse strand, counting down.
TTTGAAGCATATTGATATTCATAGATGGAATAATTTTTACTTATTTTGATTTTCCCATGGAAAGATTATACTTTGAAATTATTGAGCTTACTTGCAATGAAAATATCAAATCAACTAAGCATGAGGGTTGTATCAGTTGGTCAAGTCCCAATCATTAAAGCACCTCTGCTATCTTGACACCTTCAGGGTCAGACTCCATGATTGAGCTAATGGAATTTGGTCCTTTCAGATAGATCTACTTGGTACAAATATTCTTTGGACATAAGCGTCAATGATCTTTGGAAATCATGAACCACATAGAATTTTATTATTTATTTCACTCAACTAAAGCAAAGCATTGTTCTTCACTCAACTAATATAATATAAATAGTATTGCTTCATAAGGCAATATTACATTCAAGTTGTATATGTAGAACTCATTTCAAACTTTGATAATGATAGGATATCTAGGAAAATTATTTAGTTGAACATAACGTAGTGAAATCTCATTAATGTTGGTAAGTTTAGAAAGCTACATCACATATAGTTGTTATATCAAAAATTGAATTTCAATTATCTCTAAATTAAACTTTAAAATTCATGAAAATTCCAATCAAATACAAACTTCGCTAAAAACCTATACTACAAGCCCTTGATCTACCTTAATAAATTCCACTTCCATGCTGGAAAAGGAGCCCCAATACTAGATGTGCAAGTGAAATAAATGTCTAAGACCTCGAGCTTGGAAGTGAATATGGGGTAATGGACATCCTCCCTAGGACCTCGACCTTTGAAGTGACTATGGGGTAATGGACATCCTCCTTTCAATAGATGTTATAGTTTCTTTGGCTAATGTAATATGGTTGGCTTGATAATTTTTAAGTAACCTTGAATCATGATGGATTTCAAACCTCCACATGAATAATATACAAATACAGTGCTTCACACCACCCAAAACAATTTTTGAAACGCATTTATGATGGTGTCACCTATAAGAATGAGTTTATACTACATTTATCACTCAAAATCTTAACTTAAATATGGGAAATGCATGGAGGGAAGGAGAGAAATCCACATGGATGGCATGCAAAGAAGAATGATAAATTTTAAGAGAATCATAAATTGTCTCGATTTCTAACTATTTTAACTTTTGGCTAGATTTTTGAATTACTAATGTTAAATCTTATCAACTATTTTAACTTTTGGCTAGGTTTTTGAAGTTCTAATGTTAACGCTTATTATTTTCTAAGGTATAGTTAAGTTAGAGAACAAAATATCTTTTATGAAAAGAAAAAATAGCTATTTGTCTTGATTTTCTTTTCTATATAAATTCGATTAAAATAATTTTTATACAAATACATTGCTTCACACCACCCACAAAAAATCTGAAACTCCTTTATCATGGTGGCACCTATGAGAATGAGTTTTATACTACATGTATCACTCAAAAGCTTAACTCAAATATGGTAAATGGATGAAGAGGAGGAGATAAATCCACATGGATGACATCCAAAGAGGAATGATATATTTTAAGAGAACCATAATTTGTCTCAGTTTCCAACTATCTTAAGATTAACTCAAATATGGGAAATGCAGAGAGGGAAGGGGAGAAATCTGCATGGATGACATGCAAAGAAGAATGATACCTTTTAAGAGAATAAAAAATTGTCTCGGTTTCCAACCATCTTAACATTCAGGTTTTTGAAGTGCTAATGTTAAAGCTTATTGTGTAATTTAGGACTAAATTAACAAACAAAATAGCTTTTATGCACGGTACAAATAGCTATTTGTTTTGATTTTTTTTTTATATAAATTTAATTAAAATAATAATTATTTTATTTTTCCATTAAATAAAACAATATTTAATCTTAATAATTTGTATATTTTCAATTTAAAAAGAAAATCCTCTCACAAATTAAAGTTTCCTTATCATAGCATACATAGTGCTCACGGAAATTAAATTATAATTTCCCTTGTTTTCCGCATTATATCTAATAACATTGAGATAACAAGATGCCATAGCAAAAATTTGGACTTAAATTACAATCACGTAAAATCTCATACTCAAACTGTTGAAATATCCATCTGAGCGTTGTTCCGAAATGCAAATGTATTAAGGGGAATAGGAGCATTTCTATATGCCATTAAAATTGCAAAGTAACACCGGAATCAGAATCTAATTAATCGGAGCCTGAATTAACCCAAAAATAACCAGCCACGTAGAGATCCGTAGAATTGCCCACACCGAATGTCGAAAGGTTCTGAAATGAACAGCTTTTTGAAAGGTAGATTAGTAATAAACCTCTGGGAATGGACGATTCTAATATCCATGCCATAAGGATAAAGATTCTAATAAAACATATGCGCAAATGTTGTAACAATACACATCAGGAGTCGGTGACTAAACTGTCTTTCAACAGCAACATGTATTGATTCAATTCCAACGTGTACTGATAAGCACCTGGAAAAGTTAGATGCAGATGACTTTATGCATGTTGTTGTATTGACCACACTTTGTCTACGTTACTGTAGTCCTCTACTGATGACGATTCTAAAGAAATGATTTCAGCAGCTCAGTAGAGTATCTGCAGTGGGTCGACGGTATTTGGTGCGCTAACTTTTTATTCGGCATTAGGTAAATCTACGAGTGGACAGACTTGCTGTAAATGTGGCTGTGGGAGATGTTGAGAGTTGTTTTATTCCTTCGTAATAGTGATCTCACTTGGATATAAGACATTATTGAAGTGCATTTGCAATATATATTAAATACATATAATTACTTAATTAATGAGTTCAGTTACAACCATTCTAAATTTTTTTCTAATTTGTTATGAAACGAGCTCACAAAATAGAAGAATTCAATGACTTCAAAAGTAGCCTCTTTGAAGGGGAAACCTCTTTTACATTACACAAATAAACAATTCTTGGATGATACAAATGACAATACTTCCTTTCTATATATAGGAGTCTAAGGGGCCACAATATAATCAGAGCCGACATAACTAAAATAATGTAAGGGCACAACAATAACAATAGTGGGCTTCTATGGGGCACAATAATAACAATATGGGGACAACATGGGCACAACAATAACAATAAGGGGTTACAATGACAATAATAATAAGGGAATAAACTAGTATTATAGGGACTTAACATGTCCCTCCTTCAAAAAAGTGTTGTCCTCAATGCTTGAGTAGTTCTCGATGCTTTTGTATAAAATTTCATCCTCTCATGTGGAATCTTCAATGGGAAAGTTGTTCCACTTGATGATATACTCTGAAATTGATCAATTTCGTAGCCGTTGAGTTCTTCTTTCAGTGACTGCTTCAGGTTCCAATATGATTTTTCCTTCCTTGTCAAGTTCATGAAATATTTTTTGAACTCGGAGCTTGTCACCTATAACCTTCTTTAAGCATGAAGCATGGAAAACTAGGTGCACTCGGGAAGATGCAGGAAGTTCCAATTTGTATGCCATAGTACCAATCTTTTGCAACAACTTGTACAAACCATTATACTTTGGTGATAATTTATTATCCTTCTTAGCTTGCTTGAGGTACATTTGTTTTTATGGTTGTAGTCATAGAAATACTTAGTCACCTACATCAAAACTTCTTTTGTTACAATGTTGATCTGTGTGTTGTTTCATTCTATTCTGCGCCAAAGTCAGGTTATCCTTTAAGAGTTGGAGAACACTTTGTTGATGCTCAATGTGATCTTCCATTGCTTGAACCTTAGAATTTTCTCTTAAATATGATGTGATGGATGGTGGAATATATCCATAAAGTTCCATAAATGGGGTCATTCTTGCTGATGTATGGAAAGAAGTGTTATACCACCATTCAGCCAAAGGCAACCATTTCACCCATTGTCCATGTTTATCAGACACAAAGCAATGAATGTATCCTTCCAAACATTTGTTCACTATCTCAGTTTTCCCATCAGATTGAGGATGATAAGATGAGCTATGAGCTAACTGAGTACCCAGAGAAGAAAATAATTATGTATAAAAATTTCCAGTGAAAATAGGATCTCTGTCACTTACAATAATCTTTGGGTTTCCATATATCTTTTGAATTGTTTCCATAAATGCAGTAGCAACTGTACTGGATTTAAATGGATGAGATAATGCACAAAAGTGTGCATAGTTGGTAAGTCTATCAACTACCACCATGATGACACTCTTTCCTTCGAAATTGGTTAAACCTGTGACATAATTCATTGAAGCCTCCTACCAACATTGACATGGAATGGATAAAGGTTGTAATAGACCTGGGTCTTAACTATCTCAAATTTATTTTGTTGGCAAACCAAACATTCTACCACAAACTTTTGAATATCAGATTTAAGGCCATCCCAAAAAAAATCTTTCTTAACCCTGTGCTAAGTTTTTTAAAATATTGAATGTCCTCCTAAGGGATAGGTGTGCAATTCCATTGTAATAGACCTGGGGTCTTAATTGTATCAACTTTATTTTGTTGGAACACCAAAAATTCCACCACAAACTTTTTAATATCAGATTAAAGGCCATCGCAAAAAAAATCCTTCTTAACCCTGTGGTAAGTTTTCAAAAATCCTGAATGTCCTCCTAAGGGATAGGTGTGCAATTCCGGAAGAATATTTTGTTTGAGTTGGGAATTATTACAGAGGTATAAGTCATCTTTGTACCATAACGAATCATTTTTCCAGCTAAATGTATCAAATGTACTGGGATCTTGCTGCAACTTTTCAATAAGTTCCCACACCTCTTCATCATTCTTCCATTCATCCCCTGCTTTGTTTATCTAAACTTGTTGGATAATATAAATGGCACAAAGAAATGATTCCACATCCTCGTCCTTTCTTGAGAGTGCATCTGCAACAACATTTTGCTTCCCTTTTTTTAAGATGATTTCAAAGTCATAACCCAACATCTTTGTGACGCATTTTTGCTGCTCTTTTGAAGATAATCTTTGTTCTAAAAAGTGTTTAAGACTATCATGATCCATTTTTACCTTGAAGTGTCTTCCCATTAAGTAAGGTCATCATTTCTTAAGTGCATGTAGTATTGCCAACATTTCCGTCTCATAAATAGTTGTGTAAATACTTTCCTTTCATTGGACGACTTTCAAAAGAAATGGGTCTTTCTTCTTGCATATAAAAAACACCATTTCCATTTCCCGAGGCATCAAATTCCATAATAAAGGTTTTCGTGAAGTCTGGCGTAGCTAAGACCAGTGCCTGGGACATTTCCTCTTTAAGATGTTTAAAGGCTTTCATTGCTTTTGGAGTCCAAGAAAATGCATTTTTCTTCAGTAATGTTGTTAGAGGTGTCTTTATTCTCTCATAATTCTTAACAAACTTGTGATAATACCCTGTCAACCCGAGAAATCCTCACAGATGCTTTATGGATGTGGGGATTTTCCATTCCTTAATGGCTTTAATTTTGCTAAGGTCTACCTTAACACCTTCATGAGATACAATATGACCCAAATGTTCCAACTCTTGTACTCCAAAGAAACATTTGGAGGTTTTTGCATATAATTCTTTCTCCTCCAATAGTTTGAGCACTCTATCAACATGGTCCTTCCAAGAGTTGTTGTAGATTAATATATCACCAAAAAATACTAACAAAATTTTCTAAGGAAGGGTTTGAAAATGGAATTCATCAAACTTTGAAATGTATAAGGTGCATTGGTAAGGCCAAAAGGCATGACCAAAATTTTTATAATGACCCTCATGAATTCTAAATGTTGTTTTTGGAATGTCTTGAGTCTTCATTCTGATTTGCTGATATCTTGAACGAAGGTCCAACTTGGTGAAGTAAATTACTCCATGCAATTCATCCAATAATTCATCAATGACAGGAATGGAAAATTTATCTTTATTAGTGAGCTTGTTGAGCTCCCTATAATCCGGATACATGCGCCATGATCCATCCTTCTTGTGCAGCAATACTACTGGAGCAGAGAAACAACTTTGGCTAGGTTGAATTATAGCAGCCTTTAGCATTTCTGCAACCATACGTTCAATTTCACTCTTTTGGGCATAGGGATATCTGTAAGGCCTAATGTTTGGAGGAACACTTCCTGGAATCAAATGAATAGCATGATCGTGATCACGAATAGGTGGTAGGCCTTTGAGAGTCTCAAATAGCCTGGAATGATTATCCAAGACTTTTTGGAGATATGGAGAAATAGATGATCTCGATGTTTGAACCTCTAGCGAATATAAATGTGCAATTACGCCACATTGTTCTTTATTTAGAAGCTTTTTCATGCCATTATAACTGATTATTTTTCCTAGTTTCCCTACAATACACCTTAATTCAAATTCCTTTCCTTCTGAAAAAATTCAAGAAAAGTTCTTGAAAATTAAAAGCTATCGTACCCAAAGATTGTAGCCATTGGACTCCTAGTACAACCTCCGCCACCCATTAGAATCAAAAGCATTGGACTATTCAACACATATTCTCCCATGGATAGCTTGATATCATGGAACTTTCCAAAGCAATTTATGGTTCCTCCATTTGCAACCATCACTTGACACTCTAATGCTGCATATAGAAAGCAATTCAAATCCTTCACTATCTTACAATGAATAAAATTATGGGTAGTACCTAAATCAATCAAAACTATTACCATTTGATTCTTGATATGTCCTTCTATCTTGATAGTTTGAGGAGTGGTAATTCTAGCCAATGCATTACAAGATATGGTCAGATTCATTTCTTCTTTCTCTAGAGTTTGTTTCTAGTGTGTATCCTCTTCTTTCGATGTTTCTTGTTCATTTTCTTCTTCCTCCTCACAATCTGTGTAAAATAATTTCTTCTCAGCAGACTTATGACCTTTAGTGTATTTGCTATCACAACTGTAACAAATCCATTTTGCTCCTTTTTCTTCCAATTGTTGTGGAGTCAAACTTGTAGGTTGTGGAAGGCTAGAGGAAACAACACTTCCATCTTTATAGTTGTGATCGGTAGACTTCTTTGTTCCAAAATTTTGCTTTCAATTTTTCTTGCCAACCTGAATGCCTTCTCTAATGAATCAGGTTACCAAAGGTGAACCTCATGTTGGATGTTATCTTTTAAATTCCCTATGATCACATCAATCATATGCTCCTCTGGAATATATTTTACCCTTATATTCAATTTCTGGAAGTCCTCAATGTGCTCCACCATTGAACCCTTTTGTTTTAGATTTTTCAATTGGCTAAAAAAGGTGTCGCTTTTTGTATCCTCATAATGTGTTATTATTTCTTCCATAAAACTTACCCAAGTGGCAATTTTTTTACGAGAGAAAAGTCATCGATACCATACAAACTTATTGGGTTCCAAATATAAAGCTGCAATGCGTACCTTTTATGTGTTTTGCACATTATGGAGATCGAAATATTGCTCCATTTGTAGTATCCATGTTACAGGATCCTTCCCATCAAACTTCCTCATATAGATCTTTGGAACATGGTGGATCTTCAATCCAATGCTAGAGTCTATGAAATCATGACTAAAATTTCTTTTGTTCTCATCACGAGTTTCCTCTACTACCTTTTCTCCTTTATAAAGCATTTCTTGTAGCAACTTTATCAAACCTCCTTTCAAACCTTCCATGCCTTTTTTCAAATCTTTAATGTTTACTTCTACAACATCCATCTTAACTTCCATGCCATTCATCTGAGCTTCCATGTCTTTCTTTAAGCCATCCATCTCAGCTTCTGTTACTTTTTGTGAGAGTGAAATTTGTTGCACTTGGTCTAATAATTTTGATATATCATGTTGCATTTCTTCATCTTCTTCACGAGTAATGTTAGAGCTTTCAGGTTGCCTACTAGGTGTTTCCATTTTCTTTCTTCAGAGCATCAATTAATGATAAATATGTTTCACTATTCCCTTTAAATCACTTTAAACAAATTTTCAAACCAATCTTATGCAAAAATTTTAAAAAGACTACACACCTTTTTTCTCTTTGTAGGAGCTTGATATTGAATCTGTTGTATATCTATAATTTCAGAACTCCAAGGTCTAAAATTTTGTTCTGTGATATCCCTCTTCATCTTATTTCCAACCCCACAAGTCTGATCTAGATTGGATTCTATAACAAATAGTTATATCAAATCTTCCACGATGACCTAATTATAGATTGGTTCAGTAGAGAGAAATTGTACGAAGTGCCACATGTCATTGTTTTGACCTTAGGACCTAAAAACGATACATTGAAAACTAAATTCTGCCCTCTTTCTGTAATTGTTTACAAAATTTCAATCTGATGCTTACAGAAAAAGCTATACCAATTTTCCCAAGGTGACCTATTTGAGATCGAATTCGTGAGCCTACTGATGAGCCCCAATTTTTGGTATAATTTGGGCTCATTTGGCCTACTTGCTTTGCTTAAACCATTCACTTTTTACTGCTTATGCATGCATTTCTTAGTTTATTCGTGTTGTTTGTAGGAAGAAGGGTAGACATTTTATCTACGTGACTAATGCATGATGCTTTTAGGTTTTTGGCATTAAAAGGGAGAAAAAGACAACGAAAAAGGAGACAAGGAGACAATGAGGTGGCACTGCTGGTTTTTAGGAGAGGATGTCCACGGTCTTGGGGACCTTCCTCGTGATTCCCACCAAGAACTCCGAGCTCCAATCCATCTCCCCACCGAGCTTAGAAGCAGCCAGCTGTTCTACAGGAACAGCAGTTATAACTGTTCTACAGGAACAGTAGTTATGACTGTCCTACAGGATCAGCAGTTAAACTTTATTTGGACAGCCGAGCTCCTAAAATCAAGGACATATGTTGGATGATCGTTTTTGCATAAATACTGAGGCCGTAGCCTTGCAGAGAAGCTTTTTGAACCTTGGCATTACTCTTGTAATTGAAAAGTACGAGCTAGAGCTCAGTCTTTGTTCCTTTTTGTAAGCCAATTTGGCATGACATCAGATTATGAATAAAGAAGGCAGATTTTGATCTAGTTCTGAGTTTTCCCAAGGAGCTATAGCTCTCAGGTTAGGGCCCAACCTGAGAGCAATAGATCTCCTCAGTGTTGTAATGTGTTTGCATTTCGTTCCAGCACTTTGAGTTTGTTTATTTTCACATGCAATTCGAATTCACAGTTTGGTAATTTAGTCATTTTCATGAGCATAGATAGGACTAGTTTATGGTGATTTGCTTTCAGTTGCTTAAGTTTGATAGGAGGATAGATATAATCTCTTGGAGCTCCAGCAAAAAGGTTGTAAAGGCTCACTGCCATCTCTCTGTTTGGAGATTGGAGTGCAGCCTATACCAACCACAAAAATACGCAGTTCTTCACTTTATACATGCTGCAACATAGTCTCGTTTATGATAGATCTTTCCATGCACTTCACTCTTGCACCATACACCTTCATCACCGCTTCATGCACATTCCTCTACATGCTTTATATTGCTGTTCATTGAGTTCAGGTAGCATAGGGTAATGAATTTTCATCTTGGTGACAGTCATAAGCCATTTGTTTTATTTACACTGCTTTTCATCGTTCTATTACCTCCTTCTTCGTCTTGATCACGCATACAACCACATCCTTGACCTCTGCTCCGCTCTGTTATCTCCCAAACTCCTCCACTCCTCACGTAACTTCATTCTTTAGACATTTCGTTGTTATAACCTTCCATCCATCAACCCACTTCATACACTCGTTCTCCATCCTACTTCTCCACTCCTGAGCCATCACCAGCTTTATTCCTACCTTGCACATCTCCCCCTACCATTCCATCACTCCACCATCACTTCAAACACCCACGGTAGGTCATCCTGTAGCAATTTGTAGACTTCCTATAGAAACCCCTGCGTTTCCTGTAGAATCCCCTGCAGACATCCTGTAGGAGGCCACTCACTCGGTTGCTGAGCCTCTGAACATGAGGAACCTCTGTGGACTGATGCTAAGGATCTCTGGGGACCTCTCCTAGCCTCCCCAACCTTTCCCAAGCTTTCCCTCCTTCCGCATCACATCTGCACAACCAAACCCTAATAAGCACGAAATCACAATCACTCCATCCACTTAAAGAAAAAATACAAAAACATGTCTTTTAAGATGCAAGTAGATTAGATTCATGCATTTTCACTTATTAGAAGTAATGGCATCATTGGTAGAAGTTTCCTTCACATTCTTTGCATCATAGAAGTTAGACTAGTTAAATTAGGGTTTCCTAGGGTTTCCATGTTTTGATTTGCTTTCAGTTCATTTTTGCCAAGTAGATTAGTCTTCTTTGAGCTAGCTTTCGTCCATCATTTAACAAGCTTCTTCTGAGAGCCTATAGAAGTTGGCTTGAGCCCTAGTGGACTTGTGCCAGCTGTCCAAGTGAGAGCTGCGACAAGAGCTAGTACTTGTGCATACAGCACCGTCGCTTCCAAGTTTGTACGAACTACCGGGTTGATAAAATTAAGAGACAGGAAGCCCCAGGAGTTGTAGCATTATTGCTACAATACTGGAGCTCACCACCTACAAAAACCCTAACTTCCTCAGTTCATATCGCCGGAAATATAGCGAACCAAGGCCTGAAATTTGGTTCCGAGTTTCATCATGATTTCTTCTCAAATGGGTTTTAATTTCCGCTTCTGAAGCTTCGTATAAAAAACTTTATAACAAAAATTCCACGATGACCTGTTTGAAGAAGCGAAACCCTAGAATCCAAACCTCTGATACCAATTCTTATGAAACCAGCCCACAAAATAGAAGAATGAGATAGGACATCGATTTCAAAAGTAGCCTCTTCAACGGGTTAACCTCCTTTACATTACACAAATGAACAATTCTTGGATGATACAAATGACAAGATCTCCTTTCTATATATAGGAGTCTAAGGGGTCACAATATAATTAGAGTCCACATAACAATAATAATGTAAGAGCACAACAATAACAATAGTGGGATTCTATGGGGCACAATAATAAAAATATGGGGGACAACATTGGCACAACAATAACAATAAGGGGCTACAATAAAAATAATATTAAGGGAATACACTAGTATTATAGGGACCTAACATAATCTGTAGTGGTTAGATATCCTTCTTAGAATTACCTCTTGTTTATTGAGAAAGAGTGTGAAGTGTTTTTCCCATATTATTTATTGAATGTGTGTTAAAATCCCTAGTGTAAACAATTACATTCCTTCAATGAAGTATCCTATGGTTTTTATTCTACTTTTTATACCTTAATTCCTAGGGACCATTGAAACAAAATAGATGTAGGGATACAAAAATACAATACACAATTAGGTATTATTGGGATACAAAAATAAAATAAAGCCATATAATATTTACAATAAAGTAAATAAAAAGTTGATTCTTTCTCAAGATTTTGTTTTGATTCCACTAACGATGATATACTATTGTGTGGTAACATGATATCTTGTATATTTGTTCTCGGAATTATGTATGATGAGTTTGGTAATGAGATTCAACATCTTGAATGGGGGATTCATATCTTGGATCAATTTATGGAATCTTATTTCGAAGTGACATCCATACATCATGTAGAAGATGTAGCCACCTCATCAAAATAGGAGGTTTAATTAAATTATGTGATTGAGAGGATATGAATGTTGAATCATGATGAGAGAGCAACACCATATCAAAAGTTGAGTGATCTACACCATCAGAAGAATTTCTAAAGTGGATCGTGAAGACACTTGAAATTTTTCATTCTAATGAGGTTGGAAAGATAGGAGCTACAACTTTAGAAAGTAAATATGGTGGGGATGATGTACATATTATTTAGATTTATGTGATGTTAATGATATGAATTTTTCATATCATTGTGAACCGAATTTATCAACTAAATTCCAATGCACTTCCTTTGAGGAATACATGGCTAGTGGTGATTGAAAATAAAGAATATGGAAGGACAAGTATACCCTCATCAAGAATGGAATGAGGAAGTTGGTGGATCCTGCACTTAGAGCCAAACCGATTATTTTTAAGTGGGTCTACCAGAATAAGTCCAAATCTAATGGCTCACACGAGAAGTAAAAGGGTAGGATTTTTGTTAAAGGATATGAATAGAAAGAAGAAGGCATAGAGTATGAGGATACCTTTTCCACAAAGAAAAATATGCTACTATTCATGGTTTGTTGGTTTTGGAAGCAATAATTAGTGGATGGTTCATCAAATAGATGTGAAAACAACTTTCTCAAATGGACATTCGAAAGAGAAGGTTTAGTTGTCTCAAATAGAAAGATTTATTATGAAGATACAAGAACCAAATGTATCCAAGCTCATCAAGTATTTTTATGGCCTAAGAAAAGCAACTTATGCATGTGATGAAAAATTAATTGATGATCTTTTGAAGATTAATTTTATGCAATTTAAGATTGATGGCGCTACTTTTATTTTCAAGGAAGCTGACAAAATTGTTTTGGCATATGTAAATTATATTTTTCTTAATAGATAACAATGAAACATGTATTGTAGCTACAAAGAAAGAATTTAAGAATGATTTTGACATGACAAATATGGGACATATTCACTACTAAATGGGTATTTAAGCAAGTCATAATCGAATGTATATATTCATCTCCAAAAATAAGTACATTAGAAAGTTGTCAAATAAATTTTGCATAATTTATTTTAATCCTCTCTCTAAGAAAATAGAGTGATATTTGAAGCTAATATCAAAAGAAGGTAATAAATTTGAGGATGGAAATAGATATAGATAGCTTGTGGGCATTCTTATATTAATTACAAATGCAAGGTCATATAAATCATCTATGATTTGGATGCTTTCTAGGTTTATCCAAAAACCTTGTGAATGACATTTGTGTGCTACAAAACGAGTTATAAGGTACTTGGAAAGAATTCAATACTTTTGATCCTCTATCGTGGAAGAATACAAACTATTTAGATATATGTATTTATAGTTTCAAATGGATCTTCTAGTTTAAGATACACATGAGTCTTGGATCAATAACTATTTATTAGACACCATGCAAACAATTTATTCCAATTGATTCCACTACAGAGGAAAATAATATATTTATTGTAAAGGAAACAAAGGAGATTCTATGGTAAGAATATACTAGAGGATTTATAGGAGAAAGAGGTGAGTGATACTCTAGTTTTCATTGATAACACTTATATAGTCAAGTTGTCTTAGAATCCTAGATTCCATGATCGAACTTTAAAAACATGTAGAGGTTATGAATATTCGTCCAATACATTATTCTGTTAATGAACAAATTACATAAATAGCCATGAAAGTGCTTTTAAGAAAAAATTTGAAAAGTTCAAAAAGATAATAACACTCACAATCACGCCCATGAATTAAGGTGGGGAATCATATATACCTAATCCTATGGATTATGGTGTATTACAACATTATTATTATTCATATAACAGAAATATATAGAGTGACAAGTAATAAAGATCATGATCAAATATGAAACCAAATGTCATATCTCAATCTATTTATATGTCACCCACATTACTTCAATTAATTTAAACCTAGAATTATTCAAAGATTATGAGTTTGGAATAAACAACACATCCATATTTTAGTTAGGTATTCATTTCTATTATGATATTAAATTAAAAGTAAAATATAAAATATAAAATATTTTAAAATATATTTATAAAATACATTCATATTCTATGATTAGTATGTGTTAACTATAATACAATATAATATTATATATATATATATATATATATATAACAAGTACACATAAATATTTTTTCATTATCTTACACTCACCATCCCAAAAAAGAATTCAAAAAATTTAATGTCTATTGAAATTGTCATGAATTCCACAGAATCAATTCAAATATATCCACGTACTTTTAAGGGTCGTGTGAATGAATGTATTAAAATGGATAAATATAGGGGCCTGCGTATAATTAATCCAAATATAAAATTAGAATCCCTCCGGAATACACTCACACAAGTCCAATATTCCCTCACGCCATTTGCATTTTCAAATCATGGATAATGACCCACGAAATGTCGATTTTTTCGGAAATTAAAACAGATTTTTGAAATTACATACTTTCCTTGGAAAAAGATAAAGACAACACCGAGTGTGATGGGTGCCTCTATGGTTCACTATGTGTCTGAAACACTTTGTATGAAGTGAAAGTGTTCCACCCTCCTCATGATTAATTAAACTCTGGGAAGAGCCCAGTCTGATATCCATTTCGTGAGGATTAAAATTGTCAAACCATGTGCGTTTAGCTACTACGCCTAAATGTTGGAAGGGGTGAGTGAGCTGTCTTTCAGCAGCAAGAGGTAATTCAATTTCAACGTGTCCTCACATTGAATATGACATTTAGACGTGTAATCGCGTTGGGGAAAAGTTTGATGCACATGGCTTTGTACTTGCAGGTGTTCTTGTACTGCCCACAACTTTTCAGCGATACGGCAGTAGTTTGCTGATGACACTTTAATAGAAGGAATTTTAGTAGCTTAATCGGAGTGCTGTTGCTATTTTTACCTCTATAGTTTCATAAATATCCATCTTTTACAGTCCAGAAATTTATCTTCCTTATGTAATGGTATGTTCTCGACCATGTATCCATCAAAAGATGACGTAAAAAAAGGTGTAAGGACGAATATTATGGAGCTATAGAAATGGAAATAGCAACAGCCCAATCAGAGTCCCGGCAGTGATCAGCGGGATTTGTTGCACAAACTTTTTATCAAGGCGTCGACAGAGTCGCCGTAATTGTTGGTGAATGCACATTATCATAGCATATTTGCAGTTGAAGTAGGATGCAAATGTCTATTTGTAATAATATTATTATATTAAGTTAAAAATAAAAAAATGTAAACTCGAAGACAGTATGTTTTTAAGCTAATTAACTTGGCCATTCCCGATTTTTCTAAATATTTATTCGACCCGTTCTTAACATATTTACACTGATTTATACTGACTTTATCTAACGTATACCTTCGCTTGATACCCCTGGATTACCGATTAGATCGTGATGTGGAACAAAGGCATGTTACCCAACTAACCATGAGGGTAGTCTTCTCGATCAGTCAACTTTGATGCTTTTGAATATTTATTGTGTTGAGAATCACAATATATATTAATATGAGAGATGTTTAATATTTTTTCATGTGTACTTTGAAGTTCAATGCCTTTAAAATATTTACTAAATAATTAAAAAAATGTTATTTATAATAAAACATAAAAATAAATTTGTATTTGGCTAAAAATATTATTATTAATTAAATTGACAGAGTATATATAATTAAATATAAAAAATATAAATATTTCATTTTTATCATAAATAAAATATTTCAATATCTATATTCAGTAATATAATTTTATATTAATTATTTATACAAATAAAATAAATGAAAGTAAAATCATCTTATATCATTGTTTTCTAATAATAAAGTTAAAGTTGAATTATATATATATATATATATATATATATATATTATGGTTAAATATTGCATTGGTGTATTATTTAAAATGGAGGAGATGTGTAATTTATTTCATGGTAAGCATCAAATAAATGACACAAGTATACACATATAAATGGAAAGAACTAGTGTAGGTCTATTTTAATCCTACATCTATAAGAGTAAAAGGTACTAAATTTCTCTTGACGGCATTTTTGTGATCTAAAAGAGGTATTCACCACAAGATATCTGATCTTTTGGATGCTTGATAGTTAAGATATTAAGATGGGCCTATGCTGGTTAGATTGTGTTTTAGTACAATGCAATCTTCCTTGTGCAACATGGAAAACCTAGTTAGTTAGAAAAGAGTATGAATGGTGTTCCTTAGGTCTGGTTGAATGGAAATTTAATGGTGTTCACTCATGCATGAGGTGTCAATCACTTGGTTTGTGTGGATTATAGTCTCTATTAACTCACAATATAGTTTCATCAAGTCACAAATTCAAATCTCACGGGGAATAATTAAAGATGGATGTCACATGTGGAGGAAATAAATTATTCCAAGATAACTTGACATCACACAATCTTGACGAAAATATCTCATTCATAGATATATTGTTCTTACATTCAAAAAACATTTCCCCACCTAAACTTCACCTAACATGAAAAAAATAATCTATATATGTTCCTTAAAAGATAGACTATATAATACCCCTCTATATGTAATTTTAAATTATTTATATAATTTAATAATTTATATATACATTTTTTTATTAGTTCAAATATTTTTTCTCGACCCATCACTTATATGTATAGAGTTTTGATTTGAAAATGTGCTCAACACATGAAAATTGTGAGAATAACTTCGTTCGTTAATAATTTTTTTTATAAGAATAAATTAATTTTATAAATTGTGAGAATAACTTCGTTCGTTAATAATTTTTTTTATAAGAATAAATTAATTCTATATTTTTGTAATTTGAATCATTTTCTCATTAAGTTAATTGGAATAATATGTGCTTTCTCTTAGTGATGATTTTTTTTTTAAATATATTTTATTAAATCTATTTTGAAAATATGTGTAAATTGATTTATAGTATTTTTATGTAAAATTTAAATGTTTATTTTAGTTAAAACAAATTTTAATATGAAAGTTGAGATGAGGATTTCAAATAGTTTAAATTAAACTAGATGTTTTGATTTAGAAAAAGGTATTTTATAATAATTATTTTGGAGATTTGGTTGTGGATTGTGTCAATAATATGTTTGTTAAATCATATTAAATTATCAATGAGTATAACAAATGTATGGTTTTAAATCGAGCTAAGCAATTTCATAAAATCTTAGGTACAACATAAAGGTTGAGTTGAAATTGAAATTCGCAGTGACTTGCATATATGGTGATTAAATGACTGCTTGAGACAAAATTAAGGTGAAGATATTGGAACTAAGACATAGGATACATTGAAAAAATTTGTTTGATTTGGGAGATAGAGTAAATATTGGTCATAAGGGACTTAAACAAATGAGAGTTTTATTTCTCAAGAAAGAGTGGATAAGAAATTAGAATGACTCAAATAAGGTGGAGATATTGGAATTAAGACATAAGGTAACATGAAAATATTTGTTAGATTTGGGAGATAGAGTAAATATTGGTCATAAAGGACTTAAGCAAATGAGAGTTTTCTTTCTCGAGAAATAGTGGATAAGAAATTAGAATGACTCAAGTGATAAGAGTTTTTAGAATATCAAATTTCTAGACTAGAGGATGATGATATTAGCTATAAAGCTATTGGTTAATGTTATTGCCATGATACGAAATAATAAAGGTATTGTTTATAAAATAATACTGACATTTTAACTTTAGATTTTAAGAGGTTAGAATAAAATCTTTAAATTAAAAAAATGTGACAACTAAAGATAAGGAAGTCATCCTAGTTCTCCTTTACGTATGTTCATAGTAAATTCTTTCAAACTAAAATAATATAGAAAAATGGAATATTTAAATAAGTATTTTTTACAACGAACTAATTTATAGATCATATCAATAGTTATAGAACTAAAATTTTGGTAAAAGAAAAAACAACATAAAAAAATAATTATAATATTTTCTTCGTCCAAGTGAAGGGCTGTAGGCTTTATAGTAAAAGAGTAGGAGTCGTAAATAAAGAATGGAGACATGAAGGATTGAAGTCTTTCAACGAAAAAAGGACAAACGGAATCTTTATGTTCTTTTGTAACACTAAATAGTTTTAAGGGTTGTTTCATCTATTTGTTAATGTAAAATATTAATTAATCTTTTTTCATATATTAAAACATGATTTTTGTATTATTTAATATAAAAAATAAGTGTGAAATAAAAATTGAAACGGCGGGCGGTTTCTCGTTCTCGTGTTCAAGTTGGTGCGAGGGCGGTTTTAGGTTTATCAAATCCCGTGAGTTTTCCTTGGTTTTTTACTGTTCCGAACTAGATGCATATGCCCTTGTTTTTTTGTCTGAAGGCGGTTTCCTCAGCGTCTCTCTCGGGTAACGGTTGTAAAGGTGCTATTTCGGGTTTTATCCTTTTACAATGGTAATTTCGAACGAGTCGGTGGAGTTGGACCCATCTCCCGAAGATCTGCTCACGGTTTGGGGAAAGGAGGTCAATGCGCAGACCTTGAGAGAGCTATTCGGTAAGTCTGAAGGTCACGGAGTTGCTACGGTCGCGGGGGCGGTTTCAAGAGCTTCAAGCTATGCGAAGGTCTTGCTGGATGAGAGTTGGGACTTATCGGGGAATTCGGGCTTCAATGGAAAAGACCATGTAAAGGACAACCTTATCACTGCGCCGAACTCATGGGGAGACAAGGGTTTCGCTGCACAGACTGGTAAGTTGCTTTCGCCCTCAAAAATCCCTTACCCATCTGGAGGATTAGAGGATATCATAAACTCGGTGCAGAATGTGGGGGTTTGGAGGCCTGTAGGGGGTCTAAAAGATTCAAGGAAAGAGGACGGAGGGAGTTCCAAACCGGCGGCGGTTAATAGAGATCTTTTCTCTAAGGAACCCTCTCAGAGTTTTATTGGGTCGGAGGGTTTGGGAAAGGGCAGTCTTGGTAAGCAGGGGTTTGGAGCGAGTGAAGAAGAAGCAAATGCTCCTTTGGTGGCAGAGCAGAGTGGCAGCCCGATCGAAGGACTGGTCGAGCCCTCGTCAAGTAAAGGGTTTGATTTTGCAGCGGGGGCAGAAGATGAGGCGCGGAGGGGTGTTGATGCACAAAACCCTGATTTGGGGGAAAAGAATGACGAGCCGGAATTGAGAAGAATAGGGACAAAGAGAAAGAAAACAAAACCCTTGAAGACGAAGGATTTCTCGGAGCTGATTCTGGGTATGGATGTACAAGTGGAGGACGTTTTAGAGGTGGCCGAGGTAACGTTGGTGGGCAGAATTAGAGGGAGACCTATCTCAGGTCAAGCCCTGAGGCAGTGGGCGGATAATCAGTGGTCGGGTACACCAGCGGCCTCTTTCAAAACAAATGCTCTGGTAAAAGGATGGTTCATGGTTAGTTTTGACTGCAAGGAGGCGTTGGAGTGGGTCGAAGGGCAGAACTGGGCATTTGGAAATCGGCCGGTGTTTTTCAAAAGATGGACGCCACTATTTGATGCTGAAACCGAAAAGGTCGATGAATTCCCTGTGTGGGTCAGGGCACCAAGTTTACCACCATATCTATGGGCGGATTCTGTATTCAAGTCCATAGGGAACCTGTTGGGTACATATTTGGATGCCGACAGGTCGTATCTGCATACATTCGAGAAGGGGGTGGCAAGGATCTTGGTGAGACTAAATCCTAAGGAGGGTCTTGCAAAATCAATCACCCTGCGCTATAGGGAGTATAAAGTTGAACAGAAGTTGGATTATGAAATGCTCCCGTTTCGTTGTCATCGTTGTCACGAATATGGGCATTTGGCGAGGGATTGCCCGTTGGGAAGGCGAAGGAGGAGGAATCCGAAGGATGATGAGAAATGGGAAGGCCTCAAGAAGCAGGCTGAGAGCCAGGCGAAGGAGCACACCCTTAGAGGAGTCGTTGCGGAAGAAAATGTGAATCAGGTTGAGGAAGAACTGCCCAAGGAGAACGACGTCCAGATGCGTCCTTCAGATGACCAGCCGATGAGGGATACCTCCACTCCTGCGCAGGATGCGTTTGTCGAAGACGAAAATCCGGGTATGCAGACTTCTCCGTTTCCCCCTGCTCTTATATCTGATTCTATGGTCGGGGGTTCTTCTATGTTAAACAACTGTAATGATGTAATGCATAATATTGAAAATCTATCTGCCGCTTTACCCTCTTTAAACCTGAACTGTGAGGATTTTCCCCCTTTGGGTAATGGTGCTGGGCCTTCTGCTGCTCGCCACTATAACCTGAGGTCCTTAAGTAAGAAATCCGGGTGCTCAAATGATATTTTGGAGCCTGTAGGTGGATTAGGTTCTGAGACACCCAAGAGCTATTCAAAGAAGAGTAGAGGGCGAAAGTCCATGCTTTCAAAAACTCAAGCTAAAGCAATTTTCGATGTAGCTGATGGGAAACAGATGACAATTCCTGGGGCGCTTAGAGCAGTGAAACCCCCTGAGACGGTTAAAAAATGATCTGTCTCTCATGGAACTGTAGGGGGTTAGCTAGTAAACCTAAAAAACTAGCACTAAAAGATCTTATCTCGCGCTGCAATCCAGACATAGTATTTCTTCAAGAGACATTGGGCAAAAGTCTGGACATTGAATCGTCTCTCAGTTCCCTTCTTCCGGGATGGGTCTTTATAGCTGTGGATGCCTCAGGACACTCGGGAGGATTGGCTATTGGGGTTAAAAATGGAAGGCTGAAGACCCTTAGTACATGGGGTTTATCAAATGTTCTGGGAATGGAGGTGGTGTCTCCAGACTTTGATTTTCCTTTGTCTATTGTAAATGTTTACGGTCCTTGTCAGGGAAGGGTACCATTCTGGACTGATCTCCTCTCAAAAAACCTGTTAAAAGATAAGAATCTCATCATTGGGGGAGATCTAAACTTTTCGATGGGGTTATCCGAAGCCTGGGGGCCTCTCGCTAGGGAGGATCCACTGTCTGATTTCTTTTCAAATGCTCTTCAGGTTCATCAGCTGATTGATGTAAACCTTATTAAGGCAAAACCAACCTGGAGGAACAGAAGGACGGGGGAGGATAGAATTGCGAAAAGGTTGGATAGGTTCCTCATCAGTGAAAGGTTGGTCTCCAGGATTCCATTGTTCCGACAATGGGTTGGGGAAGGTGGGAATTCGGACCATTTTCCCATTATGCTGGAGTTCTCAAAATCCCCTCCAAAACCGGCCGCGCCTTTCAAATTCAACCCCTCGTGGCTTCAAGAGGAGTCCTTCATAAAGCTCTTCAATGAAACCTGGAGACACCCGGGTCTGGGACCTTTGGGAAATAGAGCGGGGTTTCTCATGGAAAACCTTAAAAGACTCAAAAAAGCAACCATTGAATGGGCTTCTGCTAGAAGGAAAAAACAAGTGGAAGAGTTAGAATCCATTGATGAGGCTTTGGGGGTTCTTGAAGACCCAACATCTGATGCTTATGCATCCATGGAATCAAAAGAACAGATCCCGGAATTGGAAAAGAGAAAAGCGAAGATTTTATTAGATAGAGAAGAAGAGTGGAGAATGAAAAGCAGAGCTATCTGGTTGAAAGCAGGGGATGAAAATACGAAATTTTTCCATAATTATGCAAAAGGACGGAGGAATGCAAATACTATCTGGAAATTGAGGGATTCGGAAGGAAGGGAGGCCTCCTCCTTTGAAGATTTGTCTGATATGGGAAAGAAACATTTTCAAGCGCTTTTCGCGGATCCTGGGGGGATTTCTCTGCCTGAAATAATCCGAACTGCCCAGGCCTTTCCTCGTTTTGTGGAGGAGGAAGAGGCGGAAGACCTTTTTAGAGAAGTGACAAAGGAGGAAGTAGAGAGTGTTATAAAGGCTATGGCGAAAGATAAAAGTCCAGGACCTGATGGTTGGACTATAGAACTATTCTCTCACTTTTTTGAATCCATAGGGTCAGAACTCACGGAAGTTGTGGAGGAGTCTAGAGTAAAAGGAGAAATTTATGGTCCTTTTAATGCAACTTTCATTGCTCTGATTCCAAAAAAAGAAGACCCAGAATCCTTTGAAGATTTCAGGCCTATTTCACTGTGCAACACCATCTACAAGATTATAGCAAAGATCATTGCGGTCAGACTGAAACCCAGCTTATCATGCTATATTTCAAAGGAACAATTTGGTTTTTTGGATGGTCGGCAAATCCATGAAGCTATCGGGGTAGCACAAGAAACCATCCACACTCTCAGGCAGTCAAACAAGAAGGGGGCAGTGCTCAAAATTGACCTATCCAAAGCCTACGATAGGGTCAGTTGGATATATCTTAAGATGCTCATGACACATCTTGGCTTCCAGGTGGGCTTCATCAAATGGATCATGGGGTGTATCACAAATGTAAATTTTGTTGTTCTGATAAATGGAGCTGCTTCTCATTTTTTCAAAAGCCAAAGAGGTCTTCGACAAGGGTGCCCGCTCTCTCCACTGCTCTTTCTTCTAGCTGCAGAAGGTTTAAGCAGGCTTATCTCAAAGGCAAAAAGTTCAGGTTTGGTCAAAGGTTTGGAAGTTGCTGTTAACCTTTTCATTACCCATCTTCTCTTTGTTGATGATATTCTGTTATTTACAAATGGGAACTTATCTGAAATTGTAGAAATTAAGCTCATTCTAGATCAGTTTCTGAAAGCTACAGGCCTTCAAATAAATGATAGAAAATCCCAACTTATACTTGAAGGTTTCAGTAGACAAGAGGAGGTTTCAATTGCTACTCAGTTGCCCTTTGGAACATGCAGTATGGAACAACCTTTCAAATACCTTGGGTTTTGGCTAAAGCCATCCTCCTATAGAAAGCAGGATTGGAACTGGCTAGTAGCGAAGATTGAACAAAAAATATCCCATTGGAGTTTCAAGTGGCTGTCTAGGGCAGGGAGACTTACTTTGGTCAACTCAGTCCTTTAGGCTATCCCGGTTTTTTGGGCAGCTTTGACCTGGATCCCAAAAGGGATACTGCACAAAATAAAACAGATTTGCAGTAGATTCTTATGGTCAGGGTCAAAGGAGGACTCTGTTCTCCCTTGGGTGGCGTGGGATAAGATAGCAAGACCAAAAGACTGGGGAGGCTGGGGTATAAAAAGTCTCCCGGACTTTAGTCAGGCTCTAGCAGCAAAGTCAGGCTGGCGAATCATATCAATGGAGAACTTATGGACCAGGGTTGTTCGAAGAAAGTACATTGATCCCATACCACTAGAAGAGTGGATAAGAACCCCATTCAAGAAAGGAAGGAATTGTTCTGTCATATGGAAAGCCACTACGGAGGCTTTCAAGATAATAGAACAAGGTCTGGCATGGCGGGTTGGAAATGGTGAAAGCCTGAGGATTGGCAGGGATCCGTGGGTGGGATGCGGTGATGGTTTTGCTCTTTCTCCTGGTTTGCTCAATCATTTGGATGAAATAGGAATAAGAAGCCTAAGGCAGATCGCAAGTATGGAGCAATCATCTATATGGGGGCAAGCTTGGAAGACTGAAGATGAGGTAGGAATAAATATCATGTGGAGGAATGATTGGCAATTATTTCTTCAGGAATTGAGAAGATCAAATGTTAGATTAATGGATAGACCGGACTCTCTGGTGTGGGCTCATGCTGAGACAGGGGCCTACTCTCCAAAGGCTGGTTACATTTTCTTGATGAAGAACAAAGGTTGGAATCCTCCTGTCTGGTGGTCAAAACCTCTGTTTAAATTAAAGTGTCCAAAAAAAGCTAGAATCTTCTTTTGGTGTGCCTTAAATCAGAAGATTCCTACCTGGGAAGTTCTTCAAACTCGTTTTAAACAAGGACCTGGAAGATGCCCTCTGTGCTGTGCGGATTCTGAAACCATCTCCCACCTTTTTCTCTCATGCCCGTTTTCAAGACAAGTTTGGCTTGAAGCGGAAAGGCTATTAAATATTAAATTAAAATGGGAAGGAGACAGTTTATCCACAGCGTGGGAATACTGGTGGAATCATTGTCAAGAAAGAAATTTGAGGAATTTGCCTCCCATCATGTGCTGGGGTATTTGGCTTGCCAGAAACCGATGTATTTTCAGAGAACTGAAGACCCCTGAGGCTGCTGTTGCTATCCAGAGCAGCGCCATATTTGGCAGTATCCCATTAAAGGAGGAGAAGACAAGAATAAATCAGAGGAAGGAGTTCCAAATTAGAGATGGGGTACCGTGGGCCTTTTTTGACGGTGCAGCCCAAGACAATTACACGGGTGCTGGGCTGTGCATTCATATTAGTTCATCACACTCTATAAAGGCTTCAGTAGGAATAGGAGTGGGCTCAAACAACTTTGCTGAACTCTCTGCTTTAAAGCTTCTTCTTTGTTGGCTCATCCACAAAAACATCCTCACAGTTCAGATTTTCGGAGACTCTAAGAATGTTGTTAATTGGGTTACAGGGAAATTTAGATGCCAGCACTACATGTTGATGCCTTTATTAGAAGAAATTCAAACTTTAAAACAACAGTTTAATGTTTTTTATATTGATCACATATACAGGGAATGCAACGAAGAGGCAGATGGGCTTTCTAAAACTGGCTTGCAGCAAGCTGTGGGCTCTTGGAGGATAACCGAACAGCTTATGGATCAGATCCGTGTGTCGGATCTCCCCCCTTATGATTAGCTTGGGTTCGGTTTCATTTATATGCACTAGATTATCTGAGTTCATATGATATCAAGTGGCATATGTAGTTTCCTTTTGCTGGTTTCAACTATTTTGGATACATTGATGCTCCGTTTTGAAGAGCAGTTTATGGATGTTCCTGTGTACTTGGGCTGTTTTCCTTATGTAAGGAGGCCCAGTTGACTTTATGTTTCTCTCGTTTTGTCTATCTCGGGATATGACTGCTCAGGTAGAAAATAGTTTTTTCTGACTTGCACCTGGAAGAGGTGCTGCTGATCCTCGTTAGAGGAGTTTTGCCTTGTCCAGGTAGTTCTGTTTTCAGAATGTTAACTCATGTGCTATGTAACTTTTTTACTTCTTATAAAAAAGTTCGCTTTTTTCCTTGGAAAAAAAAAAATTTGAAAACATTTTATAATAATAATAATTTAAATTAAACAATTAATATAATAATAATAATTTAGTCAAAATTTTAGAGTTTTCTGCAAAATATTAATGGTAAATATAATATAATACAAAGTAAAAAACAAATTAATTGTTATATATATCTTCTTTGTGATGTGAACAAATTAATTGCTATATATATCTTCTTTGTGATGTGATTATTGAAATCACAATTTTGATAGGTAATTTCTGCAAAAAATCACCCTAAAAACAACTCCTAAAATTAATTATTTTTTCCCAAATATCTTTATAAATCCATCTATCATTCATTATATATTCCCAAAAAAATAAAAAATAAAAAATAAAAATAATTGTTTCCCAAATATCGATCTGAGCCATCTGAGATTCATTGTATTTTCCCACAAAAAAAAACTCCGAACTGGCACAAAATAATAGTTACTGAAACTAATAACAACAATGAATAGCAACTCAAAAAGGAAAGTAACGACGACACAATTTGGTGAAAGGAGTGACCTGGTTGGGTGGCATATCAATTAACTTCTCTTTTATATCATGTGCAAATTCTAGTGTGGAGTTTCTAAAAATATAATATTCAGTTACCTCTATCAGCCTCGTTCTCACGTTTATTATCGGAAATAAATTAAGGGAATAACATGCAAGCATATATGCAATTGGAGTTGGACTGTAGCTACTGAACCGAAATATGTTTCTTCAGGATCTGATTTGATATAAATATAAAATGAGAATCCCTGGTAGATATTTCTACAGGTGCGATATTCCATCAAATGACCTAATTAAAAATAGATCCCTCGTGGAATCTGGAATAGTTCAGAAACTAAAAATTAAATCTCGAAAGCGCATTAAAGGGTGAAAGTGCAATATTGTATCATTCTTAGCATTGTTGAATAATGACCATTTTAAATAATGATGCCTACCGAATTATCTCACAGTTCAGAAATTAAAAGGAATTCCCGAAAGTATATTAAAGGGCCGATTTAGTAGGGCCCTCTGATACTTCCTTGTTAAGAAAATAAAGGCAACATCGAGTATAATCAGGTTCACAACTTCACAGAGGACCTGCATATTGTGTCTGCAACATTTCCTCTGAAGTCAAAAAGTTCCACCGTCGTCGTGCGTGGTAATATTTTTGGAATAAAGTGTGCGTTCCCTCACAATTAATAAGCATTCCAAAAGGATATACATCGAGACGTGTAAAATCACCGAGAAGAAGTTAGTTGAGATTCGTTTCAACTTCCGAGTATGTTTGATGCAAGGTCGAGAAACTTTCAGTGTTGGTAATTTTGATGCCGAGTACGATACAATGGATCGCCTTAGACCAGTGGGAGTCGGTGGAAATTTGAGAATAAGTAGACCAGAATATCACAATGCAAAAGTATATTCTTAATATTCTAAATATTTATGCACTCCCTTAAAATAATAAAAAATGGAAAATCATGCTGTTGAGATTATCTGTATATCGTCGGTAGCCAACGGATCACCATTATTGCATTGTAACTGGTCAGAATGATTAATATTTAAATAAAATTCAATAACGATTAATATTTATTTAATAAATATTAATTTAAAATTAATAAGATATTAAAAAAAATATTTTAAAATATACAATTTTAACTAATTATATTAATTTCTATTTAATAAATTATAAAATATTTATTTAAAGAGTTTTTAAAAAACTTATAAATTGTGATGATCTTTAAACTTAAATTATGCCATAAATACAAAGAAAATAAGTAACATTTTATAAGTTTAAACGAAAATAAGTAACATTTTATAAGTTTAAACGATATGATTCATTACATATACTAACGTTAAAATAGTTCAAAAATACTTGTTCACTCTCTTTTATACTCATTATATAGTTCAACTTTGCACTCTTTTTTTTTGTCACTGCGTCTTTAGTGAAACATGATATATACCATCACAATGATGTGAAAATTATATTTTAATTATCTTGAGAATGTATATTTTTAAAAGAAGGTTATAGGATGATGGAGTGGGCTTTGCAAACTCTTGTGGTGATGAGGGTTTCTCTTTAGTTGGTTATTCCTTTTCTTAGAGCAAGTCTTTAGTAAAATCTTATAGTGTGGTTTTTGTAATTCTCTGAATTGTGGATAATTTTCGTGATTCAATGAAGAAGTCAATCTCTTTTGAAGGAATCACAGTTGTTTCTGCAATTTCCTTTTCTCGAGCAACTCAAGCCAAGGTTTCGTACAGTGTCATTTTGAAAAATCAGATAAGTTCTTATGATACTTCAAGAAGCTCCTGCCGTTAATATTACCTTGGAGGAGGAAAACTTTAGGTCAATTTTTTTTTCCTAGATCAAGGTTTTGTATGTTGATTTAATGCATTTTGGTCATAGTTTCCTGATCTCCACAAGTGGATTTTCTATTCGTGAAGATCCTTATTCACTAATGATATGAATATAGATCCTCTAACTCGGGGTTTTTGTTGTTGTTGTATATGATAATCTTGAGGATAAGAAGATTATTTGTGATTCTGGACCCTTGTTCGGGGGTAGTCCTCGTCTCTTCATGCAACCCTAATCTCCTATTTTTTATGTCAATGTGGCATCGATATCCATGGCTCCAGTTTGGGTAACGCTCTCAAACCTTCCCTTTCATCTTTGTAATCTATCATCATTAATTACAATTGGAAATATAATGGGGAATTTTTATTCTTGTAGTTAAGAAAAAGATTTTTTTTTCAATACCACTTGTGTTCAAATATGTCGAGAGATGGATTGTAATAAAGGTTTTCCTACTGATATAAATTAGGTTAGATTTATACCCCGACCTCAAGTGGTTGAACCTTCCCAAGATTTCCCCCTCCTACATTGATGATCTCCCATGGTAGAAGAAAAGAAATATGAGGGATCAGGATATCCTATCAAACTATTCTCAAATAATCCCTTGAGTGGCAAAGGAACAATATGGTGGATAACTTTTCACAGATCCTTCGGATCGGCGATGCATGTTCATCCAACAGTCACTTCAGAGGTGCCACCCCTTTGAAGGTACAAGTGAACTGTGATATCACTATATTCGAAGTTTAAATAGGTGTATATGTTGTAGATAAATGGTTGAATTTGTTGGAAGGTTATTTTTCAGTTCATAGTTATTTTTATAGGGAAAAGATTACTTTTGGATTTCTTAAGGTCACCCCCCCCCCATCAAGGACTAGTGGGAAACTTAATGTGAGGAAACGTTGGAGGAACCCTCTCTGTTTCGAGTCGCCCCTCTTGGGACTCTTTTCGAGGCGTTGTCAATGAAAAGTGTTACCTCATGGGGAGATATGAGGAAAAGTACATATAGTGGACCACACTATGGTAGCAAAGGGACCGAGATGTGCATGAGTTCATAAATATTTTCCATACTCTACACACAAAGTTGGGTATCAAATACTCCGAGCAACATCTAGTGCTTAAGTATCGTGACAATCTTCATAAATACATTAAGGAAGAAATGGAGTTAGTAAATGTCTCCTCACTAAGTGCAACATACCAAATTTCTTCCAAGATTTACAAAAACTTAAACAAAAGAAGCGCAACTTTGGATCTGCAAATCAAAAGTAGGGAAAGACTACCCCCAAACCACAGAACAAAGGAAAAATAATGGCACCAAGAAAATGAAGGACATGGGAAAGTGGTGTGGGTTCCACAAGAGCCCCACTCATAACACAAATGAGTGTCATGCCATGAAGTCATTGGTGGTCAAGCTAAAAACTTCAGAGTCTAATGAATGTTCTGATTCTAAGCTACAACCCAATAAAGGAAACAACAAGGGGAAGAAGATTATTGAAAAATAAACCAGTGCCACTGTTGTCACAACTAATGACGAGAAAACTCATCCTGAAGATTCATAGGAGGGGGAGCTCTCTTCCTCTCATAGATGTCGATGAAGGGTTCTCCACTCAACAATGTGAGCCAAAAGAGCCTCATTTCAGCAGATGTCGTGAAGCAGTTGGTCCTACCTGTTGGAGAGGTAAATCCCCTCTGCAGACAGAGGCGATCCCACTAGCCCAAAATGGGTCTAGCAACAATCAATTCACGCTACCATGCAAGTTCCTAGTTGCAAACTGAAAGTGGATTATGAGAACCAACCTGGAGTCCAACGCTAATGTCGAAGAAGAGTTGATACTCCCGTTCCCTTGCTTCGGCAGGTCACAATCCTCACGATCCCCGCGAATGGATACCTGCACATGCAAAGAACGAAGTGAATACAAGCATAAAATCCACTAAAATACAACTATACTTCAGTCAGAAAGGAAATAGATCAAACATTATCATCATAAACAGTAAGATCGGAACCATAATGATAGTCGTTCATTAATGAATAATCAACAGAGAAAGATACAACCAAAGTTCTGACGTTGATTCTCTCCTCTGGCTGGGCAAGCAGCTATACATGTCTTGCAATAGACCTTCTCTCTCTCAGACTTCTGGCAGCATAACCTCCCTATGCTCCAAGACTCTTACTATCACTCAAGACAAGCGTTATCACAACTAGCATCACTCCAAAAACTAGCTTGTCAAATGCATGAGGATAGACTTTTATAGATGGAGAAGGGAGGAAGATACAATGCATCAGGACACCCATTGTGGATTGGCATTATCTCCAAAAGCCGTTGTAGATAGATGTCAAGGATAGATGATGACTCTTCGACATCTAGAAGATGAGCTTTATCCTCAAAAGACTTCGTGACTTGAAGGGAAAAAACATCTGGGCGCGCATTTGTCAAAAATCATTACCAAACTTGGTTGGCGCGGGTGTTGTTCTAAGACAGAGCGCCAATGGTCACACCCTCTTTTGAGGATCTCATTTATTGGCGCGGGTAGGACATTGTGGACCCGCGCTAATGGAAAAAGGGCACTTTTCAGGGATATTTTGCAGAAGGTGTCTTCAGGGAACATGAAGTACATACTCAGGGGAACATAATGCAAGTGTTTTTAGGTTATGTCATTGCTCACAAGTCCCGGAATGTGTCCTCCAACGTACGGAAACAGGGGTAATAGGGACGGTGACCAATGGTGACAAATTACTGTGTAACAGATGTCGCCTAAAGCATGAGGCCCGAGAGAGAGAGAGGGGTGAAATGCTTTACAAGAACACATGTAGCAGCCGCCGAGAATCTGCATTGAGAGATACAACTGATAGCTCAAGTACATGATATATGTGGTATGGTCGCAGCCATCCATAAGAGAGTACATAATAATCTAGATCCATAGTATGGGCGCAGCCATCTGGGATCAATGAATAGACTCAGGTATGGTCGCATCCATCCAGTGAATGAGTCATGTAACAATAATCACGCGTGGATTACAACAGACAAAATCCAGGGTCTTGCGCTCCATCTCGACCCGAACAAAAGTATAAGTTCAAGCATGCAAATATATGAGCTGAAGTCGAACATGCATGAACATCGTCTGATTACCAGTCAATATTGAAAACTGTTAACAGACGCGAGAGGTACCACCAATAATGATAATGGCCCTCAAGGTACTATAGGTACAATCTACGGAGTGCGAATTAGTGATCTAGAGTCGAACACCCGTAGAATCATTCGATCGAAGGCCAATGATGAAAACCTCACGTCGAACACGAAAAACCTGCCATTGAGGCATGTAGGCTCCAAGGCACCAGAAGGGAGTCTCTAGATCAGCTTCCTGGATAATGAGCTGAAGTCGACAGGAAGTGACCTTGATCGAAGGTGGGCCATAATGTTTCCCACATCATCGACACGAGACAGAGAGATAATGTTGTGAATCAAGATTGTGCGAGCTATCAGAGGGAGGTTGTTTCTTTGCAGAGGTCAACTTCTCTTGAACATATCGGCGGCACGACAGTGGAATTGGCAGTATTTGACATCAATGTATCAGAGGTCATGGTGATGAGGCAATGAGCAGATGAGAGGTCAAACAGGATTACCCAAATCCACGGAGGCAAGTGAAAAAATGAGATGAGATATCCCCACCCAGACACGAAAGCAGAGAAGTGCCATGTTCAAGAGCAACATACTGCCGATACGATGGTAATTATGGTTCCTTTTTTCCCCCGCCATTTCTGGCGAGTACCCCAATTATTTTTAACAAGCTTGATGGGGATAACATATGCTTGTGGTGCGTCATTTTGACAAAATCCGATGTCATAAGGTTTTAACGAGTCTGACAAAGGAAGAACTCGGCGTCTTTTCATGTTTAGAGAGTTTGAAAAGACAGCAGAAAAGGAAACTCCAAGGGTGTCCTTTTTCGTAAATTTGTATCTCTCGAGCCCGAAAAAGTATAAAACAATGCTCGAAAGAACCGCTCGACCATTACGATCGAGGAGTACTTTTCATAAATAGTGATTTCGACCTGAAAAAGTAAAAAAGCGATCAAAACCACGTCGTTTCATAACCATTAACGAGTTTGAAACGACAAAAACCCGGTAATCTTTTTATGTTTTAACGGTCGACAAAAAGAACTTAAAACGACCACCTCTTATTAACGTTTAACAAGTCAAGAGGAGTAACTCGGCAATCTTTTCGTCTTTAAACGGTTAAAAAAGAGCTGAAAGTGGACCTCCATTTTATTCTTTTTAACGAGTCAAAAGGGAAAAGTACTCGGCAATCTTTTCATCTTTTACGAGTCTGAAAATAGCTTAAAGGAGACTCGTCCTAGAGGAACGAGTGGTATAAAGGGTAGCAACTGGTTCCGGCAATGGTGGAACTGCTCAAAACATGTAATGGTAAGGAGGCTGGCTAATAAAACCACTCATCGCTGTGGTTCCTCAGGAAAGGAAAAACAACCAAGTGAAAGCATATGATCGGCCAAAGAGATGGTGGCGATGGAATGAAACAACCAAGGCTCATCTAACAGGATTTAGCAGATAAAAGGCAATCACGAGATGTAAATCAGGTATGGGTTCATTTTTACACAAGCTTGAACCATGGAGAACTCTGCTTGGATTCGGTTTCATGTTTACACAAGCTTGAAACGAAAAACTATGCTTGTTATCAGTTTGCATGCCCCCAGCATGATAACGCAAATCGAGGTACATGCCCCCCAAGCTTCATTGCATTCAACAAAGTGGATGGAATGAAGGTTCACTCTCGAGATCTAGGAAAGACTCGACTTGTATTTTACGAGATCTCAATCAAAGACTCGATTTGGAAAGGAGGAGATGTTTCATTTTTTAATGAGGTTGACCTAGGAAAAGAACTATCCTCATAACCCTCATTTCATTTTTTAATGAGCTTGACACAGGATCAGGAACTATGCTCGGACGCCTAGTGTCATTTTTTAAGGAGCTTGACATAGGAAAACGAACTATGCTCCGCCCAGAACTTCATCATAAGGGATAAAAAGTCGGCGCCTCCAAGATTGCCACTCCCGGTGGAAGGGAAACATCTTGGAAGTCAGGGCCCAATGCCCCCAGGACACTATGCACGATGGCGGCATCACTGGATCCAGGCATGGGACAGGTGGCCACGTAGTTGATCTGTGGTGGGGCAGATGCAACTGGTGGATGAAAACCAGGAGGGGATGACGACTGCGCAGGAGGGACCCGTGGACGAACGAACGATAATTGATCGATAGTCACAATTCTTCCATCGTGTGGAAAGCAAACCACATGGAAAAGTGAAGAGACAAGGGCCCCCATGGCATATACATAGTCACAGCCAAGGAGAAGACTGAAATCTAAAGCACCTTGGGTAACCGATACGTCTATATAGACGGTTTTGCCTCCCAAAGTAATAGGGAACTTTGGAAGGATCCCTAATGGTTGACTAGTTCCTCCGTCAAAAGCCGTCAGATTCGGTGCGACTGGCACAAGCTATGGGGAACCCAAATCTTGCCAAGTAGTAGCAGGCATAAGACTAACAGATGCACCCTCATCCAAAACAGTGCCAGGTATCGCTTTATTATAGGCGTGTACCGTGACCCAGAAAGGCACATGGGATGGGAGGCGGGAGGTAGTCAAACGACTCCAGTCGAAGGAAATGACTGAACTACTTGGTGGGGGAATCGTATGATTGCCCCCCTGCTCTAAAGGAACCGAAGCAGGACTCTCGGGAACAGCTGGGATAGGAGAGTCATTTCCGGATTCAGGAGAATCTGAGGAGATGAGAAGAACATGGGAATTATGCTCTTCCAAAACAGAGTGGTCGACAGGTGGTGAACTCAAGTCGGCACTCTTTCCAACCAATGGTTGGTCTGGAACAGGCTTGGCAGAGCCAGGTTCAGGAAGAGGAGGCTGGACAAGAGAAGAATCTTGGTCGATCTCTTTGTCAGCAGGGCAACGATCTGCGGCTGCAGAGAGACGTTGATAACCAACAGGAAGTTGGGGTGAGGGAGATGTAAGACTTTCCAAGACAACAGAGGCTTTATCCATGAGCTGACAAAGGTGAAGGGGATGATTGCCTTCACAAAGTCTACAGGGGATTCGAATCTTCCCTTTTCCCTTAACATTTCCAGCTGATAGTGTAGCATCGCCGTGAGCTTCAGAGGACGATGAGGGGCGGGCCGGATCACAAGACCATACTTCTAAGACCTTGGGAATGCCAGGACAATCACGAAGAAGATGGTCCTCCTTGCATAATCTACAAGGAAATTTGACCTTCCGCGGAAGAGCAGAAGGTGGATCGACTTGAGTTGTACTTTTAACCTCTCGCTTAGGAGTCTTCTTCTTCTTTGTCTTCTTCTTCATCTTCTTAGCCACCTGGTTACTTGAATCCAGACTTTCGCCAGGCGAAGTAGAAGATGAGGACGCAGAAATAGGCGAAGAAGGGGAGAGGTCCACCTTGGAATCAACATGATGTTGTTCGGGTGGAGGAGACGGTGGAACAGGAGTCGTCACACTCGAGACTACCGAGGTCGAAAACAACCATACGAGCAAACCGATGGTTAACCCAAGCAAAGACAAAGTTGCCATATACGGAGCACCGGAATTTCCAAAAGAAGGAAATGGACTAGGGTTTCCATCCGGGGGAACACCTTGGCCGGTAGACTCGGGGAAGGTTGCCATTGAAAACGAGAAAGAACCCTACTCAAGCTAACGCAAACAAGATCTAACCGGGTAAATGTGAATCATGGCCGAATAAATTTTAAGACAAAGGAACTGAACTTGACCTTTTCATGTTTTAAGAGTCGAGAAAAGGACAAAAAGGTGACTCTAGTCTCCTTCGAATGTTTAATGAGCACGAAGTGACAAGACGCTTACTGGCACCTTTTCTTTTAAGGAGTCCGAAAAGGATCAAAAGTGACTACTCTGGAGATTCTAGGCAAAGGGTATACCAAACAATCCATAAAACTGCTTATACACCTTGGCAGTCAGATAAAAACCAAGGACTTCCCGTACGACAGTCAATCTTCCCGAATGCTGTGTTCAGTGCATTACGGCTTGTAAGGCGGCAGACACGGCTTCCTGTGGATAAAGGATGATAACCTAGTGGGGTCTCCACATATACTCGACAATACGTGGGAGCACAAATCCATGCTAGACCACTATCGAGTCACAAAAGGAGGAATGACCCAACCATAATGTGAAACAACAGTGACTAGGTTTAACGACGCCGGAACACGTCTCTAGCCTAGACCTCTAAATGTGTGCGTTAAGTTCCAATGCGTTGTTAGATTCATTCAGTTCATTTTACAGTTGATCTTTGATTAAGTTTCAGTTATTTGGTCCTACCGTATGTGATCTCTCAAAACTTCCTAAATGCAAAATATATGCCAAAATTATATCATTTCGTTCAATGAATTCTAACTACAGGAGAGTTGAAATTTTCAAACAAACAAAATGAACAATAAACAATCAACAGAGATCCTAATGCAGCTAATAACAAGAAATGAAACTTTTTCTTTTCTTTTCTTTTTAAAAGCGACAAATAACAATAAATGCTAACTAATATAATGCAAAAAGATATTTTGTTTTTCTTCTTTTAAAATGGCATAATGCATTTAAACAAATCTCAAGAGATATTAACAAGCATAAACAAAAATCTGAGTTTAAAGAGTTTCCAACAGACACACTGGCAAAATTCACAGGACTGGCGGGACTGTCAGCCTGCAACTTGTGCTATTAAGGAATTGGCGCGAGTTGTTGTTATGCAACATGCGCCAACTGGCGCGACTGTTAGGGAAAAAACGCGCCAACACAGTTTGTTGGCCCAAAAAATAGATAAAACAGGCCAGGGTCTGGTCAACAGTACTCAGACAGATCTAACAGCAAGAAACAACTTTAAAGCTGACCCAGAAAGCTCATTTATGCAAGCAGGCAAGAGAAAACTAACATGCAAGACAAACTCCAAGCCGTTCGGTTCATAAACCAAACCGGAGATCGACTGAAGTGGCGTTGATCTACTCTGCTAATGCAAAGCAATAGCGTTTCAAAGGCTGCCTGGCCGTGCTTCAGACTCCGTCCAAGGTTTATGAATCAAACAGCAAATAGCTCCTCCCCAGTGGAGTCGCCAAATTGTTGGAGAGGTAAATCCCCTCTGCGGACAGAGGCAATCCCACTAGCCCAAAATGGGTCTAGCAACAATCAATTCACGCTACCATGCAAGTTCCTAGTTGAAAACTGAAAGTGGATTATGAGAACCAACCTGGAGTCCAACGCTAATGTCGAAGAAGAGTTGATACTCCCGTTCCCTTGCTTCGGCAGGTCACAATCCTCACGATCCCCGCGAATGGATAGCTGCACATGCAAAGAACGAAGCGAATAAAAGCATAAAATCCACTAAAATACAACTATATTTCAGTCAGAAAGGAAATAGATCAAACATTATCATCATAAACAGTAAGATCGGAACCATAATGATAGTCGTTCATTAATGAATAATCAACAGAGAAAGATACAACCAAAGTTCTGACGTTGATTCTCTCCTCTGGCTGGGCGAGCAGCTATACATGTCTTGCAATAGACCTTCTCTCTCTCAGACTTCCGGCAGCATAACCTCCCTATGCTCCAAGACTCTTACTATCACTCAAGACAAGCGTTATCACAACTAGCATCACTCCAAAAACTAGCTTGTCAAATGCATGAGGACAGACTTTTATAGATGGAGAAGGGAGGAAGATACAATGCATCAGGACACCCATTGTGGATTGGCATTATCTCCAAAAGCCGTTGTAGATAGATGTCAAGGATAGATGATGACTCTTCGACATCTAGAAGATGAGCTTTATCCTCAAAAGACTTCGTGACTTGAAGGGAAAAAACATCTGGGCGCGCGTTTGTCAAAAATCATTACCAAACTTGGTTGGAGCGGGTGTTGTTCTAAGACAGAGCGCCAATGGTCGCACCCTCTTTTGAGGATCTCATTTATTGGCGCGGGTAGGACATTGTGGACCCGTGCTAATGGAAAAAGGGCACTTTTCAGGGATATTTTGCAGAAGGTGTCTTCGGGGAACATGAAGTACATACTCAGGGGAACATAATGCAAGTGTTTTTAGGTTATGTCACTGCTCACAGGTCCCGGAATGTGTCCTCCAACGTACAGAAACAGGGGTAACAGGGATGGTGACCAATGGTGACAAATTACTGTGTAACACTACCGACCACACAACACCCACGGTTGTACACCATTGGGTGGATCCACCACAGACAAGATCTATGTGTGAGCCAGCATTGACACCTTCCCTATAACATCAAGCACTTCACAAATGAGGTATTGTGTGATGTTTCTCCTCTTGATGTTTGTGATGTGTTATTATTC
The DNA here is from genome assembly GCA_031772625.1 of Pinus tabuliformis. NCBI lineage: Eukaryota > Viridiplantae > Streptophyta > Pinopsida > Pinales > Pinaceae > Pinus > Pinus tabuliformis. The sequence continues at coordinate 315,661,248 of CM062814.1, read as the reverse complement.
CAACCATATTTGTGGAAGCGTCATGTTGTATATGAGTCCATGCCTCACAATATTATTATTACTTTGGGAAATGAGCTATACAGGATACTGGAGGTAGACGTGCCTACCGCCATCTCCTTATTCTCTGCTAAGTAATAAAGTAATATCATCTCCCTGACTAAGAAATTTGTTTTCTTTCTAATTAACTCCCAAAGCAAGGGGAAGATAGTGGCCACATTCATGGACCCTAGGAATGATTCCCCCACGTAGCAGAAGTAGGTAGATAAGGTTTTGGAGAATACAGGGACATATTCTCCTAACCCACAGGGGTACCTTTGCATTGTTAGGTCAAGCATTTGATCAATCTAACTCCCAGATCACCCCTACCCAATGGGTTAATATATTGTTACTCCATTCTAGAAAATGAAAAAATCAAGTAGTAAATCTAAGAGTTTCTACAAAAAGGGCACATCCGACCAAGTTCCTCACCCTGTGGGAGCCCAATTGAACTTGTACAAAATAAATATGGAACTTGGAGACTTTGTATTGATTATTCGGAATTAAACAAAATCAATGTCAAGAACATGTATCCAATCCCACAGATTTATGACATTCTTAACGAGCTCAAAGGGGACAAGTATTTTAGCAAGATCAATTCCAAGTCTAGCTATCACCAAGTGCCAATAGATTTCATAGATGTATCGAATACCACCTTCAAATCCAAGGAGGGCCTTTTCAATCTGTTGTTCATGCCTTTCGGCTTGACAAATTCCCCTACAACAGTTTATGAATTTTGATGCATGACATGTTGTGGACCTTCACCAACTCATTCATGGTTCTATATCTAGATGACATCATCTTCTTCAACAAGATTTGAGAAGATCACCTACAAGACATTTGGAAGGCCTTTCAAACCCTGTGATAGCACAAACTATGTGAAAGCTTGGAGAAATGCACCTTCAGCATAAGCCAGGTCAAATATATGGGCTACATCATTGATGAGAAATGCATGCATGTTGATCTGACTAAGATCCAAGTAATTTGAGATTGGATAGCCCCAACCACTCTAACAGAGCTTCACATCTTTTTTGCCTTTGCCAATTTTTTTTCGGAGGTTCATGTTGGGATTCTCTCATATCACTTGGCCTCTAAGTCAAGTTAACAAGGATGAAACAAAAGAAAAGTATTTCCAATCTGAGTCCTAACAGAAAGCATCCGTTGAGTTGAAGCATTGCCTCTACTCTACACATGTACTCACATTTCTAGACATACAACAACAATTTGAAATTGAGATAGGTGCCTCCAACTATGCATAGGAATCACATACTTATCTGAGAATAATCAAGGAGGATTGATGTATCCTCCTAATAGTTACATTTTTATCTATTAGGTCATTCATTCATTAATATTTCATCTTCTAACCAAAAGATTATGAGATCCATACATCATGTTTATCATAAAACATGGTTATAACTAGAAAATATCGATATATATATATATATATCAATGATGAAATAACCACGAAAGCAACATAATGACAAGCACATTTACTCATGAGATACCAAAGGAAAAGGAGCTTATATTAACATATGCAAATCAAACGAAGTTAGGGACTTCCACGTACCACCCGACCATAGATTGGGATAAACCAAATATCTCTTTAAGCCAATTGCCCTCATACCATATTCCAAGCATGAATGCAGGATCTCATGGAATAACCAAAATAAAACAAAAATAGGGCTTCTAGAGGCCAAACCACCAAAACCATCAACCAGTGATTCCACCTCATGGTCAGAAGTCCCTAACCATCACCAATTTAGTATCTACCCGAGCTGTGCAGGGATCCAGAGCATTTGTTCCAACCAAGGCTTCTAGGACTAGTAACTCAAACATCGTGTTTCTTGGCTCTAAAGCATTTGTTCCAACCAAGTCTTATAGGACCAGTAACTCAACCCACAGTTGTTGTCAGGCTCCAAATCATATCTCCAACCCTCCAGGACTAGTAATTCAAGCCACTAAGGGATCGAGATCGTTTTTCTAAGAAATACTTCCAGGACTAGTAACTCAACCCACTAAGGGCTCTAGAATATTTTTTCAAGCATGACTTCTAGGACTAGTAACTCAACCCAAGCTATTTACAGGGCTTCGAGAGCGTTTTTCCAACTAAGGCTCCAAGAACTAATAACTCAACTCAGAAATCAAAATGAACATGAACACTATCCAAAAAACAAAGATAACGACCACAATACCATGGTTATCTAAGAAATTGCAATGCTATGGAAAACCACTGTTAATATAGGTAATCCTCCATCCCAATGACAAACCATAACAAAGGAACCACATGCATATCCATGCATGCCAAAACTAGCAAGGAAATCATACGTGCAATTCGGCACTTGCAAAGAAATCCAATTGCAGTTGTTAATCCCGTTATCCTCTTACATTTTCTTGCTCTTCATTTGCCTTCTTGCTCCAAATCTCAAGTATGTGACACTCCTCCAAGAATGCTCCAGGAAAAATCCAAGAGTCCAAGAGTATAAGAAAGAGAATAGAATGAGAGTGCCAAAGACTAAACTGACAAAATTTGGGTGTTGATCCTCAAAAGCATTTTTATTAATGAGGCCTATATTTTATTCATTTTCCATTATTTTCCTTCAATTTCCTCCTCACATGCAACCTTTGACCTTTCACCTTCCTTTTATCCTATTTTACAATTAGGTAAATGGAAAATTCATACTTTCCAAACATGGGATCATTCTTGAATGAAATAAAAATGATAGATTATTGATTGGTAACATTATATATCAATAGATTTATGCATGTAAAGACATATCATGAGTTTGATAATAATATTTGATGCCTTGAATGGGTTATTCCTATCTTTTATCAATTGATGGAATCTCCTTTTTAAGTGTTATTCTCATATCATTTAGAAGATGTAGCCACCTCATCAAAATAGGAGTTTTATTTGGATGATGTGAGTTAGAGGGTCTAAAGGTTTAATCATGAAGGGAATGCAAAACCATCTTAGAAATTTAAGTACTATAGACCATCACAAAAATTTCTAGAGTCTGAAAGTTTTCATACTAATAAGGTTGGAAATATCGTAGCTAGAAACTTGGCTAGACAAGATAATGTTAGCGATGTAGGTTATTTAGATTCAAGATATGTTAGTGATATGGAATTTTCATATCATTGTGAATTGAATTTATCTACTAACTTTAAACTAACTGTCTTTCAAGAAAACATGATTCATGATGATTGAAACATAGAAGGAGTATGATTCCCTCATCGATAATGGAATGTAGAATTTGTTGGATCTTGCAATTGGAACAAAACCAATTAGTTTTAATTATATCTTCAATAATAAGTATAATTTTGATGGGCGACACAAGAAGAAAAAGGTGATGGTTTTTGTGAAAGAATATGAATGGAAAAAATACATAGTCTAGTATGAGGATATGTTTCCCCAAAAGAAAATTGGGCTATTATTCATGATGTGTTAGATATGGGAGCAAGAATAGGTGGAATATTCATTAAAAAGATGTTGTAATAGCTTTCAGGAATGGATATTATGAGGATAATTTCTAGATATCTCAAATAAAAGGATTTATTATGAAGGTTCAAGAACATAAAGTATACAATCCCATCAAGTCTTTTTATGGCCTAATGAGATCACCTTGTGCATGATATGAAAATCTAACTAAGCATCTTTTGAATATCAATTTTAAGCACATTAAGATTGACGATTAAACTTTTCCTATAAAGAAAGTTCACAAAGTTGTTGTATAACTTGTGGCATATGTAAATTATATGTTCATTAAAGAAAAATGAAAAATGTATCATACAATAATGGATTTAGGATGATAAACATGGTCCATATTCATTACTACTAGGAAATTGATGTAACTTGGAACACACTGTATATTTTTGTCTCCCAAAATAAATATATTACCAAGTTGTTGAATAAATTTATCATGGTTTATTGAAATCCTCTCTATAATCTAATGGAGAAAAATTTGAGGCTAAAGTTAAAATAAGAGAACAAATTTTGTTGAAAATGAAATGAGAAAATCTTAATTTAATTTTGTCCTTGAATTGAATTAGCAATTAAATTATAATTCCACATCTCATGACAACTTGTAATAGTTAACTAAGTTAATTAATTGACTTAGTTGTCTTACTTAATTCGAGTTGAGGGTATAACTAGAGTCATGTAGAGAGTCTCCTACTTTTTAAGAGCCCTGGTTGAGTTTATGTTGAGTTGTAGTTATTTAATTTAGTCTAATTGAGTTAAAGCCAGCGAGAATAGTTCCAACTTATGGAGGATTTAGTGGGAGATCCAGTAGTGGGGTGTAACATGCAATGATCAACCAGTAAACTAAAGATTCACTCATAATTAAATCATGCATGTTAGATCACAGAAATACCCCATTGAGATTGAAGTTTAGGGATAATTTACTATCATTTGATAATCATATGTATTGTATAGGTGGTGCATGCAATTAGAGGTAGGCCTATGAGGATTGCACAATTCATAATTGAGAAATTTCCCAATTAAATATGGGTTTATTCGCGAGTAAAATGTGCAAGGAAATAAGAGCTTGGAAGGCAGCAGAATTGGCTAAGTATTGACTTGAGCTTATCTGGGAAGTAGTGCTATATATAGAGATAATGCAGAGGTTGCTCGGGCTTGAGAAAAACAATGTATCTTCTCATATTTTATGATAATTTAATGCAATATATAGATAGTAGGGGTTTTTAGCTGTGGCTTTCCCGAGAAAATTATTTTGTTATGTGTGATTGAATTCTCTCCTTTATGCACCATGATTTCATCGATTGTTTATTGTTTCCTCTGATGAGTAGACTAGATTCAAGTCAATTGTTTTAGCATATTATAATCTGCAGTTTGAATCTACAAGGAATATCTACATGGTATCAGAGATGAAATCACTATAGAAGAGGACCATAAGAGTTTGTCTTTTGCAAGAGAAATCGAATTTGCAGTATCATACTTCAGAGCCAGCAAGATGTCACTCTACGGATTGAGACTAGAATATGCCCTTGAGGGTAGTTCAAACTATATTTATTGGAAGGACAAGATGGAGGCAGTGTCGGAAGACAACAAGCTTAACGAATGCATAGACAAAGGTATTCCTAAGCCCACTAATCCTCAAGATCCGGCGGAATGGAGAAAATGTGTAGCAAAGGTGAGAAGGATTATCCTATAAAGAGTTTGAGATCATATTGTCTCGAACCTCCACGATAAGGAAATTGTATTTACAATATGGAAGGCCTTGACATACTTGTTTCAAAACAATAGTGACCACAAGAAGATGCCATTGAAGGATAAGCTCAAAAAGATCAAGATGGAAAAGGGTGACTCAATACCAAAGTACTTGACCAAGTTCACCCAATGTTGGGATAATCTTGGAAGTGTAAGTGTTATAGTTGTTGAAGACGATCTAGTGAGCCTAGCACTTCTAGGCCTTCTGAAGAATTCGCACAAATACCAGGACTCAGTTAATGGGAGAGAGAAGCTACCAGAGTGGGACCGATTGTGGTCCGACTTGCTATAAGAAGGGATTCGAAGGAACATGAGATATGGATACTCATCCAAGCATGATGATGAGGAGAATTGTGCCTTATATGGAAGGCGAAGAAAGGGAAGGGGAAGTCATCCCATTCCAAATCAGATTCTAGTCAAGGTTGCAAGAAGAATGACATGTCGAATATTGAATGTTTTCACTGTCACAAGCCACAAAGTGTCCGCACAAGAAGACCGGTAAGAATCCCTCAAGAGGAGTGGAAGTTGAAGTTGTTGCTTCATAATTTGAACTAGATTTCACCCTCATCACTTGCATGGTGACATCAGTGATGGGTAGTGTGTGGTACCTGGATAATGGAGCCTCATTCCATATGCCCGGTAACAAAGAGTTATTTAGTGACTTGGAGGAGAAGGACCTCCATATGCACATCGAGATGGGAGATGATGTGAGGTATATCACGACCAACATAGGTATTGTTACCTTCTAGAGGGAGTCTGGTTCTCCTCTCACATTAAAAGATTTCATATATGTTCTGGGTTTGAAGAAGTATTTGGTTTCAGTTTCCATGTTGGAGGACTTTAGCTACGATGTGATATTTAACAGGGGAAAGGATTTCTTTCATCACATAGCCTTAGGAAAGGTGAAGTGGATCAAGGTTTGGGTGAATAACCTTAACAAAATGTATTAGAATACTATGCTGCTTTGAGCACAAAAGTAGAGAAGGTGCAGAGCCGAGACATTGGTAAGTTGTGGCATAGAATATTATGTCACTTGCACCATGGAGCTTTGAGGATCATGCAACAAATTCCTACAAGACTTCCCAAGGGTACAGTAGAGCAGAGGGACACATGCAAATGGTGTACATTGGGGAAGTACAACAAAGCATTCTTTGATGATAAAGACAGTCGAGCACAAGCGATCCTTGATAAATTTCACTCAAATGTGTGTGGACCATTCTCGACAGCATCCACGGCTAAGCACATTTATTGTGTAATATTTGTTGATGATTTTTCTCGTAAGTGATGGATTTTCTTCATGCAGAAGAAAGATCATACGTTCGCTAAATTTTGTGAATTTAAAGAGCTTGTTGAGAAAGATATTGATAGGAAAGTTAAATATCTCAGAAACAATAACAGTAGATAATATGCGTCAAATGAATTCAATAACTTATGTATATCAGAAGGCATTCGGCAAGAGTTAATATCACCTCATAACCCACAACAGAATGGGGTGGCTAAGAGGAAGAACATAAGTATTTTGGGAGTTACACAGGTGATGTTACATGATCAGGGTCTGCTATTACACTTGTGGGTTGAAGCATGCAACAAATTTTTTATTTGTAGAACATAAGCCCTCATCTAATTCTAGGGATGAGTACATCAGAAGAAGCTTTTTCAGATAAGAAACTAGATCTGGCACACTTCAAGATCTTTCGTTCATTATTCTATTATCATGTTACCAAGGATGCACAAAAAATATGGAGCCAACACCTAAGTTGGGCATATTTGTGGGGTAAACTAATACACCTCATAAATATCGAGTGTACCTTCCATCCAACAGGATGAAAATGGTTCGTAGAGATGTGAATTTTGATGAAGAGAAGGGCGTGAGATGTTCCCTTGAGAGGGAGATTTAGTTACATGCAAATGAGGAGATTTTAGCTCTAAAGGAGGAAGATTGGGATGATGTGGAGTAGCCACATATAGAGGAGGAGAGAGTGGAAGCACCCACTCATGTAGAGACTTCCAGAGATGGAAGGAATCATACCAGAGAGGTTGACATATTGACACATGATGTTAGAGAGAATGTGGGAGCACCCACCTCAAAACACAGCCAAAGGAGGTCACCAGATCAATACACTGGCTAAATGGCTCTTATGAGCGAGAGTGTATAGGTTGAGCCATTCTCATTCGAGGAAGGGGTGAAGAAACTAGTATGGGTTCATGCCATGGTTGAGAAGTATGAATCCATTATTATAAATAGTGTTTAGGAAGTGGTACCAAGACTAGGAGACAAGTTAGTGGTGAGTTACATATGACATTAGAAGGTAAAGCAAGTGGCATATGGGAGTGTGGAGAAACACAAGGCCATATTTGTGGCTAGAGGGTTCTTGCTGCAAATGGGATGGAAGATACGTCAGATGGATGTGAAGACAACATTCCTGAATGGTATGATTAAGGAAGAGGTGTATATTGAGCATCCAAAAGGATTTTAAACCTTCAACAGAGAGTTGCATGTGTGTATACTCGAGTGATGTATGGACTTAAAAAAGCACCCAGTGCTTGGTACACCCGAATTGACAACTATTTCACTGGGTTGCACTTCACCAAAAGTGAAGCAGATGAGAACTTTTACCATATTGTGGTTGAAGGTAAAATTTTTATTATAGTATTATATGTTGATGATTTGATTCTAACAGGTGATGAGAAGCTGATAAAATCTTGCAAAGAGGATCTTGCAACAGAATTCAAGATGAAGGACTTGGGGCTTATGCATTACTTTCTTGGTATGGAAGTATGGCAAGGAGATGAGGAATTGCTTGTCTCTGAGTGCATGTATGCCAACAAGATATTAAAGAAGTTCCACATGGAGAGTAGAAAACCCATGGAATTTCCTCTAGCAGGTAATTGGAGGAAGGAAGATGCTACTTTAGGTGAAGTAGTGGAGGCTACTATTTATAGATAGCTAGTGAGTTCACTTATGTATTTGGTGAAAACATGACCAAAAATGTGTTTTGTAGTTAACCAACTTAGTCATGCTATGGTTAAGCACCAAAATTTATTGTAAGGCAACTAACCATGTGCTCAGATACCTCAAAGGCACCACTTAGTTTGGTCTTTGGTACAAACAGATAGAGGGAGTGAATATTCAAGGCTTCACAGATGAAGATTGGGCAAGGATTCCATCTGATAGGAAGACTACATTAAGGAGAATCATTAGTATTAGGTCAACAAAAATTTCTTCCTACAACAGAAAAAAGAGATCAGTTGCTTTTAGTTCAATAGAAGCAAAGTACATGGCTTCTAGTCAAGCATCTTGAGAGATTACCTAGATGAGGAAGATCTTTGTTCAGTTATTTGATCAGCAAATGGATCCTACAATGATTTACTGTGATAATAAGAGTTGTATCAAATTCTCTAAGAATCCATTTTTTCATGATCGGTCCAAACATATCAACATTCGGTATCACCATCAATGATATTGTGTGAAGAGGATAATCGTGTTGCTGGAATACATTCCTACCGAGGAGTAGGATGTAGATATTTTTGACAAAGGCATTTACAATATGAAAATTCGAGTTTCATAGAGCTAAGATTGGGGTAGAAACTAATCCCTTTCTTGTTGAGAGGGAGTGTTGAAAATTCAACAAGAAAATCCTAATTTAATTTTCTCCTTGAATTAAATTAGGAATTAAATTGTAATTCCACATCTCATGACAACTTGTAATAGTTATCTAAGTTAATTTTATTTAGTTGTCTTAGTTAATCGAGTTGAGAGTCTAACTAGAATAATGTAGTGTGTCTCCTACATTTTAGGAGCCCTGATTGAGTTTATTTTCAGTTGTAATTATTTAATTTAGGCTAACTGAGTTAAACTAGTTCCAACTTATGGATGAATTAGTGGGAGAACTAGTAGTGGGGTGTCACCTGTAGTAGTGGAGTGTAACCTGCACTGATCAACTAGTAAATTGAATATTCACTCATAATTAACTCATGCATGTCAAATCAGGGAATGACCCAGTTGATATTGGAGTTCAGGGAATGTTTACTATCAGTTGTACCACAATTTGAATTGTACAAGTGGTGCATGCAATCAGAGGAAGGCCTATGAGAATCACACAATTCATAATTCAGGGATTTACCACTTAAACATGGGCTAATTCCCAAGGAAACCGCACAAGGAAATAGGAGCTTGGAAGGTAGTAGAATTTGCCAAGTATTGGCTTGAGCTTGTCTAGGAAGCAGTGAGATAGATAGAGATAGTGTAAAGGTTTCTCGGGCTTGAGTGAAGCATTGTAATCTTCTCATATTTTCTGATTAATGCAATATAAAATAGAAGGGGTTTTTAGTTGTGGCTTTCTTGAGAAAATTATTGTGCTATGTGTGATTGAATTATTTCTCTTTTATGCTTCATGTTTTCATCGATCGTTTATTGTTTCCACTGATGAGTAGAGTAGATTCAAGTCAATTGTCTTAGCATATTACAATCTGCAGTTTGAATCTGCAAGGAATTTCTAGAGAGGATGTAACTAAATATAGATAGGTTGTGGAGAGTTTCATATGCCTTGATGGTACTAGGTTATATATTTCATTTTCAAATGGTATCCTTTCTAGTTTCATCCAAAAATCTTATGTGTGACATTTATGTGCTACGAAACAAGTTATAAGGTAATTGGGAACTCAAGACTTTGGATACTCTAAGGTGGGGGGATTCAAACTAGTTGGATATATCGATTTAGACTTTGACGAGATAAAGAACCATGGACTCTCTACTTTAGATCATGAGTCCTTAATTTGTGGCTATATCTTAGAGATCCAGCAAAAATATTGTTCTAATAGATTTGACTATAAAATCAAAAAATATTATTGTTATGTATATTGTGGTTTAGGAAGATACTAAAGGATAGTTTGTATAAAATATAGATGAATGTGAGCCTATTTGTTATTGATATCCTGATGTAATCAAGTCAGACAAGAATCTTAGATTTTGTGATCAAATCAAGTACAATATGGTTTGATAGCATGTAGAACCAAAGACTATTCATTTGATACATTGTCCCACAAGTGAGAAAATTACATACATCATCGCCAAAGTGCTTGAGAGAGAAATTTTGAAAATTTAAGAAATATGAAATCACTTAGAAGCACCCTTTTCAATTAAAGGGGAGAATGTTTGATACGTAATCCTAGGGATTGTGGTGTATTGTAAACATTATCATTTTTAGTTTAGGAGAAATATTAAGGCTCATTGATGAGTAAGAATCATCACCAAGACGAAACCAAATGTCATATCTCAATGTATTTTTATGACAATGACATTAGTTAAATTAATTTAAACCTAGTGTTATTCAAGGATTATTATTTTTGAATAGGGAACAAGTACAATTTTTTTCTAGGTATTCATTAATATTATGATATTAAATCAAAAGTAGAATGGAGAATGCAGGATGTTTTAAAATTTACATGAAGATCCTTTCTTATTTTATCTATTGTAGCTAGTGATTTTTTCTAGCTAGTAAATGCAAGGATAATTATATATACTCCTATTGTTATTTCAAGAACATAAATGTTATTCATGAAATATATATAAAAGAAAAACATATACATATTATATGAATAGGGATAAGTGTAGAAATGTTTGTTCTTGAGTCATTTTTCTAAATCTTACATTCTCTATCCCAAAGGAAATATTTCAAAAAAAATGAAAATAGAATTCCATACATAAATGTCTATAACAAAAAGATGCAACCTTAGAGTGGTTTTAGTTCAACAAAATAAGCACCAAAATTGGTTGTTATAACAACTCACCAAACGCAATATTTTCCTCAATATTGGCACTAAGGGTTTCTTGTCGTTAAAATTGATAAAAAGGTTTAGAAAATTCCATTCGAAAAATCATTCCGACCAAGTAATTCATTCCCTATTATTTATTTTCTCTTATCCACCATGTGAGTTATTGAACATCCTTCCTAGTAGTTATTATTTCTAGTACAATTACATTCTTTTAGCTTCACTTAATCTCCCTCAAGGGTATTTTAAGTTCCAAAATATTGTTATTTAACAATAGACAATTATCTTTCTTTTGAAAGGCAAGAGGCCCATATTAATTTTTTCTTGATATTTTACTGTATTTGCAAAATATTTGAAAGCATTATGTTGAACATTTCCTTCAACTAAACCATTTGTTATTGTGAAAATAGATTGGTTTTCTCATAGAAATCAGGTTTTCAAATCTTGTTGTTGCTTTCATTTAAAAAATTAACTTTACTGCCATTTTATTAATAATAATAACTAAAGCATATTGCTATTCATAGATCGAATAATTTTTACTTATTTTGATTTTCCCATGGAAAGATTATACTTGAAATTATTGAGCTTACTTGCAATGAAAATATAAAATCAGCTAAGCACGAGGTGTATCAGTTGGTCAAGTCCCAATCATTAAAGCTATTTTGCTATCTTGACACCTTCTGGGTCAGGCCCCTTGATTTCGCTGACAAGAATTGGTCCTTTCAAATAGATATGCTTGGTACAAATATTCTTTGAACATAAAAATCAATGGCGTTTGAGAATCATAAACCACATAAAATTTTATTATTTATTTCACTCCACTAAAGCATGTTGTTCACTCATCTAATATAATATAAAGAGTATGGCTTAAAAAGACAATATTACATTCAAGTTATATATGTAAAGAGTATGGCTTAAAAAGACAATATTACATTCAAGTTATATATGTAGAGTTCATTTCAAACTTCGATAATGCTAGGATATCTTAAAAAAAAATATTTAGTTAAACCTAACGCAGTGATATCTCATTAATGTTGGCAAGTTTGAAAAGCTACATCACATATAGTTTTTCGATACAGAAATGAATTTCATTCATCTCTAAATTAAACTTTAAACTTCATGAAAATTCCAATCAAATACGAACTTCGATAAAAACCTATACTGCGAGCTATTGAGCTTCGTTAATAAATTCCACTTCCATGCTTGAAAAAGAGCCCCAAAAAAATTATAATACTAGATGTGCAAGTGAAATAAATGTCTAGGACCTCGAGCTTTGAAGTGACTATGGGGTAATGGACATCCTGCTTTCAATGGATGCTATAGTTTCTTTGGCTAATGTAAATATGGCTCCCTTAGATAATTTTTAACCTTGAATCATGATGGATTTCAAATCTCCACATGAATAATATAGTTTCTTTGGCTAATGTAAATATGGCTCCCTTCGATAATTTTTAACCTTGAATCATGATGGATTTCAAATCTCCACATGAATAATATACAAATTCAGTGCTTCACACCACCCAAAACAATTTTTTTGAAGCACATTTATGATGGTGGCACATATAAGAATGAGTTTATACTACATTTATCATTCAAAATCTTAACTTAAATATGTGAAATGCATGGAGGGAAGGAGACGAATCCACATGGATAAAATGCAAAGAAGAATGATACTTTCTAAGAGAATCATAAATTGTCTCGATTTCTAACTACTTTAACTTTTGACTAGATTTTTGAAATGTTAATGTTAAATCTTATCAATTATTTAACTTTTGACTAGATTTTTGAAATGTTAATGTTAAATCTTATCAATTATTTTAGCTTTTGGCTAGGTTTTCGAAGTTCTGATGTTAAAGCGTATTATTGTCTAAGGCATGGTTAAATTAGCTAACAAAATAGCTCTTATGCAAAGGAAAAATAACTATTTATCTTGATTTTCTTTTCTATATAAATTCAATTAAAATAAATTTTATACAAATACATTGCTTCACACCCCAAAAAGTTTATGAAACCCATTTGTCATGATGGCCCCTATGAAAATGAATTTTTTACTACGTGTATTACTTAAAAGCTTAACTCAAATTTTGTAAATGCATGAAGAGAAGGAGATAAATCCACATGGATGACACTCAAAAGCTTAACTCAAATAGGTAAGTGCATGAAGAGAGGAGATAAATCCACATGGATGACACTCAAAAGCTTAACTCAAATATGAGAAACACATGGAGAACAGGAGAGAAATCCACATGGATGATATGCAAAAAGGAATCATATATTTTAAGAGAACCAGAATTTGTCTCAATTTCCAACTATCTTGAGCTTAACTCAAATATGGGAAATGCACTGGGAGAAAGGGAGAAATCTACATGGATGATATGGAAAAAAAATAATACCTTCTTAAAAGAATAAAAAATTGTCCCAGTTTCCAACTATCTTAACATTCAGGTTTTTGAAGTGCTAATGTTAAAGCGTATTGTTTAATTTAGGACTAAATTAACAAACAAAATAGCTTTTATGCACAATGCAAATAGCTATTTGTCTTGATATACCTTTTTATATAAATTTAATTAAAATAATTATTATTTTATTTTTCCATTAAATAAAATAATATTTAACCACAATAATTTGTATATTTTTAATTTAAAAAGAAAACCCTCTCACAAATTAAATTTTCCTTATCATAACATACTTAGTGCCTTTCACCATTATATTCAATCTATATAAACCTTAACTTAAGATTACCCTGTAACTTTTGCAAAGAAACTCACGGAAATTAAATTATAATTTCCCTTATTTTCCGTATTATATCTAATAACATTGAGATAACAACATGCCATGGAAAAATTATGGAGTTAAATTACAATCACGTAAAATCTCATGCTCAAACTGTTAGAAATATCCCTCTGAGCGTTGTTCCGAAATGCAAATGTATTAAAGGAGAATAGGAGCATTTCTATATGCAGAGTAACACCAGAATCAGAATCTGATTAATCGGAGCCTGAATTAATCCACTCCTTCCGAAGTATTCTCACAGATGCAACTATCTCGTCACCCATTTTCATTTTATGTCTTGAATAGCGAGCCCCGTAGAGATCCGTAGAATTGGCCACACCGTATGTCGAATGGTTCAGAAATTGAAACAATTTTTTGAAAGTACATTAAAGGGTAGATGCTCATGGAAAAAGATAAAGGCAACACCGTGTGTGGTCAGGTGCCTCTCTGGTCGACTATGTGACTGAAACAGTTCGTACGGACTCAAATTGTTCCTCCGTCCTCCTGAGTAAATTTGTCAAACCATGCGCGTCTAGCAACTATGCGTAAATGTTGTAACAGCACACATCAGGAGTTGGTGACTGAACTGTCTTTTCAGGGTTGTCCGATGGCACCTTACTCTTTTCTCACTGCTTATTCTTCCCATTTGTGTATTTTTTTTATCCGACGACCAGAGTGCCACTCTGGATACATTGTATTAAGCCATGACTATTCTAGCTCATTGCTTTCACTCTTGCTAGTATGAAACTATACTCAGCTCCATCATCCATTTGGAAACCATGCTTTTAGGTGTGTGAGTAATCAATGTTCTATACCATGGTGGGTTTTAAAACCCTTTTGGGGTTTCCAAGAATGAACTCACCCATTTTCTCAAAGATGCACTAAAGGCTTAATTATGGATTGGGTATACACGGATTTTTGGATGCCACAATTCTTACATGATACCGATATAGCTTCGACACCTCGAGGCATGGTCCTGTTAGAAGCTGGAGAGTGTTTACTGAAGAAAAGAAAATCAGTATGGTTGCTAGTAACACAACACTAAAGAGAGATGAAATCATCCCAGGCACACTAGATTCGGTTAAAAGGGAGAGATGCAAGCTTGTGAATGTGGATATCATGCAAGATCCAAGCTTGAAGAGGACCATCTACTCAATGTGAAGGTGGAGGAGGCCTTTGGAGAAAGTGCCCCGCAGTGATAATTTCTTAATTCCCTAATTACATAGCAACTGGCTTCAAATTCCATGTTGGTTATTTTGTCTAGGTTTGAACTATATTGGTCTATTTTGGTTCATGTATGCTTGGACATGTTTCCGTTATATGTGGAGATATATGCTGGTTTGATAACCTTTCTCCGTCGGGGCTGATATTACCTAGTTCAAGTATCTGGGTATCCACCTTATGTCCTGTTTTAGTTTTATAAGGCTAGAATTGTTTCATATTCTGATGTTAATTGCCATCGCTATTTACATCTTTCACTGTATCTTTGTTGCACATTTCACTCCATCGTATAGGCACTCTAATACCTTCCAGAATTGAATCTTACATTCATTCCGGTCAGTCAACCTCTTACAGGGAGAACTCTTGTCTGCATTCATAAAGTTTTCCTTTTCTCTGTCACAAGTGGTTTAACTCTTTCATTATCTTCAGTTCTTGTAAATATTTTGGGTTTCGTATATGCCATATCTGGCTGACTTGTATGGGATGTTATTGTTGTTGTTGCTGTGACGGTTTTTAATCCTCCTTATCCCTTTTGTTTGATGTTTGAGGTTCACTCCTGCATATCCAACTGTTTCGCCTGTTCATTATTTTCACTGGACCTCAGCTTTGGTTCTTCAAAGCTTTCCCGGTGTCGGATTCCGGTATAATCTGGTGTTATTATATTTCCCGGGGTGGTAGGTGGTAGTATCACCTATTTCGATCTCAAATCATGCCATATTAATACACCTGCTATCCGGACAACATTCCATGTGATCTGTGGATCTCTTTCTCCACCCCATATCTAGCATAATACGTTTTTATTTTGTCTACCACCTTTTTAATCTGTTTTGGAAGTCGAAATGCCGACGGTTCCTTTAAGTGGGTTTTATTCCTTGTACGGTTCATTCCCTCGAGCAGGGGTTAAATTTGACACCCGTATGTTTGTATTTCTCTTTTTTACCCGTAAAATAAGTTTGAGTTTTAAATTTCCACGTCATGGGCAACTTGCCATTAATTTCCAAAAACGTCATATTGACGGGCAGGTTTAAAAATTAAAAGTTTAAATTTTTTTTTTTATAAATTTCTTTTTTATATATATTTAACCTTATGTCATACGGTATACCTGTGGGCCGGCGACAATTAACCCGAAAGCAATGGTCCTTCGGCGGAACGTATACAATTCTCACACAAAGAATATGAGAGGGGGAGTCGGGGACCCATTTATTCAGTAACAGAATCTTTTCAGCGTCTTAATTGGCAGGAAGGTAGAGAAATAGTTGGACCTCCGTAACAAGCGGCGGTTTCCACAAGCTTGTCACATACACTGAACGTGGAACGCGGACGCCGGCCAAGTCGGTATAAATAGTGAAGTGACTGTGGCTGTAGGCTGTAAGTTGGCGGCCCGCGGGGGCAACTGCCAACAATGAACATGCAACTTGCAAGTTTAGAATTTACTGATAAAGGACAGTGATCGGATGGCATTCAATTCGCATTCAGATTTATCGCTGGAGCATTTACCACTGGTCCACTGTAAACTTACCAAATACCAAGTACCAGACTACCGCGGCCCGCGGGCCTGACCGCGTGTCCAAGATATGGAAAGATATGGAAACAGGAAACTTAAGTAACAAGTTACAAGCCTTACAAGGTGAATCGGTGATTGGATTTTCATTAAAAAATACAATTCTGGGAATGTATGCTCGAGCGGCGACTGCGAGGGCCGAGTTGTCAACAGTTCAACTATACTTTTGCACCAGAGATCATAGATGCTACACAGTGAAAACCAACATCAACCCCGGTCCCCAACAGAGTTCTGGTCGTGTGTCTGGTGCGATTTCTGTTGGGTTTTCAGCTTCTGTCATCAGTTTATATACATCGCCGATTCGCCAGCGTTGCCAGGTTTTTGAAATCCCTCCCTCTCTCTGTACAAATAACAATAACAATTACACTGTTATAGCTGATTTGTTTCTTTTTGTAATTTAGACGATGGGATTTAATCTAGCTTTATGGGAAAATATTTTCCTGATCGCTGCTCGTTATTATTATTACCTGCTCAAGCCAATACAGTTGCTATAGCCCATCTTAACTTAGTCGGTTGTGTATTTTCTGGAGGATAAATGTTTCATTTCCGCTGGATTTGGTATGCTGAACAAATCTTTCAATACCCCTCAGTTATTCTGTAGTATCGGAACTCTATGTACATATTCAGAAAAACAGTTATAGTGTCCTTGGTGACTTGGACTGTTTTGTTATTTTGTAATACGAGTTATTACTTTTGATGGTTTTGATTTTTATTTTATAACATATGAATTAGGATATAAATTAACAGCAATATTATTTTATAGTATATGAGTATGAATTAGGATATAAATGGACGGTAATAAGCAGTTTAAAAATAAATAAATAATCCATTAAAAAAATAAATAATCCATTAGGATATAGTATATGAGTATGAAGCAGTTTAAAAATAAATAAATAATCCATTAAAAAAATATGCTATGCTTGATTTTATTCTTAACAAACCAGTTCACAGAGCACAGATGAAACTTGTACAAATAAATTTTAAAAGTCATATGATGGGCAGTTTAAAAATAAAAACGTCATAAAAAAATTCCTTGACGGGTAGGGTCACCCGTCAAATTTAACCCCTGCCCTCGAGGTCTTTGATTTTATATTTCTGAAACTGGGCGGGTATTCTGGTACTTTCCTCCTAAATGCGTCCATCTACCCTCTGACATTCCCCACTATTTCTGACAAAGATATTTTAATTCCGCGATATATCTTTTGTGGTTATATTCCAATTCAGGGGGTTTGGACGTACTTGACTTAGACATGTCGTCCCACGAGGCCTACATTAGGGCCACCATGGACGTTGAGTCACATATGTATCTAACTATTAGCGGGGGCTTTGGAGTGACACACAGTCTCTGGATGCTTGGCACACTATTGTAGGAGATGCTCCCGTGCCAGATGGCAATCATGCATCCCTTAATCTGTAGGGTGGAACACATGTAGGCATTGAACGACGATCCAAGCAAAGACATCATTCTATCAAGACCACCACACCGCCACCCACTTTGGTTTTCAATAATGAGAAATTGATTGGCTGTATTTCCAGTTTACAGAAGCGCGCCCTCGTTGGTCGGTGGCATTTTTTGGAGCTGAGTGACTCTGAGATCAGAAGTTAGGTGGATAAGAAATGGAAATATCTATTGGGGTATATGTCGACTGTTGTGCACTTGCTTCGGGGCTGTTATAGCTTTCATTTTCTTAGCCAAGATGACTTACTAAAAATCAAGGAAATTTCATGGATTAACGGTCGCAATTTCTTGGAGCTACATTCTTGGGTCATCAGGTTCAATCCACTCAACAATACCCTGCATAACAAACTAATTTGAGTGAAACCACCTGGTTTTCCCATTGAACTCTACACAAAGCAGGCCTTAATGGACATTGGTAACACTATCGGGAAGTTTGTTTTTGTTGGTCCTCAGTGTTTGGGGGCACCTAATAAATGAGTCACTTGGATATTGATACATGAGTATTGAGGTGGCTTTCCAAATCAGCATTGAACTACAATGGGGGGAGACTCATTTATCTCAGCGACTGGATTACTGGGGGGTTCCGTTTTGATGCTCTAATTGTCATCATAGTAGCCATCTCCTAGCTCACTTCCCTCTGTGCTCGGGTGGAAGATATCGTGGATGTAACTGTTTTGGTGCGTCGGCGAAGCCTCAATAGGGAGCGGCACATTATCATGGCAGGGACACTCGATGTAAATCAGGTATTTATCAATGTTCACAAACATTCCCTCAACCAGTTAATGGTTCTTCGAAATATGGCTCCTCGCCCATCACCATTCCGTCATCTCCTTTGTCATCAGTAAAGTCAGACTTACCTGCCACCAATTGTCTAGGCAAGAACATTCGATCCCCCACTTGGGTAAACACTGCTCCCTCTCGCGACATCACAATTTTTTTTTTGTCACATGACATACCCTCTACATCACATATCACTTATGTGCCTGCATCGTTACCCCCTCGCTTTACCAATCTGTCGCAGGGGCCTAGAAATAGTATTACTCTGCCAAACTCGCCACTTGCCTCCCCTACAAATTTCATTGGCAGTGTCTTGGATTTTCTCCTTCAGAGAAAAACTATGGACCTGTGCATACTCACCATCCATAAACCATTTGGTTCTTCATCTCCCCACATCAGTCCCACCTCCGCCGGTAATATCACTATTCGCCACAAGAAAAACTGTGGTAGTCGACATTTTCGTGGTCGGCCTAGACCGAATCCACTTAACTCTCCCATTGACCATTTCTTGGTTGACGTTCCTATTGCTGATGTTCCTACTTCTCAGGCCCTTGGAGAACGGATGCCTGCACAGGGTTTGTCATGACTTCCATCCTTTCTCTCAACATTCGGGGATTGGGGACTCCCTCAAAGTTCTTGGCTCTCAAACAACTTTATCTCTCTGTTCATCCTTGTATTATTCTCCTTCAGGAAACTATGCATTTTGTCCCGCATGTTATTCAATATTTCCAGAAAATGTTCTCGGATTGGCATATCGCCACCATGGATGTTGCTGGGTTATATAGAGGCCTTGTGGCCTTATGGGATCCTCGATGGGTTCAGGCCAAGGCTTTCACTTGTTTTGTTGGTATCTTGCTAGAAGGATATATCCGTGGTCTAAATGGATGCATACACATCTTGAATATATATGGTCCCTATAGGAATAGGGTTGTATTCTGGGATAAGTTGATTTCATCTGGGATTATGGAGCTGACTTCTCCTATCATAACAGGGGATTTTAATTTCACTATTGGTTTGGATGAAGTAAGGGGCGGTTCCAAGAAAATGGACTCACTGGCGGGTTTGATTTGGGATGCGATTATAGACCACAATTTAGTTGATGTATGTCCACAGAAGATGGTTCCCACATGGGATAATGGTGACTGGATCAATTTATATTACATGAGCAGTTGGTGTAGCGTCTTGGTGATGTTCATGTTAGAGTCATTAATAATTATCTCTCTGATCATCGACCCATTAATTTACAATGGAGAAGGGCAGATTTTAGGCATAGGTTGACTTTTAAATTCAACCTATCTTGGTTGGATGATCAAGATTTTAATACATTAGTGCACAAGGTATGGACCTGCGACCATGTTCAGGGGCATTCCCCTATGGTACACATTCTGGATAAGTTGGATATCCTTTGAGGGGAAGTTAAAACATGGCAGAAACAGAATTCTAAATATCTACATAATGAATTAAATGACATACAACATGAACTGGATGCTATTCGTCCCTAGATGACTGCACATTGTCTTACTGTTTTTATTGGAACTTGTATCTAGGATTTAGAACTCAAAAAGAGGAAGATACTTTCTATTATCAAATCCACCTGCCGCTCTATGAATTAAAGAGGGTGACAGAAACACAAAAAAATCATCATTTTCCAAATCGTAGGCACAAAATAAATTCCATTTAGGAGATATATGACGATGATGGACATTTTTTTTAGTCGCAGGAGGATATATGTAATGTTCCTGTATCACATTTTCAAAAGGGATATGGACGAAATGAGGGGACTAATGTGGGGGACATATTTTGGGGAGTGGATCTTTATCCCACTATGTTCGATGATGATGTAAATGAAACACTATTTAAAGCGGTCTCTGAAGATGAGCTACTGGAGGTTTTAAAATCCTTTAAGGGTGACAAGATTCTGGGACTAGACGGGTGGTCTGTAGAAATTTTCACACATTTTTTTGACATGTTTAAAAGAGATCTCCTCGATATGGTGGAGGAGTCGAGGAACACGGGGAACATACACCAGCATATAAACTCCACGTATATTGCTCTCATCCCGAAGTGACGCCCTTCTACATGTTTCTCTGATTACAGGCCCATATCATTATGCAATCTTATATATAAGATCATTTCAAAAATTATTGTCAAATGTATAAGGTGTACATTGTCACGCTATATATCACCTGAACAATATGGCTTTCTTCGGGATCGGCAAATTCATGATACAGTTTCCATTACACAAGAATGTATGCATTCGACTCATACAAAGCACCTTAATGCCACAATTATGAAGATGGATTTACGAAAGGCGTACGACTATCTAGACTGGGGATATCTCATACTGGTTTTGCATAAGATTGGTTTGCAGCCCAGATGCATGGTTTGGATTATGGCATGTGTCACAAATGTAAATTATGCAGTGATCATCAGTGGATATCGAACACACTTCTTCATGGTTGGACGAGGACTGAGACAGGATTGCTCACTTTCTCCACTCTAATTTACCCTGGCTATGGATGGATTGATCCTGCACATCAAAAAAGCGGTGGTGGAGGATCAGTTTTAGACATTGAGCATAGGGAATAACATCAATATATCACAAGGTTTCTTCATCGATGATGCACTTATCATGGGTATGTTAAATCACTTTGCATGGCTAACTCTCTTTCATATTTTTAACAAATTTTCTAACACCACTGGCTTATATATGAATCTACATAATTCAATTGTGTATCATGATAAGTGTGATATGGAGGTCATTGATTATATAAAAAGCCTATATGGTATAGAGGCAAAGCTGATAAAATCTACTATGAAGTACCTTGGATACCATATCAAACAAAGTTTCTAGAGGAATGTTGATTGGCAGTGGCTAGTTGACTAATTCTACAAAATAATTTATGGATGGGAATTTAGATGTTCGTCTCTGGGCGGTTACACTATCCTTACACAGGTTGTCCTTACGCAGTTGGGGGTATACTGGCCTCACCTATTTCATATCCCTCAAGCCACTATTAACAACCTTAATTGCATTATGGCTAATTTCATTTGGGTGGGGTGCAATGGACAAAATAAATATCATTTGGTAAAAATGTCCCACATTTCTTGTCCAAAGCGATTGGGGGGCTGGGGTATTATGAATCTTCAGCGCTTTGGATGTTCATTGCTGATTAAATCTTTATGGCGGGGTTTATTTGGATCTAGTATATGGAGTATGGTGCTTAGACATAAATACTTAAAGGATCATGATTTTATGTACTGGTATCGGAAGGATTGCATTGGCACCCCGACTGGCTCAGCTATATGGCTTAGTTTTCAAAAGATTGCTAAAATATTCTTACACTATCTGGCCTGGTCTATGGGGACGAGTCACAAGATTCTCATTAGCGCTGATCATATACTGGGTGTTGGCATGGAGTGCAACATAATAGATATACTCTTTCAGTGTTTTAATGGGTGCAATATATATTTCTGGAATCAAGTTATATCCACATGGCGGGGCCTTTCTCCTATATGGAAAACTGCACAAGAGTTGGGACTGGATGGGAAATTGGCGATGGAATGGAACCGAATTTGTGTCGGCATGAAAGCTTTGGGTATATGTCGGGAGGAACAACGTGACAAATTGGTTTGGTTGGGGAAGATGAAGGCGGGGAATATTATGGTTGCTGATATATACTATACCCTATGTGGCAGGGAGGCATAGTATGTGGAAAATCCAATATTATATGCTTTCTTGAAGACCAATATTCCTATAAAATCATCATGTTCTCTTTTTTAGTATATAACAATAAAAATCTCACTTGGGAGAACTTGCAGAAGCGTAAATGGCACGGTTCCAGTATATGTACTATCTGCAAAAGGGAGGAGGAAAGAAATTGTCATATGTTTCTCAAATGTCACCACACGATCTAGGTATGGGATAAACTAGCCTTAGACTTTGGTTTTCCTAATCATCAATTTCACAGTATTGTAGACTTTATGGAGTGGTGGAGCAAGAAGAATATCTCTTGGAGGATTATTCTCACTCTACTATTTTGGGCCATATGGAAATGGGAGAACAAACATATATTTGAGAACTATGTAGAAAACTTCATACAGGTTTATGAGAATATTTTATCATATCACTCAATATTAACTGTTCAAGATACAAATTATAAAAAACAGCATCATAAGAGACCAAATCCTCATATGGAGTACCTGGTTGGTTTTTTCGATGGTGCGATGCAGAGGAACGTTTGTGGTTGTGGATTTTGGATAGTGTTGATGGTGTTGGACCTGCCAACATGTAAGGGGATCTCCCCGGTAATAAGTCCCAAATAGACCTTAGACCATTTGGTGTAGGAGTCCCAGCAATGGGTCTTACAACAATGCCTTGATCGCAATTTCACAAAGAGGCAGGTAAGATGTCTCTGTTGGTAGCAAGGGTGTGACAGCTGCAACAAGCCAAGAAAGGTGCATGATAGATTCTAACACACTAAGGGTGCGGTGAGTGCACCTCTTGGAAACCTGTAATAGTATGCGGCTTCGAAGGGAACACACAAGTGAAGATGCATCACAAGCTGGAAAGCAAGTTAGCGAGCAATCCTAAGTGATGGTTAAACCAACAACACATTTAAGAAAGATTCATACATACTTATACAAAATAGTCCATACATGCATGTATAAGCAAACACATACATATATCATTTAGAGTAAACTAGATAGCATAAAACACAATACAACATATCCATGAAACGTGTTGGTTTTGTTATATTAAGTGTAAGTTCTAGTCATACAATACATCCATGTCCAACCACTAGTTCCAATAGTGGAATGTTACAGCCACATCTGCCTGCTCCTCCAAAGAGATGTACTAGCTCTGCGCAGTGGAGAAGCGAAGGCTCGTTACAATACTGTCCAAGATTTCTCTAAGATAATCCTATCGAAGCTTGGTTGACCAAAAGCCTTTACAATAAGTTATGTGGCTCTATTTATAGAAAAGGTTGGGGTGACCCTTGGCCTTCCCCTTTGTGGAAGTTAATCTACCCTCATGAGACTTCATCTACTCTATGACTATTACATCCAACTATTGACACTTGAACTTCCACTTGACATGACATTACATTACAATGCACATGTACAAATGTGAGAGAAAATGGCTTGAGAAAACCATGCAAGACATCACTAACACTCGGTCCATTGTCATGAGACCAACTCTTTGGCATGCTTGTGATGGTGAAGGTGGTGACCTAATGCCAAGCTTGGTTGTCTGTGATGGTGTGTGTGAACCCCATGGTGACATCTTTTTGAAGCGAACTTTTGCCTTCATTGCATCCGGGTGCATTGGTGTGGCTCCTTCATCCAACTCGTCTGGTAGCATGCGCATGGTCTTCTTGGTGAGTGCGCTGAATGGGCTGGATCGCATGCGTGCACACAATGACATGCATGCTATTGAATCCCTTGCATGTGATCAACATCACTACTCACCATGGCTGCTTCGTGCTAGCTGTTGGGATGGATCTATAACTTCTACGGGCACAGTTTCATCTGTGAGTGCATGTTGTGCACCCCGTTGTTCCTGTTCCTGATGCAACTCATTCGCTTGTCTATGCAGCTCATGTCCTTCCTTGAGTTGTTGCTTCAACACATGCAACTCCTTCTTTGTTCCACTTTTTGTCTTTGTGTGATATCCATGCTGTGTTGTCACCTCTTAGTTTGATTCTCCAAAGTTTCTTTCATCATCAGTGGATTTGATTGAGCTTGCAACTTTGTTCTGCCTCTATGTTGTCAACAACCTTCCTCCCACATTCGTTGCAGCTGGTATGCTGCCTTTATCTAATGTTCATAATGTTGCTCGCTGTGATGCTACTGTCTTCATATCTTGATGCCCTTGTCTATGAACAAATTGATGTCTTCGTGGGTAGGAAAGCTCATTGAAACTTGATTCGCTGCATCCCCAAGTGTGCTCCGAACGGTGTCTTCGACTCTACTCTCCTAGAAACCATTTTACCTATGCTATTGAGAGGAAAATGAACAGCTATGATACTTGAAGACATGGAAACACTGATGGCAAGAAATTTGTTAGTTGAAAACCAAAATGAACTTGACAATTGACTTGTAACATCCCTGTGTGTCTCATCATGAAGGTTGCGCAATTTCCATTGGGAGGTTGGGAAACAGACTACCAAGACTACGCAAGGCACAGTCTGGGTTGCTTGGAGGCTGACTAACTACTGGAACTATGCAATGCATAGTCCAGTCTGGCTGCTGATTGCTAGAATTGTGTAATGCAAAATCTTAGCTGGCAATGGTTACATGCTTAGTGACTGCATTGCGCAACTTTCTGGGCCAGCAGTCAATGTCCCTCAGAATTTTGTAATGCAATACTGGAGAAAATCTATTAGGCAGAAATGCACATTTCTGGAGAGGAAGGTAGAGCCTACCCTCTCCAGATTGCACAATGCGGTCTCAGTGAGGCAAAGCCGAGGTCAAGACTATCCAGACTCACCGATGGGAAACTAAATGCGTATGTGAATCTGAATGCTAAGTGATTCTGAGTGTAAACATAAGTGAATGATCATGCATGAAAATGGTGAATGACATATTTAGAAAACAGAACAACATGCATGTGAGTGAGGCGAGTCATCAAACCAGTGACCATTCGTGAAAAATAGTTTCATGCATGTGACAACAGTGAGATGTTAACAAAAATTAAAACGGTGCTAACACAAGCTACTATGTATCAAAATGACAGCAAGCGCTCACTGAAATAAAGCAGACAACATTCATACGAAGCGAAACACAAAAAGCACTAGAAATGCAACACAAGACATGGAAAGCGGGCTTACCCCAAAACAGTTGAGTTGAATGTGCTGTCAGCTCCTATATGCGATGTGGGATGTCAGCGCTACAAGGTTGATGTGAGAAATGAGCTCTGCAAAGTTCGATTGATGAGTTTTGATAAAATTGAGGTTGTGACGTGCATGCCACAAATCAAGGGAAAGCTACACTTAGTGGGAGGTTTCTGAAATGATCCTTGCATGTAACCTCCAACTGTCAAAAATAGATCCCTGAAACATGGGATGCCTTTGCATGACGCCTTGGGAGAAGCACCCCATGCAAGCAAGTATGTTTTCCTCGGTCCCGGAGGGAACCAGTCAACTCAGCTGCACATGCAAGAGGATGCTCAACTGCTGGGAGAAAATGCATATTTTTGGCTAGGAGTTGGGTTGGCTTCCCAGGAGATTTGTACAATTTCTAGGCAGAGCAGCTAACTACTACCCATATTTGCGCAAATTTTGGGCTGAGCAGCCCCGATGGAGAAAATTACGCAATTTTAACTTTGAGGGTTGACTGGAAGAATTGTGCAATTTAGGAGCCCAGCAGGTTGCCAGACAGGATTGCACAATTTCTGGAGGGAAGGCTGGTTTCCCTCCAGATTTGCGCATATTCTTGAAGTAGTTGCTCAACTTGCTACTGGACCAAATCTGGATGAACAACTTGTAAGGGGAATGCATCAAGGTTTGTTCGACAGGCTATCTTTCTGCAAGAAAATCACTAGAGCTTGTGTACTTAATGAAGCAAGACATGCTCTAGTGAAGGTTGGTAGTTAGGCTCCAAAACGAAGCTAAGGAAAAAAATTGGAGGGTGGTTGTAGCCGCTACAACAAATAGCCATATCCAAAGATTTAGAATACATGATTTACTGGAGTGTGGGAGTCGGCACAAACAATAAGGTAGAAGCAATGGCCTTATGGGGTCTATTATGGGTCATAAATTTCCTCAATATCCCTGATATTCATATATTTAGGAATTCCAAGATTATCATGGATCATGTAAATGGTTATGCAAATATTAATCAAACAACACTCCTTAGATGGTTAAGAAGAATTGATAATCTTTGGACACAGCTCAGGAACCCTTCCGTCAAGCACATAGGCAAAGAACACAATCAACTTGTTGATGAACTCTCAAAGAAAGGACTACAAGGAAATTTGGGAGATATGCACATTGATATAACTTTGGATGACAATGTTCTAAATGTTGAGGAATTTCCATTCCCTCGCTAAAGCTGATGTTTATATTTTTGTTTTATCTTTTTGTATAATTTTGTACAACCTTTTTACTGTATCAGATGGCCATATCGACAACCTGTTGATGACTGGTTTTTCAAGATATGGGTGGTAATGGGGAAGACCACGTTTTTCCTCATTGGCCATTATGTTGGATGCTTTACTCCTCACAATCCCTTTTTGTTATATGTTGCACAATGTTCATAAGTGTTCATATTATGTTTATATGTATATCTGGATATTTTGATGGGGGATGTAGATCATGCTCTCCCAAATGGTTCTATGATGATATGGATGGATGATGTCGATGTTATGTATTTGATCCATATGATAATATATATAGCTTTTTTCGTATTGAAAAAAGAACTGTCTTTCAATAGCAACATGTGATTCAATTCCAATGTGTCAAAACATTCTTATCTCGATTGTTGATTCACCAAATATTCAGCAATCAGAGAGACATGGCCCAGTCAAATGGTTCAATTCTTCAATTCCAATTCAACACCGAGAAAAGTTAGATGCAGATGACTTTATACTTGGGGATATTTGTGTACTTACCACACTTTGTCTATGTTGCTATAGTAGTCTGCCGATGACGCTTCAAAAGAAATGATTTCAATATCTCAGTAGGAGTTCTGACAGTTCGTCGACGGCATTTGCTGTGCTAACTTTTTATTCGGCATTAGGTAAATCTACAAGGCCTGGACAAACTTGCTATAAATGTGGGTGTGGGAGATGTTGAGATTCTTTTAGTCCTTCGTAATAGTGATCTCACTTGGATCTAAGACATTATAGAAGTACGTTTTCACTATATATTAAATACATATAATAACTTAATTAATCACGTAGCTACAACCACTCTAATTTTTTCTTCTAATTTGTAGTTGTTAGATATCCCTCTTAGAATTACCTCTTGTTTATTGACAAAGTGTTTTTATTGAAAAAGTGTGTGATGTGTTTTTCCCAATGTATTATCTTTATTGAATGTGTGTTAAAATCCCTAGCTTCAACAACTACATTCCTTCAATGAAGTATCATGGGGTTTTTTATTCTACTTTTTATACCTTAATTCCTCAAGAGCAATGAAAAAAAACAAATTTGGTGCAGGGATTTGAAATTAGGTTTCACTGGGATACACAAATATGATAAAGGCATATCATCTTTACAATAAAGTAAATAAAAGTTGATTGTTTCGAAGATTTGGTTTTGATTTTACTAAAGATGATAGACTATTGAGTGGTAACATGATATTTTACAAATTTATTATCGTAAATATGTATGATGAGTTGGGTAATGAGATTTAACATCTTGAATGGGGAATTCATATATTGGATCAATTTATGGAATCTTATTTTTAATTGTCGTCTATACATCATGTAGAAGATGTAGCCACCTCATTAAAATAAGAGGTCTAATTACATGATGCGATTGAGAGGAAATGAATGTTGAATCCTGATGAGAGGGGAACACCATATCAAAAATTTGAGTAATGGAGACCATCACAAGAATTTATAGAGTAGGTCATGTAGACACTTGAAAGTGTTCATCCTGATGAGGCTGGAAAGATAGGAGCTATGACATTAGAAAGTAAATATGGTGGGGATGATGTACATATTATTCAGGTTTAGGTGAAGTTAATGATATGAATTTTTCGTATGATTATGTACCGAATTTAGCTAATAAATTTCAACCCACTTCATTTGAGGAATACATGGCTAGTGGTGATTGAAAATAAAGCATATGGAAGGAAAATGATACCCTTATCAAGAATGGAATGAGGAAGTTGGTGGATACTCCACTTAGAAACAAACCAAATAGTTTCATGTGGGTCTACAAGAACAAGTACAAATCTAATGGCTCACCCGAGAAGTAAAAGGGAAGGATTGTTGTTAAATGATATCAATAGAATGAAGGCATAGAGTATGAGGATACCTTTTCCACAAAAAAAATAGGCTACTATTCATGATTTGTTGGCTTTGGAAACAATAATTAATGGAGGATTAATCAAATGGACATGAAAACAACTTTCTTGAATGGATATTTGAAAGATGAAGTTTAGTTGTCTCAAATAGAAATATTTATTATAAAGTTCAAGAACCAAATGTATACAAACTCATCAAGTATTTCTATGTCCTAAGAAAAGCACCTTATGCATGCCATCTTTTGAAGATTAATTTTAAGGAATTTAAGATTGATGGTGCAACTTTTATTTCCAAGGAAGTTGAGAAAATTATTCTATATCTTGTGGCAGTATGTAAATTATATTTTTTTAATAGATAACAATGAAACAAGTATTGTAGCCACAAAAAATGAATTGAAGAATGATTTTTAGATGAAAAACATGGGACACATTCACTACTAAATGGGCACTGAAGTAAGTCATAATCAAATATCTCCAAAAATAAGTAAATTACAAAGTTTTAAAATAAATTTTGCATAATTTATTTTAATCCTCTTGCTACAAAAATGTGGTGATATTTGAAGTCAATATCAAAAGAAGGTAATAAATTTGAGGATAGAACTAAATGGATAACTTGTGGGGGTTCTTATAATCGTTACAACTACAAGGTTATATATATCATCTATGATTGGGATGTTTTCTAGGTTTATCCAAAAACCTTATGAATGACATTTCTCTACTGCAAAAGGAGTTCTAAGGTACTTCGAAAGAATTCAAGACTTTTGATCTTTTATCATGGAGGTCTTTAAACTATCTAGATATATATATTTATACTTTAAAATATATCTTGTACTTTAGGATACATCATGAGTCTTGGATCAATAACTATCTGTTAGACATCACACAAACAATTAGTTCCAATTGATTCCACTACAGAGGAAAATAATGTATTTATTGCAGCGAAAACAAAGGAAATTGTGTGGCATAGGAAGATACTAGAGGATTTGTAGGAGAAAGAGGTGAGTGCTACTCTTGTTTTGATTGACAACATTTATATAGTCAAGTTGTCTGAGAATCCTAGATTCCATGATCGAACTAAGCGCATCAACATGAAGTACCACATGACTTGAAAACATGTAGAGGCCATGACTATTTGTCTAATACATTATTCCAATTTCATTAGTGAACAAATTACATAAGTCACGAAAGTGCTTGTAAGAAGAAAATTGAAAAGTGAAAGATGATAGCACTCACAATTACCCCCTTGAATTAAGGTGGGCAATGATAGATACCTAATCCTAGGGATTATGGTTTATTGTAAGCATTATTATTATTCATATATCAAAATCATAAAGAATGATAGGTGAATAGAAGGCATCATCAAAGATGAAACCAAATGTCATATATCAATCTGTTTATATGTTACCCACATTACTTAAATTTATTCAAACCTAGATTTATTCAAGGATTATGAGTTTGGAATAGAAAACGCTAAAATGTTTTAGAATATATTTATAAGATGCATTTCTATTATATTGTTTTAGTTAATAATATATGTTAGCTTTTATATCATATATATATATATATATATATATACTTCTCGAACATAAATCTTATTTCAAAAAACAATCACAAATACACCCAAAAAAAGTCAAATTATTTTTCATTACTCTACATTCACCATCCAAAAAAATTCAAAAATAATATATATATAAATACAAATTTCTTAAATAAATATCTATAACACAGAGATATACTATAAATATATATATATATATATACAAATTTCTTAAATAAATATCTATAACACAGAGATATACTGTAAAAAAAAATATAAATATAAATACAAATTTCTTAAATAAATATCTAAGACACAGAGATATAACAGTATAACACAGAGATATACTGTAAAAAAATATAAATATAAATACAAATTTCTTAAATAAATATCTATAACACAGAGATATACTGTAAAAAAAAATATAAATATAAATACAAATTTCTTAAATAAATATCTATAACACAGAGATATAACAGTATAGTGATTCTAATTAAAAAAATCACCAAAAATAACATAGAATCGAATATTTTCCTCAAAATAATACCAAGGGTTTCTTTTCAATAAAATTCATGAAAAGGTTTACCAAGTTAGAACAGGAAAATCCTTTTTATAAAGTCATCAATTCCCTTTTCTTCCTTTCTCATAACCACTTCATAAACTCTTTATCTTTCTTCCTATTATTTATTGTTTCCCGTATAATTGCGTCCCTTTAGCTTCCCTTAGGCTCCCTTAATATTCTTTCAAGATCAAACTATTTAGAGCTAACAATAATAAATTGTCTTTCTTTTAAAAGGTACTGGGCTCACATTACTTTTTCCTTCATTTTTATTATGTTTCTAAAAGATTTGATAGTTTTGTCTTCAGCAGTTACGTCAATTCAAGTTTCAACCATTGATTATTGTGCCAATCGATTACCTTTATGTTAGAAATCATATTCTGAATTCTTGCTGTTTCTCGTATTCAAGAGATTAACTATCTTTACCACCATTTCATTGGAATTAACGTTTAATAATAATGAATCAAGAATATTTACACTGATGGTTAGAATAATTATTGCTTATTTTGATTTTTATATTTAAAGAATATTTCTGCAATAGTTGAGCTTATTTGTAATGAGAATATCATATTAATTAAATATGTTTATTTCATTGGGAAGAATTAAGTATGAGAATATTATATTAATTAAATAGGTTCATTTTATTTAGAAAGTTTCCAGTATTTTTTGTTGAATTGATTTATTTTTATTTTTTGTTGTTGTTTAAAATATATTTTTAAATACATAAATAGATTCAATATTTTGAGAAATTTTTATGGCACTCACATTTTTATAGAATAGATAATTTAAATTCAAGTTTTTAAAAATATTTATTAGATTTTGGTTCAAATTAACCAGAAAAAATGCCTTGAATCTATAAGTTAGACTAGCCTTTACCATAATTTATAGATAAAATAGCTATTTTTTTACCCCTCAATACTATTTCAAGCAAGATTGTGTTTTTTATTATTTACAATACATTTTTGAATGCACAAATGTA
This sequence comes from Pinus tabuliformis, assembly GCA_031772625.1. Taxonomy (NCBI): domain Eukaryota; kingdom Viridiplantae; phylum Streptophyta; class Pinopsida; order Pinales; family Pinaceae; genus Pinus; species Pinus tabuliformis. Next base: position 315,629,368 of record CM062814.1, on the reverse strand, counting down.
TTCAGCAACTCATGGACCACTCAAATTTTATAGACTAGACAAATTAAACTCAATTTTTTTAAAATATTTACTTATTTCCTTGATTTTGGAAAATTATTTAATTGATTATATTAATATTTGTAAAAATATTTACTAATTTGACTTAATTTTAAAGTAGTCAGGGTTTTTTAATAATTTCCATTGTGATTCTTCGTTTTAATTTTTAATTTTTCACATTTGACACCAATTTTACATAGTATGATTTAATTAGACTTCGGATATTTGTTTTGATAATGATTCACATTTGTTTACTTAACTCCAAATATCTAGTCAAATAATAAATTAAGATGAATTCCAAAAAAATTTTCAAATTATTTAAATATTTTGTATAATTATTTATTTATTTTTATTTTTAATTCTTTTATTTATTTTGAACATTTTGATAATAAAAATATAAAATTATATGTTATACTAAACTGTAAAATTAACCACTCACCTCAAAAAGATTAAAAATCAAACCATGTGCATTCAGCAACTACGCGTAAATGTTGGAAATACGCGTAAATGTTGGAAGGGGATACATCAAGAGTCGGTGAGTGAACTGTCTTTCAACAGCAAGATGTAGTTCAATTTCAACGTGTACTCACATTGAATAGAACATGTATACGTGTAACCGCGCTGGAAAACAGCAAGATGTAATTCAATTTCAACGGGTACCGACATGGAATATAACACGTATACGTCTAGTCGCGTTGGGGAACAGCAAGACGAAATTCAATTTCAACGTGCACTGACATTCAATATAACATGTATACGTGTAATCGCGCTGGGGAAACCTTAGATGCAGATGGATTCCTACTTGCGGATGTTGTTGTACTCGCCAGACATTTTCAACGACACGGGAGACACGGCAGTAGTGTGCTGACGACCCTTCAATCGAGGGGATTTCTGTAGACCCGGTAGTGATCGGCGGGAATTGTTGGGCCAACCTTTCATTAAGAAGTCAATCTACAAGGAGTAGACAGAGTCGCTGCAAATGTCGGTGTCACGTTGGAATTTAGATTTCTCTTTATTCATCATACAATTTTTTTTTACGTTTTGGGTTTTTATGTTTTTTATGTTTTCCATCAAGATACGTTATGTTTAAAATTTTGTCTTTTAAAAGTGATGTTCTCATAATAAATTAACCTTTCACCAATAAAATTTTGATTAAAAAATTACCATTCAATAACATAATTATGTTAAAAGATTTCATATATTTATCGTAAGGAAAAAACCAAAAGTTGAAAAAAACTCAATTGTGGAAGTTTCAACAAAAAGTGTTGAACATTTGAAATTTGCTCATTTAAAATATATAATCAGTCCTAGGTAAAATACTTGATGGTTATCCATTGCATATCTTAAAATTATCATTTAAAACCAACAATTTACATTATACCACATGAATATTTAGATGCTTATTAAGACTAAGTTCCATGCAAATTCAGAGATAATTTTTGACATTATCTAATATAAGGTTTGATACAAAATATAAATGTCTGACACCTTAAAAGCATAAAAATATACCACCAACTTCCAGTATTTTCTACTCTATGGCAGAACTATTGTTTAACACAAAACCCAACTCTGTGTTTTTTATGTTAGTAAACATACTATTAATGACCTTATTTTCATGTTGGAAAGTACATGTGAACAACTACTATACCATAAAATGCAAAGATCGTAGGCATAGAAGACATTTTTAGTGTCTAGAGTGAAGTGAATATCTTTCTTTCATTTTGATTTAAAATGATCTTTGCATCAATAACTTTTACTGTCGCAGGATGATGTATTTGTGACTGTAATTGCATTTGTGCAATACCCTGCCATTTTACAGAAAGAAATGGATGATTTCTACAAGCTTAGCAATACAAGGGAGCAAATCCAAGCTTATGTCTTTGATGGTAGATTTTAGAACTTGTCTCTATTGACTTTAAAGATTTAGCTTGCTTGCGGAGTTGAGAAAACCATATATGCCTTATTGTCATACTAAGAAACCATGGCAGTTTGCATCTACTAATTTATGTTTTGTGAACATTCAGAATTGCATTCTGTTTTAGATTAGTTAAATGTTGCCATTTCCAAGTCACTAAAGAAAATGGAATGGAGTGACCATTGTTAAGAAGGTTTCAGCAATCAATATCGAATTTGTTGTTTATGGTTCATCTTCTAGCATAAGTAGATTCTAGATGAAGAACAAAAACAATGGTTTCTAAGATTTGATTGTAAGATGAAAATGTGTTAATTTAGTCCCAATTCCACAGTTCGATATGATGCCTTTCTTTATAGTAATATATAGTTAGGGTTCTTCGTTAGTGGCAACTGGGCAGAGGGATCTGACATTGTTGCTATTTTCATTCTAAAAGACCTGATGAGTCATGACAAATCACACCACTCAAGATCCTTAATAAGTAAATTAATAATGTGGATTAAGTAAATTTTGGGAGAGACTTGTAGACAATGAAACAATCAACAATCATTTCATAAAAGAATTTAAATATCCAAGAAACCATATTTTGCATAATGATAAACCCTTGTTTTAAAGAGCGGTGAGCAGTTACACATATCCAAATCTCTTATGAAATAAAAAATTAAATCACTTATGAAATTAAAAATTAAAAGCTAGCAGCGATCGGACCCATATTGTTTGAAGAAAAAAAATCAATCACTAACCTGAAGTGCCAATTTGCAATTTCCTGGCAGATTCCTTGGAGCCAATCTTGCGCTGGGCGTAAGTCTGAATGGGCATATGCGTTGAGAGAGTGTGTTAGGGAAGTAGATGGCCCAAAGCTCTTCTGCGCATGTGAAATTTAAGGATGAAGCCAGCCACTAGCAATATTAACAAGGATTTCACATTGTCGTTGATTTGCGAACTTTCTGTAAAAGCAAGGCGGCGGTGTACATTCTGTAAAAGTAGCAGAAAGCAAGGTGGATTGTGGTTGGTAGTTGTGGATATCAGTGAGAGTGGAGACTCAAACACAGAACACACAGACAGAACTTAGAACTCACAACTTGCCTTCATTTGCTGATTAAACACATATTTATACAGGACAGAGAATGTTATGGAGATTGATTGGGGCGGTGGCTTCTTCAGGAAGCTTGTTCATTTGTCAAAGATCTAGGACCTGCATTTAAAGATTCTGTTGAATTCTGAATGTGGTTAGTTGGAATTATCTCCTTCCAACAGTCCCCCTTAATTCCAACTATATAAAACAGACACTATTAAACATACTCTTAATTGATATGCTTGCTGGTCTAAGTCTCAGCTAGGCTTACAACATAATTTGGATTTTCTACGACACACAACTTACTTCTACACATTTCAAATTTAGCCTTTCCAAGAGGCTTGGTGAATATGTCAGCCAAATTTTCATTTGTATTACAATATGATAAGTCAATTTCTTTTGATTGCAATTTTTCTCTTACAAAATGATGTTGTGTGTCAATGTGTTTTGTCCTTGCATGATATATGGGATTGTTTGCCAATTTGATAGTGCTTTGATTGTCACATCTGATTACTGTAGGTGCTTGTTGTGTTTCTCCAACATCTTCAAGTATCCTCCTAAGCCATATTGCTTCATAGGTAGCACTGCATAATGCTTTATACTCAGCTTCAATGGATGACAATGAAACAATTGGTTGTTTCTTACTGCTCCATATTGGTCCTGAACCAATATTGAACACGTATCCAGTAGTAGATTTCCTATCATCTAGATTTCCAGCCCAATCAGAATCAGAATAACCCGCCAATTCAACATCAAATTCATCAATATACATAATACCAAAATTAAGTGTTCCTTTTAGATATTGAAGGAATTTCTTTGCTACTTTCCAATGGATTTCACAAGGCTTAGCCATGAACTGACTAAGTATACTGACAGAATATGCTATATCTAGCCTGGTAGTGGTGAGATAGTTCAGACTTCCCATCGGTTGAGGGTACATAGTTCCATTCACCTCTTTGGTTCCATCATCACTGCAAAATTTGACATTCTGTTCTAAAGGAGTAGATGTTTCCTTGCATTTAGTCATATTGAATCTTTTAATGATTTCCCTTGTATATTTGCTTTGTGTGATTAGTGTCTTATCAGATTCCCTCAAACTGCAAGACCTAAACAATAGTGCAATTCACCAAGATCCTTCATCTCAAATACATGTGACAACTGATTTTTAATTTCTTCAACCAACTTGCATGCATTTCCTGTTATGATAAGATCATCAACATATGCAGATATTAAAGCAACATTCTTGCCTTCATCTTCCTTGATGTACAAGTTAGGATCATTTTTACTTCTCATAAAACCTTTCTCATAAAAGAAAGAATCAATTTTCTCATACCATGATCTTGGTGCTTGTTTCAAACCATATAAAGCTTTATTTAACCTGCAAACCAGATGCTCCTATCCCTGTTTTACAAACCCTTTAGGATGAACTAAATAAACTTCTTCTTTTAACTCACCATTCAAAAATGCAGATTTGACATCTAACTAACTCGTTTTCCAATTATATTTTGTAGCTAATGCAATCATGATTCTAATTGTGTTCAACTTAGCTAGAGGTGCAAAAGTATCTTCATAATCAATTCCACCCTTCTGTGAATATCATTTTACAACCATTCTAGCTTTATGTTTATCAATACTTCCATCAGCATTAAATTTAGATTTATAAAGCCATTTGCATCCTATGGGAACTTTGTTTTTAGGCAATTCTGTTAATTCCCATGTGTCATTCTTCATTATAGAGTTATATTCTTCATTCATTGCATCTCTTCATTCTTCATATTCTTTAGCTTCCTCATAGCTTCAAGGCTTTACAACTTTCATAATATAAGACATTAATGCATAATCTTTATACTTTACAGGTACCTGACTTTGAAGTGATGACCTTCTTGGAGTTTTACTACTTCCATCTTTCTTTTGGCTTTGCAGAGTCTCCTTTCCTCTCTTTGGAGTGTCATGATTGCTTGATGCTACTTGCTCTTGAACTTGTACCTGTTCTTGTGTTTGTTCCTGTTCTTGTTCAACACTTGTATCTAATTTGACATAATCATCAATATCATGCCATACACTAGTATTATTTATTTTATCACCTTCATTTGCATTCTCATGAAACACCACATCCCTACTTGCAAGCAGTCTATGAGTACTGGGATCAAACAACTTGTATGCTTTATGATTATCACAATAACCAATAAATATGCACTTAATTGACTTTGCATCAAGTTTTCTTCTTTCATCTTTTGGAATATGAGCAAATGCCTTGCAACCAAAAACTCTTAAATGACTCACTTTTGGTTTGTACCCATAAAATGCTTCAAAAGGTGTTTTAAGCTCTAAACTTTTGATTGGACTTATATTTTTCAAATAAACAGCAGTATTAATGGCTTCAACCCAAAAAACATTGGAGATATTTTTACCTTGAAACATACTACGTGCACATTCAACTAGTGTTTTGTTTTTCCTCTCAACAACTCCATTTTGCTGAGGTGTATGTGGCACTGTAAATTATTGTAGAATTCCATTTCTTTTACAATATTGATTAAATTCTCTTGATTTGAATTCTCCTCCCGGATTAGATCCCAAAATTTTTATGTAATCACCAGTTTATTTTTCCACCATACTCTTAAATTCTTTAAAGTACTCAAAAACATCACTCTTCTTTCTTATGAAATAAACCCATGTATACCTAGATCTATCATCCACAAAAATAAGAAAATACCATGCTCCACCAATAGATCTAGTTTGAATAGTTCCACATACATCAATATGAATTAATTCAAGTATTTCCCTTTGCCTTTTTAATTTATGTATAGGAAATTCCTCCCTATGTTGCTTGCCAAGTACACATGCTTCACATTCAACATGATCATTCTTCAAGACAAGAAGACCTTCAACCATTGTGTTCTTTTGAAGTAGCATTAAATCTTTGTGATTTAGATGTCCATACCTTTGATGCCATAAATCTACTGTTGATATTGTTGTAGAAGCCAATGCTTGATGACTTTTCCTGGTCACATCCAACTTATACAAGCCTCCAACTCTGGTTCCTGTGGCAATAACCTTGTACAGATCTTGAATGTCTTTCACAACACACTGTGATTTAACAAATTCCACCTTCAAATCTTGGCCAGTAATAGTAGAAACAGAAATTAAATTCTTTTTGATATTAGGAACATACATCACATTATGGATCTATTTCTCTTGTCCATTAGGCAAATTCACACCTTTTAATCCATAACCTAGAACTTTAAGTGATCTGTTATCTCCTAGACAAACATATGTTCCATCAATGTTTTCATAATATTCATCAAACCACTCCTTATTACAAGACATATGGAGTGATGCACCAGAATCAATGAACAAAGCATTCTTATTATCATTCTCCACAGATAACGCAGCATTAAAAAAACAATTTAAGATTTTTAAATCCATCACTGATTGAGGTATCTTTGTCCACAAAATTTCCATTATGCCTTCTGTTTCTTTGCCTAGACTCATTATATTTCCTTTTATAACAATCTTTAGAATGATGCCCAGGTTTGCCACAATAATAACAATCATCATTTCTCTTATCATGGATTGGAAATTTAGACTGTGTCATACCTTTTTGTTTTGCTTGAAACTTGCCTCCTTTGTTCTTCTCCCACGGCTTTCCTCTGTATGGATATTTGCCTTTGGCTACCAACGCCAAATCTTAACTACTAGAGCCCAAATTAAAGCTCTTCATCCTCTCCTCCTCTTGTAGAAGAATTCCTGCCAATTCATCAAATGTAGGGGGTTTCTCTCTAGCTGGAAGACTTGAAACAAAAATTTGATAATCTTGCACTAAGCCATTTAATGTGATGGTGACTAAGTTAGTACTAGACACCTTTTCACCAATATATCCTAACTTATCACTTAAATCTTTGACACGAGATATGAAATTGCTTATATTTTCATTTGCTTCCATTTTTAGAGATAAAAGCTTAGTCTTCAAAAACAAGATCCGGTTTGTATTTGTTGTTTCATACAAACCCTTCAACGTATTCCATGTTTCTTTTGATGTCTTGTAATCTCTGATGTGAGGAATAATGTTGTCCTTTACGGACATACGTAGCAACACCTTTTCTTTCATCTCCCTTCTCTCCCAATCTAGAATAGAACCTGCAACAGTGGGTTTGGGCTCATCCCCACTCACAATGGACCACAAATTATTACCTTCTAAAATAGTCATTAACTTGAATTTCCAATTCACATAATTTCCTCCTTAAAGTTTGGTGGATTCATTCAAATAAGTATCAGGCAACAAATTTGCCATGATGAAAATAAACTTTCTCTAATCACCATTTTTTTTTTCTTTCACAACTTCAATATTTCCTTACTCAATAATAACAACCCTCCTTTTTTAATATCACCAATAATAACACAAACTTCAGCTTTAAAACTTCATTATCAGAATCACCAATTACAAATTAATTGAGCATAAACATAACAAATTTCTGATATTTAGCTGACAGGACAATTTATCCCAACATGAATATTTGCAGGAAGTTTTGAACCATAATGATCTGAATCGTTCTTTGATACTGATCTTTATAGATACTATCAAACAATTTTCAAGTTTGCATTATGACTTAGTAGGTCCATATATGTGATATATATGATGATTAACTCGCACAAAATTTATTTATATCAAGAACAAAATATTGCTGCAAATCGCATGCTAACAGAATGCATGGAACTTTTGAAAATATGCATATTCCAATTAGGGTTTGGAGGAGAATAACCACAGGAAAGAACTTACTCAGACTTTCCAACTCAAACTTCTTTGGCACACTCACCACCAGCACGCTGTTCTCCAAGCTTACAGCACACAGCTCACCACCGAGCCTCCTTTGCACGGCTTCTTGACTCGCTCTTACACACAAGATCTCGCCTGATTTCTCAGCAGCACACCCTTTACTCACACACAGGCACCTTTCACGCAGGTTTTCTGCCCTCTATGCAACTTACCCTCACAGAAGAACCTTACAATCTCAGCCCTCAACCTCGCTCTGATACCATATCAGAGAGAGCGGAGACTCAATCATAGAACACACAGACAGAACTTAGAACTCATAACTTGCCTTCATTCGCTGATTAAACACATATTTATACAAGACAGAGAAAGTTCTGGAGATTTATTGGGGCAGTGGCTTCTTCAGGAAGCTTGTTCCTTTGTCAAAGATCTCTAGAACCTGCATTTAAAGCTTCTGTTGAATTCTGAATGTGGGTAGTTGGAATTAGCTCCTTTCGATAGCGGACTTGCCAAAAAAGACAACTTTCTATTACATTTTTAATCCACTTGCAAATTGATCTTGGTTGCAGAGAAAATTACGAGTTGCGCCGTTCATTAAGGAGGTAGCTTGCCATTGTGCTGGTCAATGAGGAGGAAACTTGCCAAAAAAAAATTCAGATGTAAAATAAAGGGGGCGTAATAACATTTTGGAAAATGTTTTGGACGTCAAAAATATGTTTTCCACCGTTCTAGGCACATCATGAAAAATGGCCATCCACAAGTTTCAACTGTCAATACAGAAAAAATGACCTGTTACGGGCAAAATGCATATCAAATTCCATCCTTGGTCAGTGCATGTACATTATTATAGCATATTTGCAGTTGAAGTAGGGTGCAAATGCCTATTTTTAATAATATTAATATATCAAGTTGAAAAATAAAAAATTGTAAAACTCGAATAACTTATGTTTTTTAAGCTAATTAACTTCCGCCATTTTCGAATCTTCTAAATATTTATTGGATCCATTAAAATCTTAATTAATTCTTCCGGATATTATAAAATATTAGTTTAGAATTAGTTTACAACAGTTAGCAAAATTACTTGTCCATCGCAATTGTCTCAGATTGTATAAATATTTGAAGCTGTCACTTAATAAATAATCAATTCAATTGTGCAGTTCATTTTGTTTTTCATGTAAGAGTGGTATCAAAGGTATAAATATTTGAGGGTTTCACTTAATAAATAATCAATTAAATTGTGGAATTCATTTTGTTTTGTTTGTAAAAGTGGTATCAAAGGTGCAACGTGAAGAGTTGGAATAATGATATATTGTTGGTTTGAACCCCATTGAATGTGTGAGCAAACAAGTTTGTGTTGTGAATGTGTGAGGTGGATGCAAAGTTGGTGCAGTTAGCCTACAACCTGCATGACGTGGATGGTGGACCGTGCATAAGATGTAGTGGAATCAGAATTCACACAAAGGTTGGCTATGCGTAAGATTGGTCTACAGAGTCACCATTGGTGGATTTTGCAACCCATCGAAGTGCCCCAATAAACGATTGGAGTTGTCTGTTTCCACACTGCATCATTTTCTCGAAACCAACTATGGGACCACACTTTTGGTTAAAGTTCAGCAAGTTTGGTGTTGTCGCACACCGTCAATTTGTTCACGCGCCGTTAATTGGACTGACCTGCTATCCTCACCATACGTTGATTGAACTGTCGTATGTTGTCCCGCCAACGTTTATTATCGTAGAAGTTTTTCACATCATCGTTGATCTGCGACGATTGTCGTAGAATTTTTCATGTCTCTCATCAGTTGTGTCACATAACCCCTGGGTACAATACTACAATTTCCTTCTGTGCTCTATCAGATCCATGATATGGATGTTAAATTCAATTAATAGACTTACATTCCAGATTATCCCTTAAGCATAAATTATAACTTGGAGAACAAAATCAATCATGGCATTCAATCAAAAAGATTTGAGCATCTAGACTTCATTTCTATGAGGACTCAACACCAGCATTAATGGAATGTTATCATGAATATACCATAACTAGCATAGCCATAATCATGATCATAGTCCTACTGGCATAGTCGAAAATATTATTGACATATATCTTATGCAATATGAATAATTAGCTAAACGATGCCTCTGCGGATGCATTTCACCTCATGATGCGTAATGCATAGCATAAACAACCTGAACCACAGACTATACAATTTCACATCTTAAACCATAATCACTCTTTATACATAGTTGTCTCATGCATAATTAATCACCATTATTCCATCATCTCAGAGCAAGGATTATTCATGCATCTTACACTCACAAATTCTACAACATCAAGAGTAATAAGATAGCACCATGCAATCGTACTCATAAGTTTAAAGATGTGACAACAAAAAGAGTAAAGGGGCCACATACAATACATCCCAAGCAATTGAAGTAAACTAGCTTAGCTGAAGAAAGTCACTTGGAAAAAATCGAGCACCGCCACCCAACTTAGAAATTTCTTCCACCCATTCACCCCTAAGCCGAGAGTTCTTACCATGGATCAACTACCTCCTGTTGATCTCTTCCATGGGTATTTAATACCCTCTTTCATGATATGGTTTCCATTAGCGGCGTCCTGATTTTATGGATCTTTTTATCCATTTGCCTAGGTTTTTCCCAAAAAAGCTCGCCTTTATCTCCCACGAGGCTTTTCCTCATAAAATCTTGCCTTTCTCTCTTGCAAGGCTTTTATGTTTTTCTTAACTTATCATCTTTCTTCAGCTAAGTAGCTTAATGGATATTTATCTCCAATCCATTAAGCTTATCTAGAATTGGATCTAGAAGTCTTATCATGAAAGAATTATCCCTTCCCATTCACAAATGGGATTTGGCAAGAATCTCATCTCTTGGTGTCTCACTTTTCCAAGTGATTAAATTATTTTATTTATTTCATAATAAAGTATTTACTTTTCTTGTTACACATCAGACCTAGCTTTTCTTAGCTTAGGTTAGCAAATTTTTACATACAATGGAGGGGTGTTACAGGTTGTAAAACATTTTTAACGATTATTTGACCGTCAATTCACGTCTAGTACAACATTAACCGATGAAATTTTTTAACATTGCCTGGATTTTGTTAAATGTTGTGAAGGTCATGCCACAAATATATATATATATATATATATATATATATATATATATATATATATATTATTATTTATTTATTTTATTTATTTTTTTTCTATTTTTTTTTTTTTAAATTTTTTTTTTTTGAGACAATCATATATATTTTATAGTTCATCCGAATTATGCAAAAAGAGATTGATTTGATTTAAAATAACACCCATAATTTCTTTAGTTGGAGTTGTACTTTCTAGGAAAGAAAATTACCCATAATAGATAGAAAACTCAGGAGTGCATTAATCTTTGATGATTTGTGGCAAGATGTTTGCCAAGGAAAGAAAGATGCAAAAGATAAAGAAATGGCACCAGAACCTCCAGATGAAGATAAACAATGTGCCATCTCGGAAGAAAGAAAAATAATGCCTATGTTAGGATTACAGCATCACTTTTAGAAGAGGTAAGCAGATACATTCATTCTTGTAAGAAATCATATGCAACATTAGAAATTTTAAGGGAACTCTATGATTCACATTCAGAATTGGAGATTATTCAATTGTTATTTAAGTTATTTAATTTGGAAATGAAGGAAAATGATCCAATGAAACTGCCTTCTAAAATAAAAGTTATTTTCCATGATATAGAAGCCACATATGTTAAAGTAGACTTACAATTGATTTCCTTCAACAAAGCCCTACACCATGTCTATTCTCACTACTTGGAATCTCTCCAAGCTAGTAGACAATTACAGGAAATTACTTATGATAAATTAGTAAATAAAATTACAAAAATAGAAAAAGTGTTTGGGAGGAAAGAGTGTGTTTCTGCCATGAATACAGAAACCTTGTGCCATGCACAAAAAGAACATAAATCACAAAACAAGTCTACCAGAGGTAGAAAGAATACCAGAGGTCGATGTAGAAATAATTTCGAAGGAAGGGGGGGGGGGTAAAAATAACAACAATCAGAGTTATAAACATCAAAATGACCATACACAGAAAAAATTTCAGTCTAAATAAAATATCAGATGTTATAGGTGTGGTAAAATTGGTCATAGTTCAGTGAATTGCAGGGTTCCTTGGGAGAAAATTAATAATGAAAAGAAAGATTCAGTTAATAACAAGACACATAAATTATCTTATGATAAAAATAAAGCAAATGATTGTACACATTATATAGTTGCTCACTGCAATTTCAATATTGCAAATGTTCTTAATACTACATTTTCTTCATGGGGAGGGCAGTTAGATTTTAGATTAAGGTGCAACTTGTCATATGATATTCTGGAAAGATCTTTTTGAATGTTTCAGTGATAATGTTGATGGTGTTGTTTATTTTACTGATAAGTCTAAAGTTAGACCATATGGAATCAGATCAATTAGATTAAAATTCCACATTTAGCAGATTACATATTGAAGGATGTTCTTTATATTCCCCAATTTTAGAGGAACTCAATGTCACTCATTCGTATCAGAAAGCAAGGACATTCAATCCATATTTGTAATGGCGTAACTGAAATTCATAGAGCAAGTGATAATTCCATAATTATGACTGACCCGCTAATGAAATTGAATAGTAATTCATCTATAAAACAGTGTGCTACGAATTCAACTTTGTTAGTGCAGTAAGATAATATTTTATCTTCAAGTTTATTATGACATGCTAAATTTGGTCACATCAACTATAACAACATTAGAATTATGAATTCATGGGCATTAAAGGTATTCCCACTATTCAAAGAAAGCTCACACCATGTGATGTTTGCATCTTGGGAAAACATAGTAAATAACCTTTTCATAATTATGTTTCTAGATCTTCCATAAAATTAGGTCTCATACATTCTGATTTATGCGGACTTATGTATGTATCAACTGCAAATGAAAATAAATATATACTCACTTTTATTGATGACTATTCAAGGATGTGTTGGGTTTACTTTTTAAAGGAAAAGTCACAATTTTTTTATATGTTCAAAATATTTCATGCTATGATTACAAATGAAAATCAATAGAATATTGGTATTTTAGGGACTGATAATGGAGGTGAATATACTTCAAAATATTTTGAACAATATTTAACAGATAATGGCATCAAACACCAAACTACTATTCCATATAATCCACAAAAAAACGGTGTTGCGGAAAGGATGAATAGGAATTTTCTCAACATGGTTAGATCAATGATGTTTTCAAAAATGCCAAATTGATGTTTTGGGGAGAAGAAGTACTTTGTGCACCATATATTAAATATAGATGTCATTCTTATGTACTTAACAACAAATCACCATATGAAGTTTGGTACAACAGGTTACCAACAGTTCAACATTTTAAAGTTTTTGGATCTACTTGTTATTAACTTATTCCTAAGCTTCAAAGAAACAAATTAAATGCCAGCAGTCGAAAGTCGAAAGTGTATTTTTTGGGATATTCCAATACTTCAAAAGCATATAGACTATATGATGAATAAAATATGAAATTTATTCTTTCCAGAGATGTCACTTTTTTAAAATCTACAATAGATTTCTCTACTATTGATAGACAACTTGCTCATTTAGAGAAACATTCATCCAAGAAATTTTACTTTGAATCCAAAAATACAGTTCTAGATAATGAGTGGGGAATTCCCATTCTAGATCAGTCTGTGAGTTTCCATCTTTAATTCATGAAGATATTTCTACTGAGGAAAATTTGGAAGATAATATTGTTTCTATAGAATCAGAAAGTGTTCCTGAAGAACCTTCACTTCGGGATAAGCAACCTTCACAACCACCTCAACAATATTTGAGAAGATCACCTCGTATTCAAAAATTTCCCAGCAAATATGATGATTATGAGACAAGAAGTTCTTATACAGGTAATGTTTCTCATGATTGTAATTATTTCACAATTCGTGAACCTAGTTGTTTTGAATAAGCTACTAATTGTGATGAATGGAAATATGAAATAAAGAAAGAATATGATGCCCTTATTAAAAATAGTACATGGAGGTTGGTGGATCCTCCTAATGGCATCAAACCTATTGGTTGTAAATGGGTCTATAAAGTAAACTATAAAGCAGATGGTTCACCTGACAAATACAAGGCCATACTTATAGCTAAAGGCTTTGCTCAGAAGGAAGGTGTTGATTATGTAGAGACTTTTGCTCCTATAGCAAAATGGGGCACAATCATAACTTTGTTTTCTCTTGTAGCACAAAAAGGATGGAAGATACATCATATGGATGTGAAAACAATGTTTTGAATGGAGATTTGAAAGAGGATGTCTACATGTTTTACCTTGAATGTTTTTCTGTCAAAGGAAAAGAAAATAAGGTATAAAAATTGGTCAAAACATTACATGGACTGAAACAAACATCCTGTGCTTGGTATGAAAAGTTAATTGAACATCTCCTTAAACAAAATTACAAAATTTTAGACCTAGATGATACAAATATATTTTTCAAAAGGATGGAAAAATCTATTGTATATCTAGTTGTCTATTTTGATGATTTGACGATTACAGGGAACAATGATTGTTATATAGTTTTTTTTTTAAATGGGGTTGCATAAAATCTTTGACATGACAGATTTGGGTTTGTTGCATTGTTATTTGGGAATTGAAGTTGCTCAACAACCCAAACAAATTTTCATTTCTTAGAAGAAGTATGTTGGAAAACTATTAAACAAGTTTGGAATGCAAGATTGTATCCCTGTTTCTACTCCTATGGAGCATAATTTGAAACTTGCTTCCACTGAAGGAAGTCTATTTGATGATCCAACAAAGTACAGAAAACTTGTTGGAAGTTTGATTTTTTTAACTACCACTAGACCTGGCATTACTTTTGTTGTAGGGATACTTTCCAGGGTCATGCATCAACCTTGTGAAGGTCATTGGAATGCAACAAAAAGCGTGTTGAAATAATTGAAGGGAAATCAATCTTTTTGCATCAAATACTCCGAAGTTGCAAATTTCCATCTCACAAGATATTGAGATTCTGAATTTGATGGTGATATGGAGAATGGATTCTCTACTTTTGGTTATTTGATGAATCTTGGATCAACAATCATCAACTAGAGGTCACACAAGCAATCTTTCCCTGCTGATTATAAGTTTAAATGATATGATTTATTACATACACTAAAGTTAAAATGGTTCAAAAAATACTTCTTCACTTTCTTTTACACTTATTATGATGGTTCAATTTTTTGCATTCTTCTTTTTGTCACTGTGTCCTTAGTGCAACATGATATATATACTGTTACAGTGATGTAAAAATAATATTTTAATTATCTATTATATTAACCATGTCTTTAAAGTTGAGAATGTATATTTTTTAAAGAAGGATAAGGGATGATAGAGTGATCTTTGTAAACTCTTGTGGTTGTTAGGGTTTCTTCCTAATTGGTTATCCTTTTCTCTAGAGTGAACTTTTTGCAAAATCCTATAGTGTGGTTTTTGTAGTCCTTTGAATTGTGGATAATTTTTGCAATTCAATGGAGAAGTGAGTCTTTCTTGAAGTAATGGAAGTTGCTTTTGCAAATTCTTCCTCTCAAGAAAATCAAGCCAAGGTTTCATATAGTGCCATGCTAAAATTCAGATCGGTTCTTCTCATAGCTTAAGAAGCTTATGTCATATATTAACTTGGAGGAGGAAGACTTTAGGTCAAATTTTTTTTTTCTCTCGAGGTGAAAGTTTCATCTACTAATTTAATGCATTTTGGTCACAGTTGAATGATATCCACAATTGGATTTTTGATTCGCGGAGATCCTTATTGACTGATGATATGAATATATATCCTCTAACTCGGGGTTTTTTTGTTGTTGTCTCTAAGAATATTGAGGATAGGAAGATTATTTGTGATTTTGGGCCCTGGTTCTAAGGTAGTGCTCATCTCTTCATGCAATCCCAATCTCCTACTTTTGATGTGAATGTGGCATAAATCTCCATGGCTCCAGTTTGGGTAAGGCTCCCAAACCTTTCATTGCATCTTTGTAATATCTCATCGTTAACTATTGTTGGAAATGCAATAGAGAATTTTTATTGTTGTAGTTAAGAAACTAAAATTTTTTTGAAGACTAGTTATGCTCAAATATCCCTCGAGATGGATTGTAATAAGGGTTTTCCTACAGAGATAAATATAACATCTCTGGACTACATACACTTTCAGAAGATTGATTGTGAAAATGCTTCATTTTGATGACGAGTGTGTTTCAAAATAGGGCATGTAATTAAATTTTCCCCAAGGGGTTGCATAATAATAGAGTTTGAAAAGGTATTTAGAGGCCCAAATGATCAGAAGGAGCTTAGAGTGAACATTATACATCATATAAGGTAGAAGAGAGCCAGGATAAAGAAGAAGCAGAAGACAATCAAGAACAAGTTATTGTAAAAAAGAAGTCATTAGAGGAAACAAAAATTAGTCAGCAAGAAGTTCATGTCATATAGGATCCTTTGGATCTAGAGATAGAGGATTCTCGTATTCAAAAAACCCTTGTAAATGCTAGATGCCCCTCTAAATCTTCAACAAATAAGTCTAGAAAGTAAATTTCTTGGGTTAACCAGGCAGATGAGGAAGAACCTACTAAAAGAGATAAAAACAACAAAAATCAATCACATAATGGTGAACCCTCAGATTTAAGAGAAAATACAGGTCAGATCCAAGTTGGGAAGAGTGCCAAAAATATCTCGCTAGGGAAAGCAAGAATTTAGTTAAAGTCAAATTGACAAGGAGTGAGAACTCGAGTATAAATGTTTTTGGATTTTGGCAATATTTTGGAAAGTATTTAGCTAGAAAGGGAATGACATTTTTGTATTATGGAGTCCCCGTTTGAGGGTGTGGATTGAGCCATCATTGCTCCAGGTGGACATTCGTGGCCACCCACTTATTCCACTTGGATTCGCACCATTGTTTCTTTCAGTTTCCTTAATTGTAGCATAGTTTATTATTTTGACATTTTTTCAAATCTTGAATTCTTGAGCTGTTTTGAGGCCCTAAATGACATTTTTTGTCAAACAATCAAACCCTTAGGTTTTAGTAGGGGGTTACAGCTGGAAATTGTATCCCTCAAATCTATCTTTCTAATATGCATCAAACATAGGTTGTATGTGAATGTTATGACCTCACGAAGTTGATGTACCAATTTACCCAAACGCGACCGACAGACTTTGGGCACTTCATCTCCTAAGTTTAGGTTTTTGGATGTTTATGGTTTTCCATTATTTATCAATAGTAAATATCCCTGTAAGACTCATTGTAACACACTTTAGAAGGCATGTAGCTACCACATCTCTTCTCAAAGATAAGCTACCATCGTCTAAGCTAGTTTATTTCCATTTTGCTTGTAAACAAATTTTGGTACCTTGTTATTAATGAATTGAAGTTTTGTTTTCATTATGTCTGTGTGTTTTGTTATATATGTATTTCATTTCGTTCCTTCATAAATCTAGATCAGTGGTATTAGAGCGGTCTTCTCTTTCTCTGTTTTTTATGCATGTCACCAACGAGGTCGGGGTATAAGGAGTTGAGACTTGAAGTGGTTGAACCTTTGCAATGTTGTCTCCACCGACACTGATGGTTTCACATGACAGAAGAAAATAAATATGAGGGAGCAGAAGATCGTATCAAACTATTTCTCGAAGAATCCCTTGAGTGGCAAAGGAACAAGATGATGGACAACTTTTCCCAGATCCTTTGGCGGATGCCAACCGGTGATGCATCTTCATCCAGCAGTCACTTCGTAGGTGCCACCCCTTCAAGGTACAAGTGAACTTCGATATCCCAACATTCAAATGTCAAATAGATGCATATGTTGTAGATAAATGGTTTCATTTATTAGAAGGTTCTTTTTGGTCGATAGTTTCTCTGATACAGAAAATATCACTTTTCCATTGCTTAAGATTGCCCCCTTGTCAAGGATTGGTGGGAAAATTAATGTGATAAAAGGGCTGAGGAACCCTCTCTGTTTCAAGCCACTCCCTATTGGGACTCTTTTCGAGATACTGTCAATGAAAAGTATTACCCCATGGGGAGGTATGAGGACAAGTACATACTGTAGGTTTTAACCCTGTATAGAAACTACCTGCCTACGAATTATAAAACACAGAAAATAAACAATGTGAGAGCATAACACATAAAACATATATACACAGAGATTTTCCCCTGGATCCCAAAACTGGGACTACCAGCTTGATTTTTCATTATGTTCCTTTCAATGTTAAAAGACATATTTATACATGCCGAAGCATCCAATACCATGGATTGAAAACCATCGCGTCCAAAACCATGGACCAAAAACCATCGCGTACAAAACCATGTGCGAACAACATGCAAAAAACCCTAGGTAGGTCCGTCGAACCTAATATAGGGTCCAAAACCAAAATTTTCTGAGGCATTGCCTCGGACCCCATAGAGGGGGTTACCTATACCCCTCAAACCCCCTGTGACCCCCCTGCTACAGAATCAACGCAATGAAGGGGGGGCTCTGCCCCCCCTCTAATCCTTCACTTAACTATATGGGCTAGTCATGGAAAGAACATAACACAACCCAACACATACAATGGACCACATTATGGTAGTAAAGGGACTGAGATGTGCATGAGTTCACAAATATTTTTCATACTCTACACACAAAGTTGGGTGTCAAGGACTATGAATGATATCTAGTGCTCAAGTATCCTGTCTGTCTACATAAGTACATTAAGGAAGAAATGGATTTCTTGGATGTCTCCTCGCTTAGTGCAACATACTCATATGTTTCCAAGATTGAAAAAAAATTTAAACAAAGGAAGTGCAGCTTTGGATTTTCAAATCACAAGCAGGGCAAGAGCACCCCAAAACCTCAGAACAAAGGACAAAGTTAAGGTTAAGTGGCCCAAGACAACCCATTGAAGGTGCAAGCAAAGAATGACACCAAGAATATGAAGAAGGACACAAGAAAGAGGTGTGTATTCTATAAGATCCCCAGACTCAACACAAATGAGTGTCGCGCCAAGAAGTCACTGGTGGTCGACCTGAAATCTTTAGAGTATGATGAATGTTCTGATTTTTCTTTAGAGACTGACAAGGGAAGAAACAAGGTGAATCATATTATTGACACAGAACCCAGTGCCACCGTTGTCTCCACCAATGACAAAATGGCGAAGCCTGAAGATCCATAGGAGGGGGAGAATCTCTTTGACTCACAGATGTGGGTGAAGGGTTATGCACTATAGGTCATTATCGACAGCAAGAGCTAAAATAACCTTATTTCAATGGAGTTCGTGAAGTTGTTGGGCCTACCGAACACACCACACCCACATTTGTATACCACTGGGTGGATCCACTAAGGACGAAATTTCCATGTTAGGCAATAGTGACATCTTCCCTACAACATAAAGCCTTTCACAGATGAGGTATTGTGTGATGTTTCTCCTCATGAAGTTTGTGATGTGTTCTTTAGCCAACCATACTTGTCGAAGCGTCATGATGTGTATGAGTCCATGCCTCGCACTATTATTACTACTTTGGGAAATAAGTTATATAGGATACTAGAGGTAGATGTTCCTACCACCATCTCCTTGATCTTTGCTAAGCAATGAAGTAAGATCATCTCCTCGACAAGGAAATTTGTTTTCTTTTTTATTCACTCTCAAAGCAAGGGTAGGATAGTAGCCACATCCATGGCCCCTGGAAGGGATCCCCCACACAACAAAAGTAGGTGGATAAGGCTGTGGAAGGATACAACTACATCTTCTCCTCACCCACAGGGGTACCTTTGCAATTTAAGGTCAAGAATTTGATCGGTCTAACTCCCATAACACCTCTACCCAATGGGATAATATATGATCTCTCCATTCTAGAAAATAAAGAAATCAATAGATCCAAGGGTTTCTACAAAAATGGCACATCCTACCAAGTTCCTCACCTTGTGGGAGCTCAATTGTACTTATATAGAAGAAATATGGAACCCGGAGCCTTTGTATTGATTATCGGGCATTAAAAAAAATCACTGTAAGGAACAGGTATCCAATCCCACGTATTGATGACCTTCTTGATAAGCTCAAGAGGGACAAGTATTTCAATAAGATCAATTTAAATTCTTGCTATCACTAGGTGCCAATAGAACCCATAGATGTATGGAAAATTTCCTTCCAATCTAAGGGGGCTTTTTGAGTTGTTGGTCATTCCTTTCAGGTTGACAAATTCCCTTGCAACATTTATGAGTTCTGATGGATGAAAATTTTCAACCCTTCACCAAATTATTCATGGTTGTATATTTGGACGACATACTCATCTTCAACAATAGTTGGGAGGAGCAACTACAAGGCATTTGGCAGGCCCTTCAAACCCTATGATAACACAAACTATGTGCCAACTTGGAGAAATACACCTTTGGCATGAGTCAGGTCCAATATCTGGGTTACATCATTCATGAGAAATTATTGCATGTGGATCAGGCTAATATCCAAGTCATTTGATATTTCCTAGCCCCAACCACTATAACAGAGCTTCACATCTTTTTGGCCTTACCAATTTTCATCAGAGGTTCATGTTGGGATTCTCTCATATCACTTGGCCTCTAAGTTAGGTTACCAAGGGTGGAGCAAAAGAATTTTTTTTCTAGTATGGTTGCCAACAGAAGATGTTAATTGAGCTGAAGCATTGCCTCTACTCTTCACATGTACTCACATTGCTAGACCTACAACAACTATTTGAAATTGAGACAAATAACTCCAACTATGATATTGGTGCCGTTATCACCCAACAAAGGCATCTGGTGGCCTATCACAGTGAGACACTTTCCAATACAATTTGGAAATACCCCACCTATGATAAATATATGTATTTTACCACAAAAGCATGCTGAAAATGGAAACATTAAATTCTAGGGAAGGAGTTGATCATCCACATAGACCAACGACCTCTTCAATTTATCTAGACAAAAGGAAAGTTGTAGAATGATTGACATCAGAAGTTGTCTACGTATTTGCAAGAATTCCACTTAAACATTAAATACAAGAATGACAACAACAATCATGTTGTACATTTCATCAGTTGGCCCCGAGTTATAGCATTGACTACCATTCTCAACTCTTATGGTCACGAGACCTCCGAATGGCGGTAGTAGTACAAAAAAGATCCAGAGTTCACAACCACATACCAGATGCTACTGGATGGCAAGAAAGTTCCAAATTTCCATGTCCAGGACACATTATTATGTTACATGGGCCACGTTTGTGTCCCTTCAAGCCAATGTGCCAAGCTTATTTTGGAGGCACGCTACAATCGGGTTGTAGGAAACTTTGGCATGGAGAAAATTGTGGTTGTACTATATAATTATATTTATTGTCTAAGAATATGACAAGAAGATGGAAAATATATCATATCTTGCACTCCCTGTGCCATCACCAAGCAAACCCTTAAGAAGCAAGGCCTCTGCACTCCTTTGCCTACTCCCAGCTATCCCTAGGAATCCATCTCCATGGACTATTTGTTGGGCCTCCATTATACCAAGCATAGTAATTACTGTGTATTTGTGCTCGTGGACAAATTTTCTAAGATGGATATATATTTCTGGCGTGCAAGAAGAGTATCACAACAAAGGACACAACCAAACTCTTCTTTGAATGAGTATAGTTACATTTTGGGATCCCGCAAATCATTATATCAGATTAGAGCAGCAAGTTCTTGAGAATATTTTCGTCGAGCCTCTAAAAATTATCGGACACCAAGTTCACCAGGTCGGATACATTCCATCCCCAAACCAATGGCAAGATAGAGGTTGTCAACAAGATGATAGTGCACATACTATGCCTGTATAACTCCAAGAATCCATGAACCTGCAATGATATCCTTCCTCATGTGTAGCACAATTATAATAGAGATATCCATAGCTTGATAGACTGTAGTCCTTTTCAAGTGGGTCTAGGATTTCAGCCATTATGTCTGATTGATGTTGTTATGCTTCATGCGACTACAGACACAAAATCTGCACATGATAGTCTAAGGCTAATAAAGCAACCTAGTTTACTGAATGCATCCAACACATCCATGAGAATGTTCACAACATCATGTATAAGTCTAATTCCAAGTGCAAGCAATGACATGATCAACATCGAGTGCCACACAAGTTTTAGGTGGATGACAAATTTTGGTTGCGTTTGCAAAAAGAATTCCTTGTCAGAGCCCATCAGAATCTTATACCACTTGATATGAGCCTTACACCATCACCAAGGCTACGACAGAAAATTCTTTTGAGTTGAACATTTCCCTATTCCTTGTCCTTTACCCAATGTTAAATATGGACCACCTTCGATCATATTTTCCACCATTGGTGGACACATCAGACATTGCAACAGAGCTAACACAAATAGAGATAAACTTAGATTGCATGGAACAAGACAAAAATGATTGGATCATGGACACACAGAACGAGACCACTCACCAACACGAGATCCAACTATATCAGGTTATCAAATTTGGCCAACTCCTGCACCAAGGCAACTAGCTCACTAAGGAGCCAATTCAACAAATGTTTCCTCATCTCATGGAGGCACTCAATGCAATACAGACCATTTCTTCCTAAGGGGAGAGGACTGATCCAGTTGAATATTGGTGGCCACCTTCCTATTCCAGTTTGATCCCCACTATCATTTCTTTCAATTTCCTTAATTATAGCATAATTTACTATTTTTGGCAGTTTTTCGGGTACTGAACTTCCAAAGTTGTTTTGAGGCCCTAAATGATGTTTCTTTGGAAAACAAGTAAATAGATAGCTTGAAAAAGGGATTTTCAATTGAAATTCTTAGTCCTCAGATAGATATTTCTAATAAGGTATCATATGTGTCAAACGAAGATGGTATGTCAAAGTTACGACCCCAGGAAGTTGATGTAGCAATTTACCCCAATGGGGCCCACAGACGTTTTTCGTGTCATCTCCTAGGGTTAGGTTTTTATATGTTTATGTTTTTCCATTGTTTCTCAATAATAAATAGGCCTTTGAGCCTCATTGTAATGTAGTTCAGAAGGCATGTAGCCACCACACCTATTCTCAGAGATAAGCTACCATCACTTGAGCTAGTTTATTTCCATTCTGCATGTAAACAGGTTTTAGTACTTTGTTATTAATGAATTGAAATTTTGTTTTGAATATATCTCTGTGTTCTTTTTATATATGTATTTCATTTCATTCCTTCATAAATTTGGATTAATCATGATCAATGTCAAACCCACAAGGGATATTGGAAACACCAAATAAATGTAACGGTTTTGTGTTGGATCCCAACTTGCTTTTTTAATGTAAAACATCATATATGTTTCTTAAAAAAAAATTATAGGATCAAATTTAAAAGTATAGAATTTTAAATTTGTAGATGGATATAAATTTCTTATTCGATAAACAAGGAAGTTTCATACACCAATTTATTTTTTAACTTAACTATAATATTAAATTTAAATTACAAAATAATAAGACTTTAGTAAAAATAAAAATATGTGCTAATGTTTTATTAAGATAAATTAAATATATTTTAGTTTAGCTTGATTATAAGATACAATTTAACCATATTTTCACAAATTAGTGTAGGGGAATGTTGATCCCAATGATGACTATAATCTAAAAATGCACATCCTCACAAGGGCTTAAAGATTCACTAATCCCCCGAATTTGTGTGGTTCCCCCATGGGGGAGAGGAGCTATCCCTTCCTTCAATAGCATAGTAGCAATCCCAACTCGTATGGAATCATCTTACAGGCCACCAATCCCAACACCTTCAAGAATAATGCACAATTGCCAACAACCTCAAAATATAAGGTGGAGATGGGAAGAAATGAATGAAGGAAAAAATATCGACTAGCAATGGATCCAAAAAACACAATAACATGCATTCCTCAAATGGAAAAACCTCCATTATGCGAAATCATTTAAGAATTAAATGGAGAGAAAATCTAAGACATGAAGGATCATGCATTGATATGCAAGTTAGTGGGTATCTAGAACTAAGAGAGTAATCACAGAATGGATCAAAAATAATTGGGAGATAAAAGGAGACATTAAGCTCAAACTAGGAACAAAGGGTTTCTTCACACTCATATTCAATGACATAGAGGATATTGTTGTGAAACCAGCTCAAGAAAAGATAGAAAAGATAGATCAACGCCTTAGAATTCAGCCTCTTCGAGGGGGCAACCTCCTTTACATTACATAAATGAACAATTCTTGGATGATACAAATGACAAAACCTCCTTTCTATATATAGGAGTCTAAGGAGTCACAATATAATCCAGCCGACCTAACAATAATAATATAAAGCCACAAAAATAACAATAGAGGGATTCTATGGGGCACAAAAATAATAATATGGGGGTAATAGGGGCACAACAATATAAATAAGGGGTATAACTACAATAGTAATGGGGTAATCACTAGTATTATAGGGACCCAACATGCCCCTCTCCTTCAAAAAAGTGTTGTCCTCAACGCTTGAGTAGTTCTGGATACTTCTGCATAAAATTCTCATCCTCCCATGTGGAATCTTCAGCGGATAAGTTCTTCCACTTGATAAGATACTCTGAAATTGATCGATTTCGTAGCTGTCGAGTTCTTGTTTTTGTGACTGCTTCCAGTTCCAATATAATTTTTCCTTCCTCGTCAAGTTCTGGCAATATTGTTTGAACTGGGAGCTTGTCGCCTATAACCTTCTTTAAACATGAAACATGGAAAACTGGGTGCAATCGAGAAGCTGCAGGAAGCTCCAATTTGTATGCCATAGTACCAATCTTTTCCAACACCTTGTACGGACCATAATACTTTGGTGATAATTTATTATCCTTCTTAGCTTGCTTTAGGGACATTTTCTTATATGGTTGTAGCCGTAGGAATACCCAATCACCTACATCAAAACTTCTTTCACTGCGATGTTGATCTGCCTGTTGTTTCATTCTATTTTGTGCCAACACGAGGTTATCCTTTAAGAGTTGGAGGACTTGTTGTTGATGTTCGATGTGATGTTCCACTGCTTGAACCTTAGAATTTTCTCTTAAATATGATGTGATTGATGGTGGTTGGTACCCATAAAGTGCCATAAATGGGGTCATTTTTGTTGCTGTATGAAAGGAAGTGTTATACCACCATTCAGCCAGAGGCAACCATTTGACCCATTGTGTCTGTTTATCAGATACAAAGCAACGAAGATATCCTTCCAAACATTTGTTTACTATCTCAGTTTGCCCATCAGATTGAGGATGATAAGATGAGCTATGAGCTAACTGAGTACCCAGACAAGAAAATAATTCTGTCCAAAAATTTCCAGTGAAAATGGGATCTCTGTCACTTACAATAATCTTTGGGTTTCCATGTAGCTTTTGAACTGTTTCCATAAATGCAGTAGAAACTGTACTGGCTTTAAATGGATGTGATAATGCACAAAAGTGTGCATACTTGGTAAGTCTGTCAACTACCACCATGATGACACTCTTTCCCTCAGACTTGGGTAAACCTGTGATAAAATCCATTGAAACCTCCTCCCAACATTGGCTTGGAATGGATAAAGGTTGTAATAGACCCGGTGTCTTAATTGTTTCAACTTTATTTTGTTGGCAAACCAAACATTCCGCCACAAACTTTTGAATATCTGATTTAAGGCCATCCCAAAAAAATTCCTTCTTAACCCTGTGGTAAGTTTTTAAAAATCCTGAGTGCCCTCCTAAGGGAGAAGTGTGCAATTCCATAAGAATCTTTTGTTTTAGCTGGGAATTCTTACAGAGGTATAAGCGATCTTTGTACCATAACGAATCATTTTGCCAGCTAAATGTATCAGAAGTACTGGAATCTTGTTGTAGCTTTCAAATAAGTGCCCACACTTCTTCGTCATTCTTCCATTCCTCCTTTGCTTCGTTTATCCAATCTGGTTGGATAATAGAAATGGCACACAACAATGCTTCCATATCCTCATCCTTTCTTGAGAGTGCATCTGCCACCACATTTTGCTTCCCTTTTTTGTAGATGATTTCAAAGTCATAACCCAACATCTTTGTGACCCACTTTTGTTGCTCTTCAGAGGATAATCTTTGTTCTAAAAAGTATTTAAGGCTATCATGATCCGTTTTTACCTTGAAGTGTCTTCCCATTAGGTAGGGTCGCCATTTCTTAAGTGCATGGAGTATTGCCAACATTTCCTTCTCATAAATAGCTTTGCTTAAAAACTTTCCCTTGATTGGACGACTTTCAAAAGCAATGGGTCTTTCATCTTGCATTAGAACAGCACCAATTCCATTTCCTGAAGCATCACATTCCACAATAAAGGTTTTTGTGAAGTCCGGTGTAGCTAAGACTGGTGCTTGGCACATTGCCTCTTTAAGATGTTTAAAGGCCTTTGTTGCTTCTGGAGTCCATGAAAATGAATCTTTCTTCAATAATGTTGTTAGAGGTGCTGCTATTCTCCCATAATTCTTAACAAACTTGCGATAATACCCTGTCAACCCAAGAAATCCTCGCAGATGCTTTATGGATGTGGGGATTTTCCATTCCTTAATGGCTTTAATTTTGCTAGGGTCTACCTTAACTCCTTCATGAGATACAATATGACCCAAATATTCCACCTCCTGGACTCCAAAGAAACATTTGGATCTTTTTGCATATAATTGTTTCTCCTCCAATAGTTGTAGCACCTTGTCAACATGTTCAACATGATCCTTCCAAGACTTGCTGTAGATTAGTATATCATCAAAAAATACAACACAAATTTTCTAAGGAATGGTTTGAAAATTGAATTCATCAAACCTTGAAATGTTGAAGGTGCATTGGTAAGGCCAAAAGGCATGACCAAAAATTCATAATGACCCTCATGAGTTCTAAATGTCGTTTTCGGAATGTCTTCAATCTTCATTCTGATTTGATGATATCCCGAACGAAGATCCAACTTGGTGAAGTAAATTGATCCATGCAATTCATCCAGTAATTCATCAATGACAGGAATGGGGAACTTATCTTTAATAGTGAGCTTGTTGAGCTCCCTATAATCTGGACACATGCGCCATGATCCATCCTTCTTGTGCACCAATACTACTGGAGCTGAGAAAGAACTTTGACTTGGTTGAATTATACCAGCCTCTAGCATTTCTGCAACCATACGTTCAATTTCACTTTTTTGGACATATGGATATCTGTACGGCCTGATGTTTGGAGGAACACTTCCTGGAATCAGATGAATAGCATGATCATGATCACGCATAGGTGGGAGACCTTTGGGAGTCTCAAATACCTTGGAATGATTGTCCAGGACTTTTTGGAGATCTGGAGAAATAGATGATTCCAATGTGGAAACATCTAGCGAACATAATTGTGCAATTACACCTCTTTGCTCCTTTTTTAGAAGCTTTGTCATGCCATTAGAGCTGATTATCTTTCCTGGTTTCCCTGCAATACCCCTTAATTCAACTTCCTTTCCTTCCACAGAAAATTTCATGAAAAGTTCTTGAAAATTAAAAGCTATTGTACCCAAGGATTGTAGCCATTGGACTCCTAGTACAACATCAGCACCTCCCATTGGAATGGAAAGCATTGGGCTAGTCAATACATATTCTCCCATGGATAGCTTGATATTATGGCACTTTCCAGAACAATTTATTGTTCCTCCATTTGCAATCATCACTTGACACTCTGGTGCTGGATATAGGAAGCAATTCAATTCTTTTGCTACCCTACAATGAATAAAATTGTGGGTGCTTCCTGAATCAATCAACACTATTACCTTTTTCTTCTTGATTTGTCCTTCTATCTTGATGGTTTGAGGAGTGGTAATTCCCGCCAATGCATTACAAGATATGGTCGGATTTATTTGTTCTTCATCTAGGCTTTGTTCCTGGAATATATTCTCTTTTTTGACCTTTCTTGCTCCTTTTCTTCTTCCTCTTCACAATCTATGTAGAATAATTTCTTCTCAGCACACTTATGACCTTTTGTGTATTTGCTATCACAATTGTAACAAAGCCCTTTTGCTCTTTTTTCTTCCAATTGTTGTGGTGTCAACCTTGTAGGTTGTGGAAGACTATGGGCAACAACACTTCCGTCTTTATAGTTGTGAATGGTATGCTTCCTAGTTGCCATAATTTTGCTTTCCATTTTTCTTGCTAACCTGAATGCCTTCTCTAATGAATCAGGTTCCCAAAGGTGCACATCATGTTGGATATTATCTTTTAAAGACCCTATGAACACATCAATCCTATGCTCCTCTGGAATATCTTTTACCCTTATGTTCAATTTTTGGAACTCCTCAATGTGCTCCATTATTGAACCCTTTTGTTTGAGACTTATCAATTGGCTAAAAAAAGTGTTGCTTTTTGTATCCTCATAATGTGCTATCAATTCTTCCGTAAAAATTGCCCAAGTGATAAATTGTTTACGAGAACAAAGCCATTGATACCATACAAACTGATTTGGTTCCAAATATAAAGTTGCCATACGTACCTTTTGTGTGTTTTGCACATTATTGAGATCGAAGAATTGCTCCATCTGTAATATCCATGTGGCGGGATCCTTGCCATCAAACTTCCTCATATCGATTTTTGGAATGTGGTGATTCTTCGATCCAACATTAGCATCTATGGAATCATGATTAACATTTCTTTTGTTCTCATCATGAGTTTCCTTTACTACCTTTTCACCATTAGTAAGTATTTCTTGTAGAAAATTAGTCAAATCTGTCTTCAAATCTGCCATGCCTGTCTTCAAATTTGTGTTCAAATCTATCTTCAAATTGTCCATCTTACCTTCCATGCCATTTATCTTAGCATCTGTTAACTTTTGTGAGCGTGACATTTGTTGCACTTGTTCTTGTAATTTTGATATATCATGTAGCATTTCTTCCTCTTCTTCATGAGTCATGCTAGAGCTTTCAGGTTCCTTACTAGGTGTTTGCATTTTCTTTCCTCGGGGCATCAGTTACCGATAATAATGCTCTACTATGCCCTTTGAATTCCTTCAAAATAAATTTTCAAACCAAGCTTAAGCAAAAATTTAAAAAATCTACACACCTTTTTTCACTTTGTAGAAGCTCGATATTGCCTCTGATGTATCTTTGTACTTTCCAGTCATCTAGTTCTGAACTTGTGACCTATAGTAGCACTTTGTGTCCTCTTTCCAATGCCACAATTCCGACCCAAATTGGACTCTCCAAGGAAGAGTTATGCGAAATCTCCCACAGTGACTTGATTATAGACTAGTTCAGTAGAGCTAACTTGTACGACGTGCCGCGAGTCACTGTTTTGACCTTTGGATCTAAAAAACACCCACAAGAAACTACAGTCCGTCCTCTTTCTGTACCGTTTTACGAATTTTCAATCCGATCGTGAGAGAGAAAGTTATGACGATTTTCCCCAGGTCACCTGTTTTGAATGTAATTCACGAGTCTGCAAAAAGACCAACTTCCTCAGATCATATCTCCGAAAATATCATGCGAAAAGCTCTGAAACTCGGACCCACGGTTCAGCGCCAATTCTTCTCAAATGGGTTTTTTTTGCGACTTCTGAAACGTCACAGAAAAAAAAGTTATAGCTAAAATTCCACGATGACCTGTTTGGAGCAGCGAAGCCCTAGAATCCAAAGCTCTGATACAAAATGTTATGAAACCAGCTCAAGAAAAGATAGAAAAGATAGATCAACGCCTTAGAATTCAGCCTCTTCGAGGGGGCAACCTCCTTTACATTACATAAATGAACAATTCTTGGATGATACAAATGACAAAACCTCCTTTCTATATATAGGAGTCTAAGGAGTCACAATATAATCCAGCCGACCTAACAATAATAATATAAAGCCACAAAAATAACAATAGAGGGATTCTATGGGGCACAAAAATAATAATATGGGGGTAATAGGGGCACAACAATATAAATAAGGGGTATAACTACAATAGTAATGGGGTAATCACTAGTATTATAGGGACCCAACAGATATGGACACAATATTTCAAGGAAAACCTTACTTTCTAAACTCCTCAGTCCTATATATGAAACCATGGGTGGAAATATTTAACTTCAATAAAGAGGACTTTAGTGAAACACTTGTGTGTATCTACCTTTACTCATTGTCACACAATTTTTTGGAGTAGGACATACTGGAGGGCATTGGAAATTCCATTGAGTATTTCGTCATGGTATCAAAAACTACCGAGCTTGGCAGATACATTTCATGTGCAATATTATGTGTTTATTTGGTCTTGACTAAATTATCCCTAACAGGCATACAATTTTTTTATCAGGACAAAATATGGGAGCAACTCATATACTATGAGAAAACCTTTAGATGTAGGAACATTACGAATACAACCACTTCTTTAGGTAGTCTCCTCTGAATAAAATCTAACCATATTCACAAGTGGAGTAGTAGGAGGATTACGAAGGGTTTGTAAATGTTTCAAAAATGGAAAAAGTGGGAAGAAAAGGATCTATGGACCCTCATAATGAAGAGGAACAAGTGACAATTGTAAGAGGGCTAAAAGGCAATAAGAATGTAAACAATCAAGAAAATACACAAGGAAATGAAGAAAATCAAGAGGAAAAATCAAAGAAGAAAAGCAATATATAAGACATAATAATTACAAAGGAAGAGCAGGAGGAACCATACATAGAAGAGTAAGAGGACATAGAACTTGTAAGCATACATCTTCAAAGGATAGTGTTGGAATGGAAATCAAAGGGTCTATTTGTTATACCAGAAGACTAGGTCCAACTAATAATTAAAGCTTATTTAAAAACTCCAAGAAGGTCACACAAGCAAGCTCTAGGTAACTCCTCCAAACCATCAACAATATGTTTAGGATTAAAAATTAATATAAATTATAGACATTCCAAGGGGTGAAAAGGAAGATTAATAAAGAGGGAGAAAGAGCAATAAAAAATTTCTATAAAAAAAATACTAATTTAACATAAGTAGAGTGGTTTTAATGACATATGCCTTCTAGGCCGCCCCACCCTCCTCCCCCCCCACTCACCCTTCAAATCCTCAATGAAAGTAATATCGTGGAATGTCAAGCGTATCAATATAAAAAACAAATATAGACTACTTAAAAAGAAAATTAGATGAAAAAAAACTCGATATCATTACATTGTGGGAAACCAAATATTCCATGGAAGCCATTAAAAAAATCTCCAAGTATATCTTAAAAAAATGTCATATTTTGGCAAATGATCCTCATGGAGCATCATTAGCCATCGAGTTCCCATGGGACCATCATAAGATAATATTGTTAGACTTTTTAGGCACACAAAAAACTCTAACGACATGATATTGTTGATTAGCATCTTAAAAAGCTTGATTTGTAACCAATGTTTATGGCCCAATTCCTCTGGTGGGAAAAAATGCTTCATTATGAATGTTAAAAATATTGCCAAAATTATAGGAGATAATTAAATGGATAATTTGAGGGGACTTCAACATGATCATATCCCTCTAGGTAACAAGTGGAGGAATTAAAATATTATACTAGTATTCCTATCTCTCCATAGGCTTCTTTCAACACTCAAAATAGAAGAAATAAGAAGCCAGAAATGGTATCTTCACCTAGAAAAATAAAAGAGGAGGTTCCTCATAGGTATCATCATGTCTGGAAAAATTTATCCTATATGAAACCCTAATGTTTAGAGGGATTAATTTTGAAGCCTCCATAATGCCCTGACATGTTTTTGATGATTGGCCAATAAAAGTTTTCATTGATTGGAAATGAGTTCCAAGGAACAAACCTTTTCACTTTAAAGATATTGGGTAAACACACCCATGTTTTAAGATAAGCATTGAAAATTGGTGGAATGAAGCAAATGACAAAGGAGGAAATACTATGTATCAATTTCAACACAAATTAAATTTTATCAAGTAGAAACTAATGGAGTGGAACACATTAAAATTTGGAAACATCCGTGAAGAGAATCAGAAATTGAAAAAAGAAATGGAGAATATTTAGAAATAAATCATAAAAGAAAGAATAATTGAATAATTAGATCACACAACAGCCATAAGTTAAATTCAATTAGAAGAAAAAAACTAAAACAAGAGGAAATTCCCTGGAAGCAAAATTCAAGAATACAATGGTTAAAATAGGGATAAAGAATGCCAAATAATTCCATATATTAATGATTAAACACCAAAAATAATGTATAATTCTTAGTCACAAGAGCTCGCAGAACTGAAAAATTTAGAGTCATCAGGAAATTACTTAGGAACTCAAGAATTACTTTAATGAGATTGTAGCAGAACTAGTGAGGGATAGAAGACATGCAAATGAGTATAATAATATGATTATAAGGGATGTCACTATAGCTTAGGTGGATGAAATAGTAATGGTGATGCCAAAAAACAAGGCCCCAGGATCAGACAGATTCACTATAGAGTTCTTTTAGGAATGTTGGTAGATTATTTCCAAGGACATGGTTCAACTAATGGTAAAATACTTTTTGTCCATCTTTGTTAATGGATGACACTTTTCAACATTTATCCCTCCAATAGTCTCCAAAGAGGATATCCCCTCCCTCCATACCTCTTCCTCCTCATGGAAGAAGCTTTATTTAGAGTTATAAAACATGTTTCCACTTAGGGATCATTAAAAGGAATTCCCTTATGACTGCTTGATATACCCTCCTCACATCAAAAATTTATTGATGAGACATTGTGAAAGGGTGAACGTTTTGTTAGAAACAGGTTAGCATTAATGGCCAAGGTAGATATTGATGGCAAAAAAATGATAAAGCATGGCATAGGTGTTTCGATTGCAAGATGAGTAGAGTTGGAGCAGACAGTTTGAAGGAATTTCCTAAGTAGGATATCACCTCAAACTTCGATGGAACCCAAGTAGATGAATAGAGCTTTGAAAGAGATTTCCATTGATATGTGGAAATCCAAAAATGGCCTTCTTGATAAAAGGTTAGAGCCAGTCAAAGGAATGTACCCAAAAGTCAAATTTTGCAAAGTTAAAGTTAGTTGAAGGTTTTTTGGGAGGATGTGTTAGTTTGGTAGAGTTTCCAAACCCTACAACAAGATTAGTGGAGTCGTTATCCACATGGTCGGGCTTAAATGGAGCAGACAATGCAGTAGCGCAAGGCATTTCTATTGGCCCAACGTGGATCCCACATAACAATTAAGCCCAACAATGGGAACCTGACAGGTGTACCCTGGTGAAAACTTAAGTATCACTTAAGGAATTAGTGGGACGATGTCAACTGGGCAAACATGGAAGTATGGTAAAGCAAGACCAATAAAATTATAGTTGGGCTAGTGTGGCAGAGACATTGTGTCAATGGTAGGTTGGGTGGAGTGTTGAATGAGGGAGCCCCCCATATAAACTATTAAAGAACATGCATGTTTGGAAGCATATTGAGTGCCATGAGTCCCCACTGACACATTGGAGGAATTTCATAGGAATCCATAACTTTTCTGCTAATCGGCAAGGGGTTTGCGCAATGTCAGTGATCCCAAAACCATAATGTGGTTTCGCGTAATGGCGCTTGTGGTGCAGAAAACCGCAAGTGGTTTCACGATAGTGGAATAGGCCAACTGATGTGAAAAACAAAGAGAGGAAACATAGTGTTGAAAAGGGATAGGACCCTTAAATCTTTTTATAAAGGAAAATGGTTAAAATCCAAGGCTCTTGACATCTTTCTCTCTCCTTTGATAGCAAACAGGTGGCACAATATTATTGGATTGCAGGGATGACTTAAATGCATAGGTGGATGTTGACATTAGTAGTGATGGTGCCCAATGAGAGTTGGACATGTGGTAGGTGTTTTTGGCCCTTTTATGTGGTTGAGTGGTCCATTTTTTGGTGACACATTGACCACTCCAGATGTTACATGTGGCCTGTGTGACATCATCATGACATCATCCTACTGGCAGGACCCCAGAAGGATTTGAAGCAGCACAGAAAAGTACCGATAGGATGAATGGGTGTTAGGTTGATAGGGCAGCTATCAAAGCCATCTTGGCCCAAACTATAGTGATTGGGCACAAGTATAGTAGGAAAACCCCATGGGACATGCCATCGTGTAAGGAAGAACCCATTGATTTTCAAAGGAGAACAACTCTTTTGCATCGGGATAAACATGTCAGGGGGGCAAGGCATAAGGGCCAACACTTCATTCTATGTTGTAATTGTGACTGAGAGTGTAGGCATAAGGTAAAATGTGTCTTGTGCTAAAACGTAACTACCAAAATAGGGATTTGTGCAACAATAGTGGCCAAGGATGTGAAGGAGGTTTATAAAGAAAATAAGCCCTCTAAGGCTTAAAGAGTAGTTAAGCACCTAACAGACCAAGGCAAAGGTCACAACACAAAGTTTTATGGTCGATAATAGACAAGGGGCTAAAGCACATGGGCTAGAGGCAATCATCAGTGGCATGGCATATTTTTTGAAATTGTTTCCAAATATAGTAGTGAACTAGAGTTAGAATTGGAGTTAAAACTGTAGTTAAACCCTGTAAAATTTCCAAAATGCCAAAATAAATTTTTTTAATTAGTTTAACCTGCAAAAATAGATGATCCAAATTTTATGACTTAAAAAATAGATGTAGAATATTGAAATAAAAAGGAGAAATCCATAAATAAAAATTCATGCAAGAATGCAAGAAAATAAAACACATTGAAAATATCAATGCAAAATTCTTTATAAGACGAATCGATTGATGAATTCTAAAAGTTTGTTATAGAAATATACAAGTTCGATTGAGGTTTCTAGTGTGTATAGTGTATTTCTACGTAATCAGATATTGCTGAAGGTGCCTTGGTGAGTGTGTGAAGTGATAATTTAATTTATTTTTGAGTTGGAATTCATGGTTCTAGTTTGGAAATGGCTGAAAAATGAATTAGTGAGGCTAGGAAAGTTGTATCATGCAAATCAAGGGTTGTAGCTCCTTCCATTAGGTGCTAGTAAATATTTGTGTTGTAGCTCGATTTAGTTATAGCTGATAAATGATGGAGTTGTAGCTTCTAGTTAGTTGTAGCCAGAGAAATTTGTGCCATCTTTCCTTGTGAAGGAATTGAAGAATACTTTGAATAATTTATGCGTTCCTTGTGTTATTGATATTATTTCGTGTCATGCTCATGTTAATGAATTGTTGAAGTTATTTATGGTGTCCTAATACCATTGCATAAGTGGAATAAAGTTTTTAAATTATGAAAATTACTATAATAATGATTCACCCTGCCTCTTAGTATTGTCCTGGTTTCTAACAATTGTTATCAAATCTAAGTTACTTTAGATCGGCTTAACAATTAGAGGAAATATCAATGACCATGGCAAACCATGAAGGAGAATTTATCAACAAGGCACCTATGATCAATGGAAAAAACTATGTATTTTGGAAAATAAGGATGAAAACCTACATTCAATAACTTGGAGATGATGTATGGGATGTTGTGGAAGAAGAATATCAAAAGCCTACAATAGTAATTACCAAAGATCAAGAAATGGAGTTCACATGAAATGTTAAATCCATGAATGCCATACTTGCTGGCCTACCTAAATTAGAACTTGTCAAATTGATGGATTTCACATCTACAAAAGGTATCTAGGACAAGATGAGTAGCTAATATGAAGGTGATAACAGGGAAAAAGAAGCTAAATTCAAGGGTTTATAATGCAAATTGAGTCTTTGAGGATGCATGATGATCAAAATATTACAAACTATTTTTTAAGAGTTGGTGAGGTTATGAACACTATAAGATTCCTCGATGAGAAACTGGATGAAGTTGTAGCAGTTAAAAAGGTGTTGAGATCTCTCCCTGAGAGGTTTAATCCGAAGGTTTCAACCATTGAAGAAATGACCAATCTAAAAAATCTCACTCTAGACTAATTACTTGACATCCTTATTGCCTACAAGATGAGAATATAAAATGGCAAGCCTGGAGCAAGAGAGACAACCTTAAAATTATATAAGAACCCCAAGGAAGAGCATGATGATTAATGTTGTGAATATGATGAAGAAGAAGTCATGTCTATGAGGAATCTCAAGAGAGACTTAGGCAATTATACATGTAAGTTACCTTTTAAATGCTTTAATTATGGAAAGTTTGGTCACTATGCTTCAGATTATCCTGAAAAGAAGAAGAATGATTATGATCCAAGAGAAAAATTTAGGAAAGTAGAAAAAAGATAAAAATAAGGATAAAAAGAGGGGTCTCTATGTTCAAGAACATAGATTCGTTGAAAGTGAAGCCAACAACACCTCAAATGAGAACAAAGGTGATGAAAGACCAAAAGAATTCATGTTGATGGAAATACACTATCTGCAAGTCAAAGCTATCAATTTTGATGAAGTTGATGTTGAATTTGACCTAGAAGGAGAGCTGGTAAGTGCACTTGAAGATATTGAAATACTTAGAAAGAACATAGGGGCTTCACTCAATGAACCTTTGACATAGAACATGTGTTCATGGCATACTAAAAAATACCCTTAATTTGACTAAATATTGGAAAATACCTCTAAAAATAACATTATTTAAGCTCGTACTAATACAAACCAAATACGACTTCCCAATTTAAAAAATCGCTACTTTCACTAGATATTATTGGTTTCCATTTTTTCATTAGCATTTTTTATACCCCTTTAAAAAATTTCATTAACTTTGAGCTTCATTTTATATCTTCCAATATTAAAACCCTTTACCCCCTATTATATGTTGAATATATTGTGTCATTTTTTCTTCAATATATATCCCCCAATATGAACCCATGTGGTATGGTATTGCTCCCCCAACGAAGCCCTTGTGAGAAAAAAAAAACAAATCTCAGAAGGAATCATTGATCAAAGAAAAAATTGAAGTTATTGAAGCATTGCTCCTGCAAATTGAAGAAGCTAAGAAAATTAAAGGTTCCTTAAATCATAAGTTATGTGAAAAGAATCAATCTTCTGAACAAATAGAAGGAGAAATTGTTTTGCTAAGAAAAGAGTTTGAAAAGGAAAAATGCAGCTAAGATTTAACAAAAAAATTTAGAAAAGGAACTGAAAACTTAAATGAATTGGATGCAAAGAGAGTTTCGAAATATGTAATTGGTGTTGGATTTGAGGTCGAATCTAGTTGAACACCAAAATTGAAAGGTAAATAACCAATCACTTTCATATCAAAAACAAAAGAAGATACAATGCAACAACAAAAAGAGAAATTTTAGATTAAAAACCAGTCAAAAAATTATCAGTAGCAGAGGAAAAACAAATTTCTTAGAAATCATCCCAACGTAGAAGGTTGTTTCCCAGGTATGTTGATATTTTTAAAGTTATTGTTTTATCTAGACTAACTATGGACACAAGCATCAAATTGCATAGTGAATTTATCCTACAGGAAGCTCAGCACAAGAAGAATAAAGCAGTAGAATAGACATAGGAAAGGAAAACCCAGGTACAACAACTCTTTTGATCCTTTGAACAATTATATTCAATGTTTTAAATGTCAATATTTTGTGCATAGAGTAGATAATTGTATACTTACGAAAAAGAGGTCTAAACTAATTATTTAGCAGATTAGTCAAGAGACCAAGGTGTGGAAAATAAAGGAGAAAACATAGCAATGTTATATTATTTTGTATGCTAAGAATGAAGGCAATCACTAGTATGTGGATAGTGGTTGTTCTAGGCAGATGTCAGGAGACAAAGGCAAGTCATTGACATTGAAACCAGTGGGCAATGGTAATGTAACTTTCGACAACAATGCACCTCATAAAATTATTGGTAAAGGAGTTGTCAGTTTATGAAATGACAAATGTAAATCGAATAATGTCTTATATGTTGATGGGTTGAAACACAATATGCTTAGTGTGTCACATATGTGTGATGAAGGCTATGATGTGATTTTCAAATTTAAAAAAAAATTGTCAAATCAAGTTTACAGACACAGGTCAGATAGTTGTTGAAGTAACAAGAATAGACAACAATATGTATGTTCACAAGGGGAAAGCAGAGAGGTGTTTCTTATCAAAACTTGATGAGAGCTAGTTGTGGCGGAGGAGACTTGAACATCTAAACTTTGATTAGAGAGTCAAATTGAGTAATAAGAATGTTTTCAAAGATATACCCAGGATGTCAAAGCCAGAGAATGCAATCTACAAATCTTGTCAATTAGGTAAGCAGAATCAGGCACCTATCATGTCAAAGGAGAGCTTGTAGAAATTAATGTGTCGATTCAATATTGGTCATGAAATTTTCTAAATCACAAGACTTCAAGCTACTCTATTGATCTACGAAAGTTAATTCACCATCTATAACAATAATCATAGACATGAAAAAGGAAACATCACACATGCACAAAGATTTGTCTAGGGGAAAGAAATTACTCAAAACCCCTTACTATATATATTGGATTAATCAAAGAATAAAGAAGAAATACATATCCTTGCTCAAAATTGAGCACACCCTACAAGTGTATAGCCTATCCCTCTACCTGACTGACTAAACTTGGCCAACTCTTATCCAATTTCAAGCCTTTCCAAGCTCTTATTTCCTTGCATTGTTCCCTTGGGAAATTTTCCCTATTTTTTAGGAATTTCACACCAAGGAATTGCGCAATAGCCTTAGGTCAATCTTTGTCTACATGCACCACCTCTACACATGGGAATATGCTACAACTGATAGTGCATTGCCATGGAATCTCCATCTCAACTGGGTAAGTCAAATTCTCTTCATGGATGAGCTAATTTGTATTGATTGATTAGTTATCTCAATGATCACCGAGTGTGGTTGAAGTTCCACTTTCGCAACTTGACCATCCACTGGTTCCTCCAATAGTTAGAACTAGTTTAACTAACCATAACTCAATTTAACCAAATGAAATTGCAACAAATAAAATTAACTCAACCTAGGCTCCTAAAATTTAGGAACCCACTGCACAGAACTGAACTTTATGTCCCTAACTCAAATTAACTGAGCTAGACTCCTATTTTTTTTAGGAATCAACTCAAGTGAACTTAACTTTAGCTCATCAAATTGAATTGAATGTTCTTAACTGAGTGACAAGTGATATGTCACTTCACTTAAGTTCTCCAACTTAGTTGTCTGTTGATGTGGAAATTCAAATTTCCTCAATTTTAATTAAGACAAAACTCAAAATTGAGACTTTCTTGCTGCAATTTCAACAATCCCTCTCAACGAGAATGGAATTATCAACCACCCCTATCCTACACCTGTGGAATGTACTACATGCAACACCTCTCATTTTTGCTACTACTACTACAACATATGTAACTAAGAAGCATAAGAAAAACAAACTAAATCAACCGTTGGTTTTGAGAGATCGGATAAGCCACAGTCTGCATTTTTCGTATGTACATTTCGAGTCTAGAACAAGACTCGTCATCAGGACTTGGATCTACAAAGAAGAGAAATGGAGGATTCCATTCTTTGTTTCTTAATCCTTATTTTCTCGAGATCATGGACATCTTTCCAGGATTCACCTCCATACAAGGTAACAATAATGGATTGGATATTTCTCCAATCCATTATTGTTACCCTGTACAGAGGGGAAACCTGGAAAGAGGTCTGTGATCTCGAGAAAATAAGGATTAAGATACAAAGAAGAGAATCCTCCATTTCTCTTCTTTGTAGATCCAAGTCCTAATGATGAGTCGTGTTCTAGACTCGAAACATAGATAAGAAAAATGTAGGCTGTGGATTATCTGAGCTCTCAAAACCGATAATTATAGCACAAAAGTCTCCAATCCATGAGTCAACCATGTCTACAACTATCTACTAGGAAAATTGTTTTGTTGTTGACTTTTCTACCGAGTCTCCCACTCTACCGTCAACACTCCTATGGAATCCTCAATATATGACTGACACTGATCCTCCTGCTACTGAATTATGTGACCCCGTAGCATGGTAATGATCCATGAGGAGAATGCCTCAATGGCCCCTGCCCAAATTTCTACAAATCTTGGACTAGGGGTCTACATCACTCAACCTCGCTCCTGGAGGTATATACGCATGTTCTCCCTCTGCCTGCTTGGCTCAAAATCTCCCCCAGGAGGATGTATCTGCTTGAGTGGATGTCTCCACTATGTCCCCTCTCTTCTTCTCTATTTGTGGTTGCTCCACAATTTCATGAGGCTTCTTCTGAGGCTGCATGTTGAGAGGTAAATCATGCTCCCTCTCAACCGCGACATCTCTAGTCTCTCCCTTGATCCTCAAGGCTTTGCATGCATCTTCTACCTGAAGTGCATATAGGTTCTTGACTCAAACCTCAATATTATTGACCTATCCCATGGCTATGTGTCTCAATAATTCCTTTCCTTTCCTGATGATCACATTGTAACCAAGGTCTCCCAAAACTGCAATTGAGATAAGATTCTTCTTTAGACCCGGAACAAACATCACATTCTTGAGTTTGAGAGAGGAGCACGAATCCCTCTGAAAGGTGACTGTACCAATCTCGGTCGCGTTGTGCCTTCCATCATCTCCAAACTCAATGTTCATATCGAGATCATTCTCCTCCAAATCACTAAAAAAATATCTATTCCCTGTCATATGGAATGAGGCACTGTTGTCGACGTACCACATGCTCACCATTACTGTGCTCACCATGAATACGATGAGAGTGAAGTCAACCTCAGATTATGAAGCTAAACCTTCACCTATTGCTACTACTTCATGCTCATTATTTCTTGCCTTCCTACATGGACACTTTGTGGTATACTGCCTGAATTCATGACAATGAAAACACTTGATTTTGGACAAGTCTTTCTTCTTGCCCTCTTGGATTGAATTAGCCTCACCTTGGGACTTCTTCTCCTCGACCTTCCTTCATTTGCCGACTAATGCAAAGTCCTCTTCTTATTCTTTGGATGAGGTCCCATCTCTGGTATTTTTCCTTATTTCCTCCAGTACTAAGTTGGACCTTGTGCGCTCCCAGTTTGGTAGTTTCTCCCTCTCATTCACTAAAACTTGGTTGTTGTGCCAACTCTTGGGAAGGCCTAGAATGGATATTCTTACCAAATCATCTTTTGCAACCATAACACCAACTTTACCAAGTTCATCATGACATTGTGAGAACCTGCTCGGGTACTACAGAATAGTCTCCTTTTTCTGCATCTTGATATTTCGAATCTTGTCCTTGAGTGTGAGCTTTCTGTGGTCACAACTATTCTGGAACAAATATGTCGATGCTTGGCACATTGCATATGGAGTCTCTTTCCAATATATTTTTGAGACAATATTGTTTCATAATCGCTCCAATAT
This sequence comes from Pinus tabuliformis, assembly GCA_031772625.1. Classification (NCBI taxonomy): domain Eukaryota; kingdom Viridiplantae; phylum Streptophyta; class Pinopsida; order Pinales; family Pinaceae; genus Pinus; species Pinus tabuliformis. The sequence goes on along the minus strand of CM062814.1, from coordinate 315,588,310 downwards.
GATTCTCCTCACCCTGGCAACACACTTATTCAATTATGCTAGTTCCTTTGCATCAGATGATGCTCTTTTTAGAATATCATTATCAATGAATTCCTTCAATCCATTATCCTCTAGTATTGCCTCGATGCGGTTCTTCCATGCAACATAATTTGAGCTTCCCTCAAGGGAATAATTGAGCCTTAGTCCATTGAAATCCATCTTCTCAATCCTGAAGAAAATTGACAACCCTGATTTGAAAATTCAAATCTCTTGCAATGACAACTTTGAAATCTATGTTCTATACTAAGTCCAGCTCTGATACCATCTAGAAATTAATGTTTATATTTAATAATTCTCATGAAATTTGATAAATTAGAAGACTTGAAGATATTATACTGATATGCGGAATTTAATTCACCATAAAACAAGAATATTAGACATGCAAAAGGAAACATCACACATGTATAGAGATTTATCTAGGGGAAAACAATTGCTCAAAACAACTTACTACCTATATTGGATTAATCAAAGGATAGAAAGAAAAAAAAAAAAAAAACTTGCTCAAGCTTGAGCACACCCTGCAAGTGTATAGTCTATCGCTCTGCCTGACTGACTAAACTTTTCCTACACATAGCCAATTTCAAACCTTCCCAAGATCCTATTTCCTTACATTGTTCCCTTGGGAAATTGCCCCTATTTTTTAGCAATCATACCAAGGAATTGCACAATAAACTTAGGTCAATCTCTGACTAGATGCACAACCTATACACATGGGAATATGCTACAACTGATAGTGCATTGCATTGGAATCTCCATCTCAATTGAGTAACTTGAATTATGTGCATGCATGAGCTAATTTGGGATGATTGATTATTTATCTGGATGATCACTGAGTGTGGTTGAAGTTCCACTTCCACAACATGACCTTCCACTAGTTCCTCCAATAGTTAGAACTAGTTTAGCTAAACATAACTCAATTTAACTGAATTAAATCTCTACAACAAAGATTAACTCAACCTAGGCTCCTAAAAGTTAGGAACCCACTACACACAACTAAAATTCATGTCCCTAACTTGAATTAACTGAGCTAGACTCCTATTTTTTTTTAGGAATCAACTCAAGTAAACAAAACTTCAACTCATTAACTCTAATTGACCATTCTTAACTGAGTGACAAGTGTTATGTCACCTCAGTTAACTCCTCCAAGTTGTCTATTGTTGTGGAAATTCAAAATTTCTCATTTTTTATTAAGGAAGAAATGAAAATTGAGACTTTCTTGCTGCATTTTCAGTGTAGCCCATCATTAAAACCATTGCAGCTAGTACACATGGGCCTATGTGGACCATCAAGAACACAATCACCGATAGGTGAATTATATTTATTTCTAATAATTGATGATTTCAACAGGATGATGTGGGTTTTTGTTCTTAGAGAGAAATATGAAGCCTTTGAAAAGTTTAAATATTTCAAATCTATGGCTGAAAATGAAACATATTGCAAAATCAAGAGCATAAGATCTAATGATGGACATGAATTCTGTTTGAAATATTTTGATGAGTTTTGTAGGGATCATGGCATCAAACGGTAGTTCACAATAACAAAAACTCCCCAATAGAATGGCATTACAGAGAGAGAAAACATATATGTACAATAGTTAGCCAGAGCTATGGTAAATGAAAGGAAAGTGCAACAGAGATTTTGGGACGAAGTTGTTCACACAACAGTGGTGATACTCAACAAATCCCATTTCAGACCAAACAATGACAAAACTCCCTATGAGATTTTGTACGGAAGATCTATAATTGTTAAGCATTTCAGATTTTTTGGTAGCAAGTGTTACATCAAGAGGAATGATGAAAAGCTTGAAAGTTCGATGCAAGGGTTGATGAAGGAATGAATCTGGGATATTTGAAAAACCACAAAGGCTACAAATTCTATAGTAAAAATACCAAGAGGATTGTTAATTGTATTGATTTCAAAGTGGATGAATATGTTGAATCTAAAAAGAAACAACCCAGAAATGCCAACACTAATTATGAACCAGTTACTAATAATGAGGAGGACCATGAGACACCTTCAAAAGAAGAGAATGAATAGCCCTCTAATCCTCAAGTGAAGGATCCTTCAAGGTATGTGCAAAATATCACCCAACTGACCAGATTATCAGTGATTTAAAATAAGGTGTGTAGAGAAGGAAGTTTCTATATCCCCCTCCGCAAGAACATGTAGCCTCGTTGTCCATGGTGGAACCAAAGGATGTTGCACAAGCTAGTGAAGACGAAAATTGGTTAAAAGCTATGAATGAGGAATTAGACCAAAATGAGGAAAACCAGACATAGGAACTTGTTCCAAGACTACCATACAATAATGTCATTGACATGAAGTGGGATTTAAATGACCATGGAGAAGTGGTAAGACACAAGGCAATGTTGGTATACAAAGGTTATGCTCAAATTGAAGGTCTAGATTTTGATGAAGCTTTTTATGCTATTGCAAGATTAGAGGAAATTAGGATATTTTTTAAATTTTCCTATTTTGAGAAATTCAAGATCTATGAAATTGATGTCAAATATGTCTTTCTAAATGGAGAACTACAGGAAGAAGCCTGCATAGAACAACCAGATGGTTTTCAACTAACAAAGAAGTCTTATTATGTTTTCAAGCTTAAGAAGGCCTTGTATGGTCTCAAGAAAGCCCCTAGAGCTTGGTATTCCAAGTTAGACAACTACTTTCCCAAGTGTGGATTCAAAAGAGGTGCAACTGACAACAATTTATATGTCAAAGAAAAAAATGACAAACTCATAGTGGTGGTTGTATATGTTGATGATATTATTTTTTCTAGTGATTAATAATTATTAACACGACTATTTACAATTGATATGAAGGACGAGTTAAAGATATCTATGCTTGGAGAGTCTCTCATTTTCTTAGATTATAGTTTGCACAGACTCCCAAAGGTATCTTTATTTCAAAAATCAAATATCTCAATTGTTGAAGAAGTTTAGCATGCATAAATTCTCTTTAGTGAGCACACCAATGGTTACAGGTTGAAAAAATTGCAAGACTGATGAATCACTAGTAGTTGATCAAACTCTATACATAAGCCATCTACTAGCATCCAAGAGGATTCTTAGATATCTCAAAGCTACAATGGATTATGAACTGTGGTACCCAAGAGGTAAATATTTTCCACTAACTGCTTATACTGATGTTTATTGGGCAGGCATTGCAGATGACAGAAAGAGGACTAGTGGTGGTGCTTTCTTTCTTGGAGAGATTTTAGTTTCATGGTTGAGCAAGAAGCAAGCTTCTATCTCTTTATCTATAGTTCAAGTAGAATATATTGCAGCAACTTCTTGTTGCACTAAACTATTGTAGATGAGACAAACATTATAAGATGTACACGTGTTTTATGAGTAGCCTATAACCATTATTTGTGACAACACAAGTGCCATAGGCAGATCAAAGAATCTTGTTTTCCACTCCAAGACAAAGCATATTCCAATTAAGTGTCATTTCTTGAGAAAGAAAGTTTCCAATCAAATTATGAAGCTCGAGGATGTCATTACAAAAGAACATGTTGTTGATACTTCACCTAACCTGTAAGGTCCTTAGGCGTGAACGCATTTGGAGCGCCGGGAGAGTCACCGTGCACGATGGGCACGCGGGTGAACGACGAGCGCGCAGGCAGGCGCACGGGCACGCGAGCGGGCGCATGAAGTGGGCGAGGTCTACACGACGGGTGGGCGAGGTCGACACGACGGGCAGGCAAGGTCTGCATGAAGTGGGTGAGGTCTGCACGACGGTCAGGCGAGGCAACACGGGAATGCGACGAAAGGGAAAATAGAAATGCGACAAAAGGTGGTAACTATGAAATGGTGAACGAAGGTTTATACCAACGCTTGGGAATGGCTTGCGATGGGCAAGGCCGACGTATATGAAGAGTGTTGGGGATGTGTATGCCATGGTTTTGGGGGTCGACTGGAGTGCCACCACCCATAATGGCCCCACACTAAAATGCATATAAGTAAACATGCGTTGATTTCATTTTGGCATCGAATTCTCTAAACACATCTTCACATAAGCTTAAGGGGAAAAGGCAAGTGCGCAATTTTGAGTAGGAGTGCGTATAGCTCATGCACAATACTTGAAGGCGCAGACTTGGTATTGTCTTAAGCCGGTAAAGGTGTGGGCAAGGTGTGCCCGGGGTTCGGTGAAGGTGCAGATTTTGTGTAGGACTTGGCAAGGGTGTTAGGTGGCTCGGGTGAGCACCGCCCTTTGTGCAAGAGGTGCACAAGATTGTAAAAGGCATGGTTGCCTATGATTGTAAAAATTGGTTAAGTATGAGACTTGGTTTGGCCAAGACATACTTGTACATTGTAAATTGATATTCTTAATATATTGTCGGGCAGACTCATATTACAGGGAGTTGCCCCTCCCTTTATACTGTTGCAATTGTGTTGTCTTTTATAATTGCTATGGATAATGAATGAGTATGGGATTCATTGGTATAAAGGATAATTGCATGTTTACTTGGTTGCGAAACACAAACTAAGTAATGTTAAAGTGAAGTAAGCGTAGTCCATGAATGCTAGTATTGGTAAAAAGAAAACATTCGGTGGTGTCGCGCCTTGCTACAAGCGGTTGGAAGACTACCGCAGGTGTAGGGGCGTGACAGGTGGTATCAGAGCTCGGTGAAGAGCTTATCAAAGCTTCGGTTTGAAGCTGTTGAGCAGGGTTTTTCATGACGGTGGAAAGGGTACTTGCAGGTTAAGGAAGCCGTTGCACACAAGTGGAACAAGGGTTGGTTCAGGTTGCAGGTGACTTGGTGAAGCTGGTAAAGAATCGTGAAGGATGTCTATCTTGCAAGAAATGGGTTTTGCAACCTTCGAGGAATTTGAAGGGAGTCTACTTGAAGAATCAAGGAAGGTTGAACAAGGATTTGCAGAATGGGGCAAAGGCTTGTCCAAAGCAAAGGATGCTCTTCGTACCTTGGTCAAGGAAGGAATTTCTGACGGAAATAGGGACGAAGCCTACCGAATTGCGAAGGAAGTGGACTTGTTTGAAGCAGAACTCAAGGAATTGGAGATAAGGCGAAAATTGATTCGAAAGAAGTGGGAATGGCTAACTCTTGAGGTGAAACATTCCATAGCTTTGGCTCATAAGGAGAAAGCTGCGAAAGATAAGAAGAATGAAGATACTTCTGTGGGGATGATGCAGATACTTGGTGCTTCTGCTACTACGGAGGTGGCCTCTAGGAGGGATCCTGAGAGGAACAAGTTGGAGTATGTTTGAATGAAGGTTGGAGGTGCTGATGTGCTCACTATGGTGGATAGTGGGGCTTCTCACAACTTCATGGGTGAAGATACTGCGAGAAGAATTGGGCTGAAATTTTTACCGACAAAGGCACAAATGAAGACAATGAATTCTCCTCCTATTGAGATTCTTGGTATAGCTGAGAGGGTGGAGACTACACTTGGTGAATGGACAGGGAAGGTTGACTTCACTATAGTGCGGATTGATGACTATGAAGCTGTATTGGGGATGGAATTCATGAAACAATTTGATGCTATGATTGTTCCACATTTGAAGAAGCTCTACATTTATGATGGAAGGGAATATGTACCCATTGGTGTTCCAACCATTGGTGTGACAAGGCCTGATTGTAAATTGGGAGTGATGCAAATGGAGGATGAGAAGAGAATGGGAGATATGAGTAAGCGGTTGTCTACTGTTGAGACAAAGCTTATCGAGCAGTCATTGGTCATCAAATCACTTTTAGATTGCATCTTGGATTTGTTAAGAAGGCTAGAGTTGGTTGAGGATGATGATGATGATGAGGAGGTGTATGTGAGGCCGGATGTCCAGAGGGAAGACCGGGTTTCTTATCTACAAAGGATGGAGATTGAGGATCCTGATAGGTGGATCGAGCTGATTAGTGAGGGAGAGCAATCAGGCTCTACTCCCTCTACATCTTCGTAGATGAATGAGAAGATGGGGCTCATTGTTAGCTGCTCATGGAAGTGAGTCCTTAAACATGTTTGAGCAGGTATGACTGATGGTGCAGGGATGGCTTGGCATCAAGCATCATGACATGTTGCAGATGAGATGGATGGAGTTTCCATGGACCTGAGCATGGATTATGGAGATAGATTCTTGATGAGTCAAGAATGTGGCAGGATGTTTGAGGAACAACCGATGATGGCATGAGGATGTTCACTCTCATGGTTTGAGCGTGACAGTTGGATTAGCTACCCAACTAGTTCAAGCATGGGGACGCGTAGTGTACAGAGATATGTTGGCATTGTGTTGAAGTATCATGACAAAGGTTCACATGGGGACACATGATGGGGTCGACACGAGATGTTGCAGTGGAGATTTTGGCAGAGGGGTCGATGATCATGGATCGAGATGATATCTGATGGAGGACATACCGTTGAGGTGTATACCTTGGTATGGTTATCTTGGTGGCAGTTGGTCTCTAAGATGAGACATGATGGAGATGGAGTTCTACATATGTTGCAGGGATGTTTGCCTTATGTGGAGGAGTTGACATCATGGATAGTGATGATCTTGGTGGATGGCTACCGGGATGGTATGTCGTCGAGGACGACAACGATTTCAGGTGGAGGAGGATGTAAGGTCCTTGGGCATGAACGCGTTTGGAGCGCCGGGCGGGCGAGTTGACACGGGAATGCGACGAAAGGGAAAACATAAATGCGACGAAAGGTGGTAACTATGAAATGGTGAACGAAGGTTTATACCAACGCTTGGGAATGGCTTGCGATGGGCAAGGCCGACGTATATGAAGAGTGTTGGGGGTGTGTATGCCATGGTTTTGGGGGTCGGCTGGAGTGCCACCACCCATAATGGCCCCACACTAAAACGCATATCAGTAAACATGCGTTGATTTCATTTTGGCATCAAATTCTCTGAACACATCTTCATCGAAGCTTAAGGGGAAAGAGGCAAGTGCGCAATTTTGAGTAGGAGTGCGCATAGCTCATGCGCAATACTTGAAGGCACAGACTTGGTATTGTCTTAATCCGGTAAAGGTGTGGGCAAGGTGTGCCGGGGTTCGGTGAAGGTGCAGATTTTGTGTAGGACTTGGCAAGGGTGTTAGGTGGCTTGGGTGAGCACCGCCCTTTGTGCAAGAGGTGCACAAGATTGTAAAAGGCAGGGTTGCCTATGATTGTAAAAATTGGTTAAGTATGAGACTTGGTTCGGCCAAGACATACTTGTACATTGTAAATTGATATTCTTAATATATTTTCGGGCAGACTCATATTATCGGGAGTTGCCCCTCCCTTTATACTGTTGCAATTGTGTTGTCTTTTATAATTGCTATGGATAATGAATGAGTATGGGCTTCATTGGTATAAAGGATAATTGCATGTTTACTTGGTTGCGAAACACAAACTAAGTAATGTTAAAGTGAAGTAGGGGTAGTCCATGAATTCTAGTATTGGTAAAAAGAAAACATTCGGTGGTGTCGCACCTTGCTACAAGCGGTTGGAATACTACCGCAGGTGTAGGGGCATGACATAACCTCTTCTAAGAGAACAAGTTGAGTACTTAGGGCAAATATTGAGATTTTTTTCCTCTCTCCTCCCTCCACTAGCTCTTCCTTCAAGTGGATGAAATGTCATTGGCACACCTTCACCATATCAATATGCAGCTGCTAGGTTCAGAAGTTCAATGAGGCAGAGGAAGATTGTTGACAAGGGGATTAAGGTTGCAAGGGGAGAAGGTTGGTGTATTTTCCATTGATGTCAAAGGGGGATAGGTCTTAGTAATAAAAAAAAAGAAAGTATAAGTCACGATGCAAAAGGACAACAAAAACACAAAAATAGTAGTATAGAACAAGAGAAGTGTATCTGAAGGGGAGCACTCGCATGATTCCAAGGAGAATTAATGGCAGATTTAAGGCAATCATAGTTGGTATTTTATGAAGAGGATTTGGTTTTTATCATGGTGTTTCCATCACTTACAATCGGGGGAAATGTTAGTAATATATTTTCATTGATGGAAAAGGAAAATATTAATGGCAAAGCATTGGAAAATCATGGCACAGGTGTTTTGACTGTAAGGTGATCAAACCTAGTGAAGATGGTTTGAAGGAATTTCCTTAGTAGTATATCACCTCAAACACTAGTGGAACCCAAGTAAATGGATAGATATTTTATAGATCTTTCCACTTGTATGTGGAAATCTAGAAATGGCCTCCTCGATCAAAATATAGAGTCAATCAAAGTTAGGTACCCCAAAGTCAAATTGTGTAGAGTTAAAGCTAGTTGGAGGTGTTTTGGAGCATGTGTTAGTTTGGCAGAGTTTCCAAACCTAAGAGAAATATTAGTGTAGCAACTATCTAGAGGATTATTTTGACGTGGATGAGACATTGAAAAATTGGAAATCATTGCTATTGGGCCAAGTTGGAGCCCACATAATAACTAAGCTTGACAGTGGGAGCCCGAAGGGTGTACACCAGCGAAACCTTAAGGAAAACTTAAGGAATTAGTGGGATGATGTTAGTCGAGTGGACATGGGAGTACAATGAAGCAGGAAAAATCAAATTATAGTTGGTTTATTGTGGTGGACAAAATGCGTTAGTGGCAGGCGCATTGATTGGTGGAGTGTTTAAGGAGGGAGCCCCCCCCCCTCCCCCCGCCCATCGGCCAGTTAAAGGTCATGCATGTTTGGAATTAAATCGAGCACCACGAGTCCCCACTGACACATAAGAGGAATTGCATGGTGGTCCATAGCTTGTTCATTAACAAGTAGAGGAGACCGTAAAATGGGAAGTTAGCCTAAACCATCGATCATCAGATTGGGAGTTGTGGTTTATTACACTACCCCTACTCACAAAAGCACAAACAAATTGAACGAGGCGCAAAACCACAAGTGATTTAGTGACATTGGAATATCTCAGGAAATGTAACGAACATACAGAGGTAGCACAGTGTTGAAAAGGGTCAAGACCCCGAAATTTTTTTATAAAGGAAATGGTGAAAATCTAAGGCTCAGAACTTCTTTCTCTCTCCTTGGATAGTAAATATGGCATGCAATATGATTAGTTTGCAAGGATGAATTAGGTGCATAGGTTAATGATGACATTAGGAGTGGCATGTCGCAATGAAAGGTGGAGACGTGGCTGGTGTTTTTGGTCCTTTTGGGTGGCCGAGTGTGTCATTTTCAAGTGATAAGTGGACCACTCCGGAAGCGATGCATGACATGTGTGATTTCAACATGACATCATCCTTATAGTAGGACCCGAGAAGAATTTTAAGCAACACAAAAAGGTACCAATGGACTCACTAGGAATTAGGTTGTGTTGGAGCCTCAGATTTCTGTTGCTCCAACATGGGGGACAACCACCCGGTCCAGACCTTAGAAAGCAGATGCTTTTCCTTTTGGTGTGGTGGCTCTGAGTGGGATGATGGGACCAGTTTCCCAATGTGGGTCTGAAAATGATGATGGGTGGTTTTCAAGTGATGGAAATAAGAATAATGATAACTAAATGATCTATTCAGACATGAAGATCTCTAATTAACTTAATCTAATATAAACCCGGGGTATTCTGTGTGATATGCGATCTAAAAAGATATATGCTTGGTACGTGGTGATAAATATCATTCACGTGTTAAACAAAGATGATAACATGTAAAGATAATTTCTTTGACTAAATAGTTAGTTAAATAAATGTGGAAATTATATCGCATATATTTAATGATCATATATGAAATTAAACACTTTTAGGTAAGTATTATACAATAGTTCAATTAACACATAACGGAAAGAACATACTCCATATATAATTCATGAAATGAAATGTTATCACTAATTTAGTAAAACAAAACTGATCATACAAGATAAAAGTACCATATGTGTGAGGTTTTGCTCATTTGACTAGTGACATAGATCAACTCCTTTCTTCAATCAAATTATTCTCCAAGCATACAGTAGTGCATCAACAATAGACAGTAGTTTGATATTCAAAAGTAATGACCATGTTCCATAATTTCATCAAGGCATCTACAAACTTACAAAAGTGCATTCTTTGTAAATTTTTTTTGATAAAATCGTGGACCCTTCTCTAAATGCATGAGAAGGGTATAAATACTATCTAACTAAAGTTTAAAAATAGATTATACAAAATATCTGAGGAGGTTTCAAACAACCTTCCTCTTAACTAGTAACTAACTCTAAAAATAAAATCGATTTGATGACTCAAGGTTATGAAAATGTCTTGCTGTCTACCAGCTTTTCCTTGAGGTCGCATATGTCAGACATTGGTTTTACTTGAGGAGGTGCTCTGAATTGCGTTCTGACTTGTCCTGCAAAGATGGCATCTGTAAGAGGTGGCAGCATTCTTTGCGTTGAATTGAGTGAACAATTTAGTGTCATAATTTGGCTGTGAGGTTTGACAAGAAATTGCCAATATGCCTCCCAGTCGGTCTTTGATAATTTCGTGATTGCCTCTCTTTGGATTTTCATCTTTTCTTTCCAGTTTTTATCCAAGTCTTTCATATCTGGCAGTGACTTTGGATTACCTTCTTTCATAAAGCTAGTGGTGTGAAAATTATGATTGACCACCTTTATTATATTCTTTGCCACTCTTGCTGCTCTTGCTACTGCCAATTCTGCTTGCTTAATCCGTGCATCCCAATCTGTGAATAATATGTCTTTGTGTGTTTCTTTAATCTCTGGCATATTAGCGCTTCTTCCTTCTTCAGATTCTTGCCATTCAATATAGTCAGAGATCTTAGTATTTAAGTCATTAAACTCAGTTCTCTGATCAATTGCCTTATCTGTTAATTGATCACTAGTATTCAAATAAGGGGTGATATTGGACATCTTCTAGTAGAATAGATCTTGTTATTTTGACAGAATGGAGTTTAGCTCCAATGCCTCTTTGATGAACTCATCAATAGTGGGGACATATTTATATTTTGCCATAGTCTCTTGCAACTCTTGGATTTGCATATTCTTTGCTGAGATATCTGCTTCGTGGCTTATCCTAAGTACTACCATATTTTCTACAATTGGATTATTTGTTCTATGGCTTGCTTGTCGACATTTGTTTTCTCGATTTCCAGCTGTTGTTCAAGATGTGTTGTCCTTTCTTCTCTTTCTCTTAACAAAATAGATACTTTAGTGGCTTTATCAATGGTGGCAGTAGCATATGCCCCTGCAAATTGTGAGAGTCTGGTTAAATTTTCAGTTGGATTTGAAGGAATATCCTTCCAGACTATATCCATTGGTTCATTCCATGGTGGGATTTCAGGTGTTTCCACTTTCCTTCTCTTCCTCTGTCTTCCTATTACAACCTTATGCAGTGGGTTGTAGAATACATTTAAAGGAGGTATTTCTATAACCTTTAGGATAATCTCAGGTGTCGGAAATGTAGTATGATTTCTACATTTTGTGAATTTGTCCCTTATTTGTTCATTGGCTCATACTCAGAAACTTTCTGAGTTTGTTGTGGAGTATGATATTCTATAGTTTCTTGGACATCTGTTTCTTTGGTAGTATCTTGGATTTTTTTATTAAACTGGTCCCATTCCTACTCCACATCACTGCTTTTGCCTTTGGGACCGGTATCCTAAGTTAGGTCACTTTTGACCTATTTCCTGACTCTTTTTTTGCTAGATTTTGACGCTAGATTTTGCTTTAGCCACTGTTTCCTATGTCTCCCCTATGTTTTGGGCTACATTCACCTGAGATTCTGTTCGAGAATTTGGTTCCTCATTGTTAATGGTCACACTGGGCATAGGTTTGTTATCAGTTCTTAACAAATCCAAAGGGATTGTTTCAAGCCTCTGATTTCTAAATTCCTGAAACCTTTTGAAGTCGTCAGGATTCAAATTCACCTTTGCCCAATTGAATGCTTGTTCAAATGACTCAGCTGATTGTAATAAATCTTCAAATTCATGAACTTCATGGATAAAGGGTTTGACCTTTACTGACATAGTAAACCTGTGTGCTACTTTCTCTGGGTCAAATTGCCTGGTTGGCAGAGTAGCCAGCCTGAGCCTCTCTAAGTTCTGTAATTCTTTGTTTGCATGGTTGAAGTTCACCAATGAAAAAGCACCACACTGGATGGGAAAGGGTGGCCATAGTGATTTTTTCATATCTTTCAAAGTCTTGGTTAAGCCTTTTCCAATAGTTTGGTGAGCTATTTCTCTGGCTAACAGCTTGTCGAGGATATACAAAGGAAGTACATGTGGTTCTGTTGTACTTCCGTAAACTCTAATATATGTGAACCATTGCTCAACAAAGTGCTTGCCTACTACAAGAAGGTTTGTGGCAGCTCCCTTAGAAAATCCTGGGGCCCTTTTATCAAAAATCATTTGATGTAATGGTAGCATAACACCATTGCATATCTTGTAAAAATGGGGTATAAAATGGGATTCCAACAATTGTTCGTGTATGGGTCTTGCAAGGTCCATTTCCAACCCATAATTGGAAATATTTTTGTGGAGGTGGATCTCTTTTGACGATATTAAGAAATAGTCGTAGCTAAGTTGTCAGATATGATAGTAGCCCAATTCATTATATGAAAATTGATACATGCATCGATTAAAGGGACCCATTCTATAGAGAACTTGGTATTATCAGGCATTCCATACAATCTACATAACATGGAGGATGCATAGTCATGGGAATTTGCTAGAGAAGCTATGGGGTACATACCCGTCTTGTCATATTTGAATTTGTTTTCTTTGAATCTCCACCCATAAATCATCTTAAAGCATTCTTCATTCTCTTTTTCGAACTTGACCAGGAATGATCTATCATATATATCTTGAGGGTCGGGAAGATGATACATTTGTTTCAAATATTCGGTTTTAAATGATCCCATCAGCTCCATCTTTGAATTCTTGAATTGTCTATCTTCAATATTGACATTCTCCACTACCCATCTAACCATATCTATGTATGGTAGTATCTTGGCTCTTGCTCCTATTCTGTGAAGAAAAGAGCAAGCAACGTCTCTGAATTGAGCTGTCGAGGGTAGTATTGAATCTGTTGTTGCCTTGGTAATAGTAACTTCAGGCTGCTCATTTTCAAGTCTATTATAGATAACTTCCCACACCGTTGCTCCTCCATCAACACTGCAAACCGTATCAAAAAATATGAGCGGAATTTCTATAACCTCAGATTCTGAAACACTCCGTTTCTTTTGTTTTTGCATTACTTTCTGTAAGGACATCTCTTTTGAAGCTTTCCTAAAATGAAAGAGAGATATATCAGAGTAAATAGTAGAGGGAAATTAAGGCTAAAGAGCTCTTTGAAATGACTTGAATCATGGGAAGATTTGAACGCAATCTCTATATTAACTAGCCATAACTTGAAAATATTAACTTCTCTCCTCAAGCTTCTAAGCAATAATTTCTCTATCAACCCACTTCATATATCATTACAAACTCAATAACTTCCCACACTTTATGTCTAGTTTGCCGCATCGCTACTTTCAAACCTTGCAACATAGCGTTGTTTGTAGATAATGCAAAATGTGATTGCGAAATATCGCAATATCACATTTCGCAATCTTTAGGCGATAACACAGTGGCATGCCTTGTCAAATTGCATTTTGCGTAGTGAAATCGCATATTCTTAGAGTGTCACAATCGAAAAATCACAGTGGAGATTTTATCCCATATTGCATTTCAGGATTTTCTTTAGGATGTTTATAATTGTTACATAAAAACTACAAGATGTGATTTGTGATGATAAAAGTTTAAGTATGGGTTCCTTTCTAAAGGTTTAAGGCAAATTTTAGAGTTAGCGCTTATTTTAAAAAGCTAAAAATTTAAAAGGGTCGGGCCATTTATATGTTAAATACTAACTATTAATCCCTATAAATGGGAGTGTTGTTACATAGTACAACAATTGGCGATTCACTTGGGAGAACCAACTATCTCTAATTGTCTTTTGAAATATCTAAAAATTTCAAAATTAGAAGAGTTATAGGAATAATAATTAAATGAGTTACAAACTAAACAACATTTCTCTGAAATCATAATTACTCACTTAATTTAACTATTCAACTACTTTACTCTTGTAATGATAAAAATATAAATGTTTGCATCAGTTTGTACTAATATTTAAAGAGATGTAGTAGGTGTCTTCTACAGATTAGTTTTTATTGTTTGTTCATTTATCATAGATAGAGCCTCTGCTACCGGTAGGCATTCAGAGCCTCGACGGGGTTATCTTTTAACCAACAATGATTCATTGTCCCATCCGAAGCAATTTTCAGAATTCAAAATGATATTCATTTGCTTTCTTTCTCATTTGGATCTTGTTTTTTCATTTTATGTAATTTTTCTTTTTAAGTTTATTAAATGACATTGTCTAGGCTTGGTAACCCAATAATGACAATGTCATTCACTGGTTGTAATTAAACTGAACAAGCTAGCTCTTAATGATACCCCTTGTCCTTTCATTGATTAGATCATTGGCTATTACCCTATTTTGATATGCAGTATTGGTAATATGTGTTTAATTATTCCCCTATGATCATGGTAAACAAGCTCGTAATGGGACTTATTATCTTTAAAGTTTTCCATACTTTTGAATTACACTCTGAAAAAAGAAAATTTTATCAAATGGGGTGAATCATTTTCTCTTTATAAGAGTTTTTGGATGATAATAATAGAGTTTTGAGATACTTATCTGTAGAGAGTGTTTACTAGGTTAAAGATTCCTTTCTTGACTGATAACAAAACATCTATACTTTATAAATATAAGAGCTTTTTCATAGAATAAGTGTTTTTAGTAGGGTCAAGTTTTTCCAAAGAAATAGGGTTCATTTTGATACTCAAATGCTCTAATTATTTCTTTAACTTTTCCTATTTATAGAACCAAAAAATCGAAATATTCTCAGAGACTTTATTTTGAGAAGCCAAAAGTAAATACTGTTTAACTTTTATTTTCCTAAGAACCTTAAAGAAAATATGATACAAAATTAGAAGAGGTTTTTTTCTAGGAAAAGTATTTTTTCAAAATTTGCCCGTTAACGAGCAAAGAATCTATTATACCTGACAAGTCTTGTAAAAGAAATGTTGATGGACCAATCTTCTCAATGATTTGGAATGGTCCAAGCCACAATCTTTGCAATTTGGTGTGTTTTCCCTTTTCCTTGTGTGCTTTGTCCCATTTCAAAACCAGATCACCTACTTCAAAGGTTTTATGACTCGCATAGGTTGTATCAAAAGAGGCTTTGACTAACTGTTGATGATGGGAATGGGTGGCTTTAGCTTTTTCTCTTTCTTCTTCAAGCTTAAGGTTCTAAATTTGTCTTGTTTGAAGAGAAGAGGAAGGATTTTCATTAATAAATTACATTGGGGCGAGAGATGGGATTGATATGTTTGCGGGGAGAACTGCTTCTTTTCCGTAAACTAAAGCAAAAGGAGAAGAATTGATTAAGGCCTTTTGTGTTATTCTATCTGCCCAAAGAGAAAATGTCAGTGCCTTGTGCCAATTCCTATGATTTTGGTCTATAGTCCGCTTGATGATTCTGATAAGGTTTTTGCTTATTGATTCAGCTAATCCATTACCTTGTGGATAATAGTTGGTTGAACACTTCAATTTGAAACTTCTTTTTAAGGCAAATTCTACCATAGTATTTCCACAAAAATAAGATGCATTATCAAACATTAAAGCTGTAGGTAAGCCAAACCTAGTGATTATGTACTGGTTAATAAAGTCTGTAATGCTTTTTGTGTTAGCTACCTTTAGTTGGATAACGTCTACCCATTTTATGAAATAATCAGTAGCTGTAAGGATGTACTTGTGCTGCTTGGAAGAGTTAGGAACAATCTCACCAATTATATCTAATCCCCATTGTTCAAATGGTTGTTGGATATTCACTAGCTATAATGGGAATGTTGGTTTCTTCTCTCTTCCAGTTGTAGTTTGACAAATTTTGCATTTTCTTGCATATTCATATTCATACTTGAATAGTGTTGGCCAATAATAACTTGCATGTAGGATTTTTTGAGTCATGGTATTTCCTTCGGAATGACCTCCGGTTGGTCCTTCATGTAACTCCTGCATAACCTTTTCAGCTTCAGGTTTTCTAGGCATCTTAATAACATTGAATCATAATTTTTTCTAAATAATACATCATCAGTTAATTCATACTGGTTTTATTTCAACCTTAAATCACACTTTTGTTTGTAATTGAGATTCATAGGAGCATATCCATTCTTTAAATAAAACTTCAAATCAACATAATGTGACTATGCATAGTTGAGTTTTACCTCTGATATTTGCACTTCATTACCTTGGTCTTCTTCTGTTGATAAATGGAAAGCTCCAATTAGCATTCTGAAAAAACCTTGGCCCCTAAAAATTTTAGCTGATCGGATTTCTACATCATACTCTTGAAGTGTAGTGACCCAATTTTCTCTTTTCTCCCCCACTTCTCTTTGAATCAATAATTGTCTTATTGTAGGGTAAGGTACTACTATTTTTGTATGATTTTTGAGGAGAAAAGGTTTGAAATGTCTTAAGGCTTTAAAGACAACAAAATCTTGTTTCTCAACAACTGATTAGTTTAGCTCGGCACCTTGTAAATTGGAACTGAAAAAAGAGATAGGTGCCTCAATATTTTGATCGTTTAGCTGTGTTAAAACTGTTGCATATGATGTATTAAATGAAAATGTGTATAATGAAGAAGGTTTAAGAAAGTCTAGAGTTGTTAAAGAAGGAGCATTGATAATAGCTTTTTGATTAAATCAAATGACTCTCTTTCATTTTTACCCCATTTGAAGACTGCATTCTTTCATATCATTGATTAAAGGGGTAAAAGAATCTATGAAAAATCATGAACAAATCTTTTTACAAAATTAATCTGACCTACAAATGATTGCATGGTGTTTTTGTTATCTGGGAGAGGAATCATTTCGATTTCTTGGATTCTATCATGATCAATATAAATTCCTTTCTTGGACACTGTGAATCCGAGAAGTTTGTCTTCTGCTAATGCAAAGTATGATTTTTTGGGATTTAGAGAAATGCCATATTTCTTGTATCTTTCAAAAATATGCTTTAGGTCATTCAAATGATCGTTTTTGTTCCTAGAGTAGACTCTAATGTCATCTAGGTAAATAACAATTGTTTTATTAATCAGACCTTTAAAAGAAATATCCATGGCATGTTGAAATGTAGCACTTGCATTGATAAGTCCAAAAGGAATATTCTGATAAGTGTATGTCCCCCACTTGATCCTGAATGTTGCCTTTAGTCTGTCATATGGATGTAGAAGAATCTGATTGTATCCTGAAAATCCATCTAGAAAAGACATTAACTCAAAGCCTGCAACTGATTGCAATATTTGCTCCATTGTAGGCAAAGGAAAGTTATCCTTTTAACAAGCTCTACTAAAATTCCTAAAGTAAATATAAATCCTAATATCTCCATTCTTTTTCCTGATAGGAATCATATTTGATACCCATTTTGAGTGTCTAATGGGAAATATTATCTTTCCTTTTAGAAGTTTGTTTAATTCAGATTTGATTTGGATTTCAAGGTTTGGATGAATATTTCTAAGCTTCTGCTGAACTTGTTTCTCCTTAGAGTTCATCGGTATAGTGTGTTGAATTATAGAGGTATCATAGGTAATGAGATCTGCATAATCCCAGGTAAAGACACGTTTATATGTTTTCAACAATTTGATGAATGATATCATTTCTTCAGATGATAAACCAAGACCTAGGTTGACATTTTGAGGCTTTTAAGATGTGCCTAGGTTTACCACTTCAAATGTCAAAGTAGAACTCTGAGCCTTGGAGTTGGTAATCTTTTTAAATCTGTCTTTCAAATCATAGAGATATTCCATTTTGACTAGAGACTTTGGAATTGGATTTTGATCTTGTTTATGGTTTATTTGCAAGTCATGTTCATGTTCATCTATTATTTGTTCCTCATAAGATCCTTCTGATGTAAGGAAATCAATTATATCGGCATCATTATTAAACACTCTCCAAATTGTTACATTATTAGGATGGATGGTCTAAAAATTAGCTCTACAGAAAATATATCTGGAGTAAATTCCTCTGAAGGTATAAGCTTAGATGCTACATTGGCAAGTAAATCAACACTTGCATTTTCTAATATGGGGACTAAAGAAATGTTAAAAGCAGTGAAGTAAGAAGTAAGATTCTCAGTTAGGGATTGATAATGTTTGAGATGCCCAGACACACAATGGATTGTGTTTCTTGCCTGTTTAATAACTATCTCAGAGTCTCAATATACTTGCAAATACTTAACATCAAGGCCAATGGATTTGTATAGCCCTTGAATTAATGCTTCATATTCTGCAATATTGTTAGTGCATTGAAATTCAGGCCTACAGGTTAACATGGATTTCTCTTCTTGTGGGTTGTTTGAGATACATCCAGCACCTGCACCATATTCAGACTTGGAATCATCAAAATAAAGAGTCCATAATAATGAATTATCTACAAGTTTATCGACTACATCTATACATTTGGAAGCATCTGTTTTTGAAAAAAAAGCATTTCTAATATAATATGGCATTATCCAGAAAGAGAGATAATTGTACATTAAAGGATCCCAAGAATGACTCAACTAAGTAGTTTCTGATGATATTATTGGTGAAAGCTACTGGTTCATTGCTCCCCTTGAGATCAGTGACTGTGTACTTCATGAATTTCTCATGGTCTACTCTGATTTGGTTAGGTTTACCATTTTACAGCGACCACATATGAGACCAATCGGTTGCCAAGTATCTATGTAACTTTTCAGACCAATCCATACTTAAAATTAAACCATATAATTCAGGGATATGAGCCACTAGAAAATCGATTACATGTGAAACTTTTGGGTTAGAGGAAATCCTGATTGAAACTGATATCATTTCTCTCAGTACTTCTACTTTTGTCCTATCCATTTGAACTTTGTGTACAACAAATTTTTGAGGTGTGATATTTAATTTAGTGCAGACAGATCTTGGAATTATGTTTGAATAGGCTTCTGAATCAATAAGGCAATTATGGATGCTCTTGTTAAAAATCTCATAAGTGAGAAGAAATGGAGGTGTATGAGAGATATATTTGTCACCTATTAGAACTAGATCTATGGGATTTACTTTTTTTGAAGATGAAGGAGGCTTTCCCATATATTTAGCAGCTTGAGTAACTACAGCTGCTGGAAAAGGAGCTACAGGAACTGCTTTTAACTCTAAAAGTAAGATTTTTTATTGTTGTTTGAGTTCAGTTAATTCATGTAATGAAATATTTTCTCTCGTCTTTTTCATATCTTTGACTATATTGTATTCCACTATATTTGATGTTAATAAAGTTTTAGAAACAGTTGGAGGATCTAATGGAATAGAATCAGTTTGAGTAGTCTTGGATTTCTTGCTTACTATTTTCTCCTTTATAGGAGTAGCAACTTTCTGTTTCTGATTTGATGTTGACATATCAGTAGAGATTTTACTTCTTGTAGTTACTAGCATAGCTTTTGCTTCCTCTTCAGTTGGCAGAATAAAATCCCAGATTCCATTTAACTCAACTTCTTCCTCAGTTTCTACTTCTTCTTCGGCTGATGAAGCTTCTTCTGGTTCTTGATCGAATTCAACATTTGAAATAGTATTTGGTGGTTGGGATGTAGAAGAAGGATTTCTTTTAAATGAGCGAAAAGCTTTCTTGGGAGAAAATGATTCTGCAACCTATTTCTTGATTTCGACCATTTCATTTGACATGGTCTTTAACACCTTTTGAAGTCCTTCAAGGTCAAAAGTGTCCGTTGGAGCTTTTTTTTGAATCTTACTTGAATGTCACTTTTTTTTATTTCCATTCTTCTATCTGTGATCTCTTTTCTAAGGCAATAATTCTCCTTTCTACAGACAATGCTTCTTTCATGTTTTCTACAAGGGTAGCCTTATTGGCTCTATCTACAAAAATTGTGATATTAGAGGGAAGGGAGGATATGTACCACTCTATTTGTACATCTACTGCAGGTCTAGAGGCAGCTGGGATTTTGTTCAGTAACTTGTTGAATTTGGAGTTGAAGTCTTTGATCCTTTCATCTGAACTTTCTTTTAGGTTGGAAAGATCATTGATTAAAGATGCCACGGTTCTATCATCACCAAATTTTGCAAGAAATATTTCTTCAAAAGTGTCCCAAGTTCTTATTGAGCTTGCTGGAAGGGAAAAGTACCAGGATCCTGCAGATCCCTGGAGAGTATAAGGAAACAATCTGATAACAACATCTTCATGCGCAACTCCATTAAGGTTCATGGCTAACATAAAGTTATTTAGATGTTCTTCAGCAGGAAGACCATCATCAGGATTATACTTAGGTAACCATTTTTTTGGGTTTGCTGGAAGAGCATTTGGATTAGCAACCAGTACAGCACCAAGGTTTGTCCAAGGTTGAGCAGGTTGATTGGCCATAACTTGTGTTGAGGGTTGCGAAGATGAGGAGGCAGGTCCAGAAGTAGATAGGGATGGTGAAGAACTTACTACTGGACTAGTACTACTGGTAGCAACACTAATTGTTTGAGTCAAAAAAATGGATAGTTGAGAAGAGGTGGATTGAGTAGAAGTGAATGGGGGAGTATATGGAGGGAAAGATGATGTGATCTCACTGGTATCTGATTCAGATTTTGATGTGGTAGCTTTCTTACGTCGTGAATGAATGGGAAACTCAAAAGGGGTTACTCCAAGCTTTTCACTTTGTAATCGAGTTAATACACTAGTATCTCATAATAGGGAAGTGACACTTTCTTCAGAAGCTTTGGGTTTTTCAGGTTTCTCAAAAGAAATGGATATTTGTTCCAATTTTTGTATTAAGGAGTGAACTTCAGGAGACTCAAGAGTGTAATCTGAAGAAGTTACTTGTCTTAATACTTCAGGAGATGAGGGAGAAGTTTCTAAAACTTCAGATTTCTAATTTGGATATTTTGAATGAGATCTAGAAGATGTAGAAGTTATGGATGGGGTTTGACTCTTATGAATGTTTTTCAATTGAACGTTAGATTTATATGCCATTCATAGTTGGATTGGCCCTCTTTCTAGCACCAAAATTTTGAAGCCTTGGGTTTCTGTTGCTCCAACATGGGGGATAACCACCCAGTACGGACCATAGAATGCAACTCCTTTTCCATTTGGTATGGTGGCTCCGACTGGGGATGATGGGACCAATTTCCCAATGTGGGTTTGAAAATGATGATGGGTGGTTTTCAAGTGATTGCAATAAGAATAATGATAACTAAATGACCTATTCTAACATGCAAATATCTAATTAACTTAATCTAATATAAACTTGGGGTATTTTATGTGATATGCGATCTAAAAAGATATTTATTTGGTACGTGGTGATAAAGATCATTCACGTGTTAAACAAAGATGATAACATGTAAAGATAATTTCTTTGACTAAATAGTTAGTTAAAGAAATGTGGAAATTATATCGCATATATTTAATGATCATATATGAAATTAAATGCTTTCAGCTAAGTATTATACAATAGTGCAATTAACACATAACAGAAAGAACATACTCCATATATAATTCATGAAATGAAATGTTATCACTAATTTAGTAAAACAAACTGATCATACAAGATAAAAGTACCATATGTGTGAGGTTCTGCACATAGATCAGCTCCTTTCTTCAATCAAATTATTCTCCAAGCTTACAGTAGTGTGTCAACAATAGACAATAGTTTGATATTTAAAAGTAATGACCATGTTCCATAATTTCATCAAGGCATCTACAAACTTACAAAAGTGCATTCTTTGTAAATGTTTTTTGATAAAATCATGGAACTTTCTCTAAATGCATGACAATGGTATAAATATTATCTAACTAAAGTTTAAATATAGATTATACAAAATATCTTAGGAGGTTTCAAACAACCTTCCTCTTAACTAGTAACTAACTCTAAAAATAAAATCAATTTGGTGACTTGAGGTTATAAAAATGTCTTGCTATCTGCCATCTTTTCTTTTAGGTCGCATATGTCGGACATTGGTTTTACTTGAGGAGGTGATCCAAATTGCATTTGGACCTGTCTTGCAAAGATGGCATCTGTAAGAGGTGGAAACATTCTTTGCATTGAATTGAATGAACAATTCAGTGTCATAATTTGGCTGTGAGGTTTAACAAGTAATTGCCAATATGCCTCCCAATCGGTCTTTCCTCTCTTTTGATTTTCATCTTTTCTTTCCAATTTTTATCCAAGTATTTCATATCTGGTAGTGACTTTGGATCACCTTCTTTTATCAGGTTGGTGGTGTACAAAGTATGATTGACTGCCTTTATTATATTCTTTGCCACTCTTGTTGTTCTTGCTACTACCAATTCTGCCTTCTTAATTCGTGCATCCCAATCAGTGAATAATATGTCTTTCTGTGTTTCTTCAATCTCTGGCATTTTAGCGCTTCTTCATTCTTCAGATTCTTTCCATTCAATATAGTCAAATATCTTAGTATTTACTTAAAGTCAGTTCTCTGATCAATTTCCTTATCTGTTAATTGATTATTGGTATTCAAATAAGGAGTGATATTGGACATCTTCTGGCAGAATAGATCTTGTTGTTTTGACAGAATGGAGTTTAGCTCCAATGCCTCTTTGATGAGCTCATCAATAGTGGGGAAATCTTTATATTTCACCATAGTCTCTTGCAACTCTTGGATTTTCATATTATTTGCTGAGATATTTGCTTCGTGGCTTATCCTAAGTAATTCCATACTTTTCTACAATTGGACTATTTGTTCTGTGTCTTGCTTGTTCACATTTTTTTTATCGATTTATAGGTGTTGTTTAAGCTGTGCTATCATTTATTTTCTTTATCTTAACAAAACAAATACTTCAGTGGCCTTATCAATGTTGGCAGTAGCATATGCCCCTGCAAATTGTGACTGTTTGGTTAAAATTTCAGTTGGATTTGAAGGAATATCCTTCGAAAATATATCCATTGGTTCATTCCCTGGTGGTATTTCAGGTGTTTCTACTCTCCTCTTCCTCAGTTTCCTTACTATAGCCTTATATAGTGGGATGTAGAATACATCTAAAGGTGTTATTCCTGTAACCTTTAGGATAATCTCAGATGTCGGAAATGTAGACTATGATTTCTACATTCTATGAATTTGTCCCTTGTTCGTTCATTAGCTCAGACTCTGAAACTTTCTACATTTGTTGTGGAGTATGATATCATGTAGTTTCTTTGACATCTGTTGCTTTGGCAATATCTTGGAGTTTTTTATTAAACCGGTCCCATTCTTGCTCCATATCACTGCTTTTGCCTTTGGGACTAGTATCTTGAGTTAGGTCACTTTTGACGTGTTTCCCAGCTGATTGTTTGTTAGATTCTGTCGTAGCCTCTGTTTCATGTGTCTTCCCTATGTTCTGGGTTGCATTCACCTGAGATTTTATTCAAGAATTTGGTTCCTCATTGTTAATGGTCACACTAGGTGTAGGTTTTTTATCAATTCCTAACAAATCCAAAGGGATTGTTTCAAGCCTTCAATTTCTAAATTCCTAAAACCTTTCAAAGTCGTCGGGATCCAAATTCACCTTTTCCCAATTGAATGATTGTTTAAATGACTCAGCTGATTTTAAATCTTCACATTCATTAACTTCATGGATAAAGGGTTTGACTTTTACTGACATAGTAAACCTCTGTGCTACTTTCTCTGGGTCAAATTTCCTAGTTGGCAGAGTAGCCAACTTGAGCCTATCTAAGTTATATAATTCTTTTTTTGCATGGTTGAAGTTTGCCAATGAAAAAGAACCACACTGGATGGGAAAGGGTGGCCATAGTGATTTTTTCATATCTTTCCAACTCTTGGTTAAGCATTTTCCAAAAATTTGGAGAGCTATTTCTTTGGCTAACAACTTGTTGGGGACATACAGAGGAAGTACTTGTGGTTTATTGTACTGCCATAAACTGTGATATATGCGAACCATTGCTCAACAAAGTGCTTGCCTATTACAAGAAGGTTTGTGGCGGCTTCCTTAGAAAAGTTTGGGGCCCTTTTATCAAAAATCATTTGATGTAGTGGTAGCATAACACCATTGCATATATTGTAAAAATGGGGTATAAAATGGGATTCCCACAATTCTTTGTGAGAAATATGGATGGGGTATGGGTCTTGCAAGGTCCATTTCCAACCCATAATTGGAGTCCATGATATAAGCACTCATAAAAAATGGAGGAAATATTTCTGTGGAGGTGGATCTCTTTTGACGATATTCAGAAATAGTCGTAGCTAAGTTGTCAGATAGGATAGTAGCCCAATTCATTATATGAGAATTGATACATGCATCGATTAAAGGGACCCATTCTATAGAGAACTTGGTATTATTAGGCATTCCATACAATCTACATAACATGGAGGCTTCATAGTTATGGGGATTTGCTAAAGAAGCTATGGGGTACATACCCATCTTGTCATATTTGAATTTGTTTTCTTTGACTCTCCACCCTTGAATCATCTTAAAGGGTTCTTCATTCTCTTTCGCGAACTTAGCTAGGAATGATCTACCATATATATCGTGAGGGTCGGGAAGATGATACATTTGTTTCAAATATTCGATTTTAAACAATCCCATAAGCACCATCTTTGAATTCTTGAATTGTCTGTCTTCAATATTGAAATTCTCCTCTACCCATCTAGCCATATCCGGGTATGGTAGTATCTTGGCTCTTGCTCCTGTACTGTGAAGAAAATAGCAATCAACATCTCTGAATTGAGCTATCGAGGGTAGTATTGAATCTGTTGTTGCCTTGTTAACAATAACTTCAGGCTGCTAATTTTCAAGCCTATTATCGATAACTTCCCACGTTGTTGCTCCTCCATTAGCACTGCAAACCATATAAGAAAATATGGGTGGCATCTCTGTAACCTCAGATTCTGAAACACTCTGTTGCTTCTGTTTTTGCATTACTTTCTATAAGGACATCTCTTTTGAAGCTTTCCTGAAATGAAAGAGAGATATATCAGAGTAAATAGTAGAGGGAAATTAAGGCTGAAGATCTCTTTGAAATGACTTGAATCATGGGAAGATTTGAATGCAATCTCTATATTAACTAGCCATAACTTGAAAATATTAACTTCTCTCCTTGAGCTGCTAAACAATAATTTCTCTATCAACCCACTTGATATTTCATTAAAAACTAAATAACTTCCCACACTTTACGTCTAATTCGCCACATCGCTACTTTCAAACCTTGCAACATAGCGCTGTTTGTAGATAATGCGAAATGCGATTGCAAAATATCACAATATCACATTTCACAATCTTTAAGTGATAAACACAATGGCATGCCTTGTCAAATTGCGATTTACGAAGTGCGATCACATATTCTTAGAGTGTCATGATCAGAAGATCACAATGGAGATTTTATCGCATATCGCATTTTTGGATTTTCTTTAGGATGTTTTTAATTGTTACATGAAAACTGTGAGATGCAATTTGCGATGATAAATGTTTAATTATGGGTTCCTTTCTAAAGGTCTAAGGCAAATTTTAGAGTTAGTGCTTATTTTCAAAAGCTAAAAATTTAAAAGGGTCCTCATTTATATGTCAAATACTAAATATTAATCCCTATAAATGGGGGTGTTGTTACATAGTACAACAAGTTAATAGGGAAACTATCAGAGCCAAATCAACTTAGAATTGTAATTTTCCATGATTTTTCCACAAAATTAGCTCCCATGATTAGAAAATTAGCTCCCATACAATAAATCATTGGAATGGTTGTCAAGCTCTATTTAGGATAAAATTGTTCAAGGGCATTGATTTCCACTCTTGAATTGCATATCATACGTTATCCCTTATTTGATTTGTTTCTCTAAATATTATTCCTAATTTGTCCCATAGCTTATAAAAAAATTATCATTCATTTGATATTTTTTTAGCTATATTTTCCATGTATAGGCGACATTTACTTGGTCTAATCATGGAGCTAATTTTGTATGGAAAATCATGGAATCATAGTCTGACATCCTCACATTTGAGGAATGCTACAAGTTTCTACTATTTCTTAGCCTTCCACTCCTCAACTTGATCATTCAAGTACAAAGAAATTGTCACCCCTTCCCAAGGGCTTCCACCAAGACAAAGATGAACAAGTGAACAAGTGTGGCTTATCACCAAGACAAATATAAAAAAGTTGGATTATGTCATGTTATATAAATAGGGAAAGGTAAAAAATCCAAAACAACAATCAAAAGGAAAATAATTTAAAAATCTTAAAATAATAATGACTAATAAAGATCTAAAATTAAGTCAAACTAATAAATACTTTTACAATATTAATATAATTAATTAAATTAATAATTAAATAGTTTTTTGAAATCAAAGGAATAACTAATTTTTTTTTTGTAATTCAACATCTTTCATTAATTCAGAATCGAATTACATCATTTCAACAACTTCAAAAATGTTGAAGCCTCACTCTGACTAGATTCGTTGGCCAACAACACAAACAGAAAGTCTAGGATAGAAAAAAAAAAAAAAAAACCTATAAACCCACATATCAATGGCGTATAAGGCCTGAAACTATGTTGAAGACAAAATATAACGAGTCATCTTCATCATTCATGTGTATTTTTAGGATCTGGAGCTGCATTGTCACCCTCACCATGACGATGGAAAGCATCATGCACATGTGACTCTGTATCTACCATATGCCCCTCTATGTTATCCATTACTTCTTAAAGGAGCTTCTTGCCTCAATGAAGGGACTCATGGAAGCCCATAATATGCCATAGGTTATGCTCAATGTCATTAAGAAAACTCATCACCTCATTGCGATCATCATGGCCTTATTGGGCTTGTTGGTTTTTTCCTATGTGAATGACCCAAATCTCAGCTTCCAAGTAGTCAAAGGGGGTGCTAAATCCATGTGCCCAAGGGAGTCTCTTGAAAACCAGTCCACATCCTTGAAATTGGCTGGTTGGTTAGCTGGAGGGAAATTTTCGAGGACCCACTCCCCTCTCCCACGTTGCAGGAAGCCTCATTGAGGCAACATGGGAACTTTAGTCCAGAGACTAAAAACTTTTAGAACCAAACAACTAGATGTCTCAAGCCAGGGAAATATTTTGATATACCACAGGGAACCCTTACCAGTTTAGGGAATTTTGACATACCTAACCTGACTTATAAATAAGAAGAGGGAGGGAATAGTCGACTCAGCTCCAAACTTCCAGACAACAAATGCCACGAACACAAGGTAGACTAGTCTACAAAAATAAGGGAACCCCACTTTGATTCTCAACACTATTATCCACTATAAATAGAATAGATGGAGACCAAAAAATGACATATAGAAGCTAAAAAACATTCCCAATATCCCACACTACATGAAAGAAAAAAAAATAGAACAATCCCCCGAACTTTTCAAAAATAAATATAATATGTAAACAAAACCCACAGAGGACTCTACCACACTAGATGGGAGAAAAATCCACCCACCATCCCAATGCCAATAGAAGAAGATGATAAAATACCAACCACTAGCACACTTAAATAAGAGACAAAAGAGAAAATGTCACCCACCACCACAATTTAGTAAGATACAAAGGAGTAGTTTTCAAGCCCTCCCTAGAGTGGCAAAAGGCATTATGCTCTACCACCCTAGTGGAAAATTATCCCCTACAAAGAGAACAATTGATAATTTGATGTTTATATAATGCAAACAACCATAAATTAACTTCCACTGATTGTAAACCCTTATTGTGCCATCTTTCTTGATGCTAAGATCCAATTCTAAGAACGACTCTTTTTCATGGATTCCACTGGTGCTAACCTCCATTTCTATAAAATCCCATACAAAACTAGAGGAAGGTCCCAGGTCCCAAGTGATAGGTTTAGCTTCAACAATTAACCTTGCACCTTCAATATGCACACAAGAAACTGAACAAGAGTATCCCCACCAAAAAGAGAGTTGACAGGGCACTCGGGTGTAGCCCCCTGCAGGTCACACACTGGAAATTGCTCCGGGGAATCTTGCTTTGGTCTCACATGTCCATAAAACACACATAACTGGCATAACCCACATTGACCATATAATTATCAGAGCCTAAAGAATGTTCTGGTATGGTTTCCCAAACCCTATGGACTTACCACATCTCATCAACCAACTACCACGTGGGATGGGCATCAAAGCCAACTACGATCATCATGATAGTGGTGGGCTTGTTGGTATACTCCTACCTAAATTACCTGAATATGAGATTCCAAGAATTCAAAGGGGGATGGTAAATCCACACTCCAAGGAGAGTCTCCTAACAGTTGATCCATGTCCCCGACATCGGCTGATTAGTCAGTAAGAAGACGATTTTCATCACCCACTCCCCTCCCCCACGACATGGGTGGCCTCATTGAGGAAACATGGGAACTTCATCCACAAACTAAAAGCTTTCAGAACCAAACAAATAGACATAAAAAACTAGACTAATATCGTGATATACCATAGATTAGCCTTATTGAACGAGGGAAGGTCATTCGACCTATCCCAACTCCTCAATCAGAGGAGTAACATAATAGTTGACTTGGCTCCAAACTTCCAAAAAACTCAAAAGTCACAAACATGAGCTAGACCTGTCTGCAAAACTAAGGAAACCCCACTTGATTCTCAACACTAATATCCACTAAAAATAGAAGGGACGGAGACCAGGATATGACATATAGTGGCCAACAAAAATTGCCAAAATCACACAATACATGAAAAACAATAGAACAATCCCTCAAACTTTTTTAAACTAAATATAATTTACAAAAATAACCCGCGAAGGACTCTCCCATAGCATATGGGAGAAAAACCCACCCACCATCCTAATGCCAGTAGAAGAAGATGAGAAAATACCACCGACTGGCACACTTAAACAAGAGACAAAAGAGAAAAATCCACCCACCACCATAATTTAGCAAGATAGAAAGAATCAGTTTTTGGTCCCTTCCCAAAGGGGTTAAAGGCATTGTGCTCGACCATCCTTGTGGCCTATTATCCCCTACAGCGAACAATCCATAATTTGATGTTTATCAAATGCCAACAAGTAGAAATTACATGCGAGTGCTCGTAAAACCTTACTTTCCCATTCTGCTCAATTCTAAGTGCAAATTCTAAACGCAACTCATTTTCATGGATTCCACTGGTGTCAACCTCCCTCTCTACAAAATCCCATACGAAATGAGACAAAGATCCTAGGTCGCATGCCATAGGCTTGGGTTCAATAATTATCCGTGAACCTTCAACACGCACAAGAAATCACACAAGAATATTCCCACTGAAAAGAGAGTCGACATCGCACTCAGGGGCAACCCCTTGTCGATCGCACAAAGGCAATTCCTCCAACAAACCTTGTTCTCATTTCATAGGTCCAAAATACACCCACAACTAGCATACCACACAACCATATAATCATTATAGCCTTGATAATGTTCTTTCATGGATTCCCAAACCCTACATGCTTACCACATCTCATCAATCAACTACTACGTAGAATAGGCATTAAAATCCTTAGCTTAAACTATTATAATAGTGTATGTCATCCCACTAGCAAGAAATAACCAATCTTAATTAATAAGTAAAAAAATCAAATATTACCAATATTAAAAGAATATATATATATATATATATATATATATATATATATATATATGTATATATGTATATATATATATATATATATATATATATATATATATATATATATAATATATATATATATATATATATATATATATATATATATATATATATATATAATATATATATATATATATATATATATATATATATATATATATATATATATATATATATATATATATATATATATATATATATATATATATATATATATATATATATATATATATATATATATATATATATATATATATATATAATACTCTAAAACTAAAATAACATAATAAAAATCTAATATTACTAGGTTAATATTTATTAAATAAATTAACATATATACCCATCTATTAAATTAAAATAATTTTTATTAATCTTATCAATAATTTTTTTAATTTATTAATATTGGATTATTTGTTCATTTATTTATTGGTTAAGATTACTCATTTTTTTGGAAAATTCGTAGATTATTTATAGTTATATTTTTCAAAATATTTATTAATTTTAGATTTTTATTAATAGTTATTATTTTAAAAAAATTTGTAATAATTTTTATTGTAATTTCTTTTTACATCTCTTACTTATTTGTACAACATAACCTAATTAGACTTTTCAACTTTATCTTAATAATAAACCAATGGTTGAAATTATTTTACACTTAGGATATGAAAGTTGTCAACTTTTAGATGTTTGAGGGGGCGTTGGAAGGAGCAGGAGAACAATGAGGGTTTCAGATAGTTACAGAGGCTGATCTTCATGGAGGGGCGCAGAGGAGGGAGCTCCACTCTCTCCTACAAGGATGTCGTAGCCAGTAGAGGTAAGAAGACTCTAGAGAATGACAATGGTACTGAAGAGGAAAGGAGAAGGAACTCGGATGAGGAGACAGGAGGAATCAAAACCAAGAAGAAGAATGATGCAAAAGACAAGGAGGAAGAAGACAAAATACAGGGAGCAAAAGACAAAAAACAAAAGGGACCATGCAAACCCAAAGTGGGAATTTCACCCAGGGTATTCTTAAATGATCCTGCTCTGCAGGTGCACAGGGATCACATGCGGACTTATGCTATTATCTGCAAATTCATGGGACTATGGCCCACTGAAAGAGCTCTACAAACATGGATCAAATATCACTGGAAACAAAAAGGAAGCATTGACCTACATCTTGGGTCAAAAGGATTGTTCATGGTAGTGTTCATAAACATTGAGGACAAAGATAGAGTGTTTGAAGGAGGGCCCTACTTCTATGTAGCAACTGGCCTCTATGTGCGGCCATGGATGATGAATTTTGTCCCGGAGCACGAAACTTTTACTTTTGTACCAGTCTGGGTAAGGCTCTATTCTTTACCTCTTGATTACAGGTAAATAGAATAGCTAGCAGCTATAGGCAATAAATTAGGTCGGTTTTTCAAAGCCTCCGAAGCCACAAGAAGAGGAAAATATACTTCCTTTGCAAGGATATGTGTGGAAATGGATCTATCTGGAGCCCTTTCGGATTAAGTAATCTTGGAAGTTTATGATGAAGAATGGGTGCAAATAGTAGATTATGAGCATATTCCGTTCAGATGTTGTAGATGCCATGAACATGGGCATCTTTACAGAGACTGCACCCTCAATAAAGCAGAAAACAAGGGCAAAGTTAATATAGTAAAGGACAATGATAGTTTTCACAAAGTGTTAAATAAAGGAAAACGAGGAAAAAGAGGGCCAAAGCAACATCCAAAAGAAGAGAAAAAGGTCAGACAGAACAAGTTCCAAGTTCTTGAGGAGGAAGAAGTGAGTATAAAAGGAGATCAAGCAATGGAAGGGAGTCCAGAGGAAAAGGAGAAAGAA
Source organism: Pinus tabuliformis (assembly GCA_031772625.1). NCBI lineage: Eukaryota > Viridiplantae > Streptophyta > Pinopsida > Pinales > Pinaceae > Pinus > Pinus tabuliformis. The sequence continues at coordinate 315,556,867 of CM062814.1, read as the reverse complement.
GATACTCAAAAACAAATAAAGGATATTGATAACCAAAGAGAAGCTATGATGAGTGATGCAGAGCTGGAGATGGACCCGAAAATGACCCAAAGTGAAATGGAACTGGAGGACTAGGAGCTTCAAGAGATTCTTGACAAGGAACACCTTGATCTAGAAGGGTTCTTGATTCAAGGAACCACGAGAGGGGTAGATTCGGTACCTCAAGAAGATCTCAATAGAATACAACAGTTGTTTTTATGGAAAACTCAAGCCAAGGGGTTTGAGAAGGAAAAAAAGCAGTAACAAGTAGGATAATAAAGGTGTGAAAACAATGAAAACAACCCCTGGGTTAGCAACTAGAAATCCCGAGAAAAAAAGAGGTAGAAAAAAGAAGAATGAGCTCTTGATGGAGTGTGGAAAGCTAATGATAGACTTAGGTAAGATGAAAGATTTAGCTAGCTACTCCTTTACAAATATTTAATTATGAAGTTCACATCTTGGAATATTAGGGGTTTAGGCAGTAAAAGAAAACAGAGAATGCTTAGTAATAGAATGAAACAAGCGGCGTCGGACATAATCTTCATCCAGGAAACAAAATGTTCCATTCAAAAATTAAGACAAATTCATAGCAAATGGCTCAATAGATTTGAGTTTCTAGAAGTTAAAGCAGAGAATACAGCAGGGGGCATCCTCACTCTTTGGAACCCCCCAAAAATTGGCATAATAGATGCAAAAGCATCTAGGAATTATTTATCAGTCGTTATTCAGCCTGTAGGACATAAGGATAACTATCTGGTCCCAAATGTTTATGGCCCCCAAAGAACAGAGGATAAACTCAATTTTCTTGATTCCCTTGTGGAGCTCGGGGATAGACATGCAAGAATTCCTTGGATCATGGGAGGGGATTTTAACATGATCAAATCACTTTCGAGAAAAAGAGGGGGAACCAGAGCTCTAAGTAAAGATTCTATCACATTTCAAACATTTACAAATAATATGAATCTTGTTGATATGAAACGAGCAATGGCCTCTTTACTTGGAATAATAAATGAGGAGGAGAGGCTCAGGTTTCCTCCAAATTAGATAGATTCATTATCTCAGAAGACCTTATGCTTATAGATAAGGAAATAATAGCGAGAGTTCTTCCTTTTGGAGGCTCTGATCATTGGCTGGTTCAACTAGAAATCAAGGGCATATGTACTCCCAGGAACAGACCTTTCTGATTTGAGAACATCTGGCTTTCTCACCCAGAATTCATCAGCAATATTGAAAAATGGTGGTTAGAAGATTTGCAAATTCAAGGAACAAGAATGTTCCTTCTGCATAAAAGATTAAAGCACATCAAACTCAGGCTTAAGGATTGGAACAAGAATGATTTTGGCAATATTTTTGTGGAAAAAAATAGTGGAAATCAAAATGCAGGAACTAAATCAAGCTCTAATTACAGAAGGCTTTGATAAAGTCAAAAGTGATCAAGTTGATAGATATCATCAAGAATGGGAGAATTTGGGCAAACAAGAGGAAATATTTTGGAGGCAAAAGTCAAGAGTTCAATGGCTGAAAGAAGGAGAGCGTAACACTAGATTTTTTCACAGATCTACCATGGCTAATAGAGCTCACAATAGAATCTCCTCGATCAAGGACAAGGATGGGAAGCTTCATACTTCCCATGAGGATATAGATTCTGTATTGGTTCAGCACTTCCGTGGCATAACCCAGGAAAACAATTCAGACAGAGAGCAGTCCATCAGGGAAGTAACTAATCACATTCCTAAGCTGGTGTCTAGAGAGGACAATTTCAACCTTAATAGGCCATTAATGGAAGAGGAGGTTAGTGAGGTCCTCAAAGAAATGTAGAATGGCAAAGCACCCGGCCCAGATGGTTTTAATGTGGATTTTTTTAAAGCTTTCTAGAATATAGTTAAACAAGATATTTTGAATGTAGTGGAGGATTCCAGGTTGAACAAAACTATTCTGAAAGTGCTCAATACCTCCTTCATCTCCTTGATTCCTAAACAGGACATCGCTCAAACTCTTAACAAGTATAGACCCATAGCTTTATGCAATGTGGTTTACAAGATCATATCCAAGGTAGTAGCCAACAGGCTCAAACCTCTACTTCCTTCATTAGTTTCAAGAGAATAATCAGGTTATGTGGAAGGTAGACAAATTCTAAATAACATTATTGAAGCTCACGAGGTGATTCACCCGTTGACTAGCAAGAGGTAAGCGGGAATGATCATGCAACTGGATATTGCCAAAGCTTATGACAAGGTGAACTGGACCTACATCAAGAAAGTTCTAATTGCCTTTGGTTTTGGTCATAATTGGGCGAGATGGGTTACAGCCCTCATGACTTCCTCTAGCTTTTCAATATTGGTGAATGGCTCTGTTTTAGGGAAAACCAGTGTCGATTTGAGCTACTAGTCCCACTAAGACAAGTAGCTATCTTAGAAACAAACAATGAAAGCTTTTCAAGAGTTTCTTTAAGTGTGATAGATGAGAGAGAAAAAAAGAAGACCAACTTGGATCTTCTGCTTTGATCCTAGCTTGATTTCCCTTTCCCTTGATAGAATCTGTTGCTCCTCTCCTACTTGTCGCACTTCAAAGAGTACTTGTAGAGTCAAAGTAACAACAAACTATCAAGGTGTCTCCATCTAAAACATCATAAACAATGTGGAATCAGAAACACATTGACCATACAATTGCATTAATAAAAAATAAGATTCACAAATACACGATTATATGGAGGAAAACTCAAAGAACTTTATTAATGGTAGTAAAAGAGAGGATTACAACCCAGCTGTCTAATCTAGCATCATCCTCCCAGTGTAGAAGCCCTTTTCACCTCATGAACAAGCAAATCACCTAACAATGCAATGTCTCTTCTCACCAACAAACCAACAACACTTCCTTACAAAATACAAAATTCCAGCCTCTAGATCTCTCAGATGAGGGATCCATTTATAGATGTCTTGCAAGGGTGTGAGTCAGCTTCGGGTTTTTTATTAGTGTCATTCCACTGATAGTTCTTGGTTCCACTTGGAGATTTCATTGACTTGTTACTCATCCCTGGGCAAATTCTGAGAGGCAAGTGTCATAGGAGAAGTCTCTGGAAGATTCCATGATCATCCACCTAGCAAACTATCTCTGCCATTTGTCTATTCTCGCTCATCGCACCCTACAGAAGGCCATTTTAGTATGCACCACATCTGACCATCTTGGTAGTCAGTATGCATCGCACCTTGCCCATGGAGTAGTTTGTATGGCCCATTTTTGGCCAGTTCTGAGTAGTTTTTCAAGTGGAACTTCTAGGAAATGATGTAATTAGTTGACCATGATCCTTTAGGGTATGAAACAACACTTTTAGGGACTTAAGGAGCCCTTAGTTTATGGACATATGAGTTTGGAATTGTAGTGCCAAAATATGCCTATAACAGTTGGCCCCTAAAGCATGAGGTCGTAAATCTTCTGATGTCAGGTGAAATGATTTATTATGAGGATCCGAGGTATTCGTACTGGAAGGTGACCTGTATAAGATACAAGAAAATACGTCATCATCATAGAATTTTCATGATCTAGCTGAGATGGGCATTCCCATGCTCAGCTTTATAAATTCATTTTCATGTACATAGGACAGACAATCGTCTGTTGTTGCAGACTGGTGATTCTTCGTATGAAGAGTCATCTTCCCTGGCTTAGATGACTATCTGTGCAGCTTCTGTGTACAATTGATGTCTTTATTTTCCTAAATATATCGCAGCTCGGATGGATGAAACTAGATCCGGGGTCTTCAAAACTCGTCCAATCATCGCTCCATGTACAAGTCAATCCATGTGAAAAGATGTTCTGTAGTCAAACATGGAAAGACATCGCCTGATTACCAGCCAATGATGTAAGCTATTAACAGACACGAGAGGAGTCATCGATAATGCTGATGACCCTAAAGGTACTACATTACAATTCACGTGGTGTGAATATATGAGCCAACGTTGAACACCACGCAAAGTCTTTCGGCCGAAGGTCATTGATGTAAACCTATCGCGGGAAGTGAGAAACTTGCCATTGATGCATGCAAGCTTCAAAGTACTAAAAGGGTTGTTTCTAAGTCAGCTTCTTGGATAATGAGCTGATGTCGACAAGAAGTGACCTATCGTAGGAGGGCCTTGATGAATCCCACATCTACGATGCGAAACAGAGCGAATGATTTTTGTGGAGGTGAAAACGATCTAATGATATAAGGTTCAGGAATGGCGGCCATGAAAAATGAAGGGTGGATGTAATGCAGTGGATGAGGCGTTTGCTGGATGGTGAATTCTCTGAATGACTTCTCTTGAACATATTGGCGACACTGATATGGACTTGGTAGCGTTAACCCCATGGATGGTATGGAGGACCAATGGTGATGGTGAACGGAAAAACCCAACCCAACTCAATCACGGTGATGGAGTGAAAGTGTCATGTTCAAGAGCGACTTGCTACCAATAAAGTTCTTCAAGTTTTCTTCCCATTTTTCCCCAGTCATTGTTGACCAGTACCTCTTTATTTTTGACAAGCTTTAGGAGGATAACATATTATTGGTCTATAATTTTCCCTTCACGCAAAACTGTCGCTTTGTGTTTAGTGAGCCTAGCGTCAGTGAGACTCGTTCTTGTCTGGGTGGACAAGTTTGTCGCTATTGTTTTAATGAGTTTAACGACAAAGATAACTCAGTCCTTTTCATGTTTAGAGAGGTTGAAAGGGACAAAAAGGAGACTCCAATAGTCCTTCTTCGTGGCATAATCCCTTAATTCTGAAAAAGTATAAAATAATACGAAAGGGATGTCTTTTTGATAGCTTTAACGAGCCAACAAAGACAAGTGCTCGAAATTTTTGTTTGATAATCCCTCAGGTCCAAAAAGATTAAAATATATGAGTGGGATGGCATTCCCTTTACTTTAATGAGCTGGAAAGGCCAATAACTCGACAATCTTTTTATATTTAAAGAGTCTAAAAAGAGTTTAAAAGGGACTCGTTTTTTAGGAATGAGTGGTATTTCTGGGTAGCAGCTAGTTCTAGGTAAGTTTGGAACTTCTCAAAACATGGCAGTGTGAAGAGGGTGGCAGTCAGAATCACTCGTAGCAGATGTTCCTCAAAAGGGTAAAAAATCAAGTGGAAGCGTATTGTCAGCCAAATGAATGGAGGTGACGGAAGGAACACAACCAAAGTTCAAAAGGGCTAATAGCAAAGCGATCACAAAGGTTATTTAAGAAAGGCGGGTTTATTTTTTAATGAGTTTGAACCTTGTGCCAACATGTGCTCAGTGCAGGTTGATTTTTTAATGAGCTTGAACCTTGCAGGAACGTTACTCTTACCAGTCTTTTGATAATGTCTCTTAGTAGATTTATTTTTTAATGAGCTTGAACACTACTATAACATGTTCTCATTGCCTTCTTATGAAAACTAGAAATGACCGAGCTACGAGGTTAAAGGGTTAAGAACCTACAAACTAAAAAAATGAAAGGTCGCTTTTCACTTGCATCCAAGCATTTGCATGCCCCTAGGTGTTTCAGTAAAAGGAGAGTTTCCAGGTTGCCAAATGGCAATTCCTACGGTTAGGTAGGATTGTTCCTGTCGGCAAACAAAAACTCCTCCTTTGATTTGTCCATTGAAATAGACGAAGGTGATTGCTGTGAGCTTCCAATCACATAACATACGAAGGTCAATGCTGTGAGCTTCCATTCGCAATCATACAAAGGAAATAAGTGTGTCAGACTGATTACATAACCTATACGGGAATGTTTTTCTGTCCAAGTATTATTACCTTTCAAGAAAATCTCTCTTTTCCTCTGGGTTCGCCTGCCGAAGCAGACTAGGGTGCATGCCCCCAACCTTCATCACACTCACCAAACTACTCGCGGTAATTATGTGGATGGAATGAAGGTTGAAGAGACATTGTTGATGCGAAGAGACCATTTAGGGATGACGGTTGATTCATAGTTATGTTTGAACCAGGAAATGAAAGCTGGTCGACAACTTGCACCAGTCTGGCTTCATGTGGAAAACACATCACTCAAAAGAATGTGGAAACTATAGCTTCCATGCTATATATATAATCAAATCCAAGGAGTAGATTGTAATCGGTAACTTTGGAAGGATCCCTAATGGTCGACTGGTTCCTTTGTTGAAGCCTAACAAATTTTGTTTTTTAGGCAAAAGTGATGGCGAACCAAACGCTTTCCAAGCAGTTAAGGAAAGGATACTCACTGAATCCCCTTCATTTATGATGGTGCTAGACACGATCATTTTGTAAACTTGTACTATGATTCGGAATGGTACATTAGATGGAAGGCGGGGTTTTTCTAGTTGATTCCAATCAAAGAAAATGGCTAGACTACTTGGAGTAGGTACCGGATAAATCTCCGAATAAGTTTCATGAACTGGGGGTTCTCTTCCTGTTGTAAAGGAATGGGTGGATTGCCCCCAAGTTCATTAAACTCTGTATCGACAAAAAGAATTTGAACGGTGTCGTTCTCATTCTCTTTGGAAACTATATCATCCTAAGGTGGGCCTTCTGAAGGCAAGACTGGGTCGACTGTGATCTTGACCAGTTGACTTTGGTCTGGTATGGACTCAAAAGGTTCACTTTCAATGATAGGCAATTCGATTAACAATTGAGTTATGTCAATCGTATTTTCAACTAGCGAAGGACATGGTAAGAGTTTCTTGTATCCAGGTGGACGTTGCTGCAGTGAAGCAGGACAGTTATCTAAAATTATTTTCGCTTCATCCAGAAAAGGACAACGGTGAAGAGTATGATCACCTTCACGTAACCTCCATGGAACTCTAACTGTTCCTTTTTGTCTATTGACTTCATTTTCACTAGTTTATAGTGTGCTGTCAACCTGATTGTCAGAGGTTGATGACACCGAATGGTGCAACCGGGGAGACCATTCCCTCAAGATCCGTGGGATGCAAGGGCAATCTCGATGGTAATGTTTCTCCTTTCAAATTGTGCATGGAGCTTTTGGTTTGGAAATTTTAGTGTGCGGATTTTGTCCAGATGATGCATGGTCGTTCCCTTATTTAGCTGGCTTCTTCTTCTTCTCTTCCCCTTTCTTTTTCTTCTCAACAACTTGGTTTTTAGTGTCACTAGTTTCACCAAGCGAAGAGGAATAAGGGGAAGGAGAAACAAACGAAGTAGAAGGTGAAGGGGTAACTTCAATATCATCTGGTTGCTGATTAGATTCTTGAGGAATTATGGTGTTTTGAATGACAGAGGTCGAGAAAAACCATACGAGTAGGCCAATTATGATTCCTGGAAGGGACAATGTAGCCATATATGGAGAACCAATATCTCCCCAGGAGGAGAAAGGAATAGGATTCCCTCCAAGAGGGATTCCTTGATTGGTAGACTCCATTATCTCAACCTCAGATCAACAAAGGAACAGGGATGTTATTCCAATTAAAATAAATTTGAAGACACTTTGACGCAACTTTCTTTTTCAACTTTTAAGAGTCGATAAAATGCTAAAGGTGACTCTAGTCACCTTCGATTTTTAATGAGCCTGAAGTGACAAGTGCTCAGATAGACCTTTTCTTTTAAGGAGTCGAAAAGAAATGAAAGTGACTACTCTGGAAATCTAGACAGAGGGTTTACCAAATCAATTGCAAAAGTAACAAATACACCTCGGTGATAAATGATAGAGAAATTACCAAGGACTTATGTACGATAGTCAATCTTCCCAAATGCTGTGTTCAGTGCATTGCGATCGATAGGGCAACAAACACGGCTTCCTAAGGATAAATGATATCAGTGTATTGTAGTCTCCCAACATATACTCGATGGTACGGGGAGCACAATTCCATACTAGCACTTGTCGTATCAAAGAGGAGGAATCACCCAACCTTCGATGAAAACGATAGTTACTAGGTTTTACGACACCGCAACACGTCTCTAGCCTAGACTTCTAGATGTGTTGCGTTAGGTTCCAAAGCATTTTTATGTTCATTGAGGTTTATTTTAGAGTTGATCTTGCTTAGAAGTTTGTATTTCAAGGTTCACCACATGATGTAGATGTGAAATTCCTAAATATGCAATCTAAAATGATAAACAGTCCTTTATGTTCTTTTAGAAATGAAAATCCTAGCCACAAAGGAAAGAAGATTATGATTTTCTTTCACCAGAGAGCATAGAGCACACACTAAATGCACTTTCCTAAATCAAATTTCGCATGTATTCAAAATTTAGATGCACATGCATGTATTTGTTTTCTGCCTCCTTAATGTGTGAATGCCAAAAAGGAAAGCTAAGTACAAATCTGAACTATTTTCTTTCAAAGAAACATTTCTAACAATTTATTTTCAAAACGAAAGGAAGACTAAGACGATACTTTTCGATTTCGAATTGAAAACTGTAAAACAACACTTCAAATACTAATAACTCAAATCAAGTACAATGACAAAATTACAATCAACTATCTAGAAGAGGAAGACTTTACGACACTCTTCTTTTGATTCAGAATGACAATTACGACACTTCTATCAAAAACGACAATGCGATTAGGCTACTTTCGACAAAGGAAGACTACAAATGATTGACAGATACACAAAAACATTTACAATTCCTAACTGATGGAGGCTGAAATAATGTGAAGGAAGAAGGACTCAGTAAGAAGATACTGATCATGTACAAAAAAACTACTGAATAAAGCTGAAAACAAGGAGGAAAAACCAACTTTCAGAGAAGAAAACAGTATCACTCAATCATCGCACCTGCAACACAAGGAAACAGGGATGCATCTCACTTGCAACACATAGGAGGTGTGATGCATCCAGGTTGCACAGTTACAGACAGTGCGATCGACCAAGGAGTAAAACTGAGCTTGGTTTTTGCTCAAAATTTGCAGCTAAGTTTAGTGATTTAGGCTGAGTAATGATGGTCAGTAATAACAAAGCATAAGGGTAAGAATTGATGAGGTTCTGAGCTACCACAAGGGCACTTAGAATGCTTTGTAAGTTAGATGTTCACTTCATAAACCAACCCAGAGATTGACTGAAGCAACATTCATCTACTTCGCAATTGAATAACAAAGGCATTTCGAAGGCTAGCTAGCTAACTTCAGGCTCCATCTATGGTTTATAAAGCAAACAATAAACAAACAAAACAAGATATTCATTCCCCAGTGGAGTCGCCATTTTGTTTCAGGGAAAACTAGTGTCGATTCGAACTACTAGTCCCACTAAGGCATGTAGCTATCTTAGAAGCAAACAATGAAAGCTTTTCAAGAGTTCCTTTAAGTGTGATAGATGAGAGAGAAAAAAAGAGGACCAACCTGGATCTTCTGCTTTGATCCTAGCTTGATTTCCCTTTCCCTTAATAGAATTTGTCGCTCCTCTCCTACTTGTTCCGCTTCAAAGAGTACCTGTAGAGTCAAAGTAACAACAAACTATCAAGGCATCTCCATCTAAAACATCATAAACAATGCAAAATCAGAAACACATTGATCATACAATTTCATTCATAAACAATAAGATTCACAAATACACGATTATATGGAGGAAAACTCAAAGAACTTTATTAATAGTAGTAAAAGAGAGGATTACAACCTAGCTGTTTGATCCATCATCATCCTCCCAGTGTAGAAGCCCTTTTCACCTCATAAACAAGAAAATCACCTAACAATCCAATGTCTCTTCTCACCAACAAACCACCAGCACTTCCTTACAAAATACAAAATTCTGACCTTTAGATCTCTTATATGAGGGATCCATTTATAGATGTCTTGCAAGGGTGTGAGACAGCTCTGGGTTTTTGATTAGTGTCATTCCACTGATAGTTCTTGGTTCCACTTGGAGATTTCATTGATCTGTTACTCATCCCTGGGTGAATTCTGAGAGGCAAGTGTCATAGGAGAAGTTTCTGGAAGATTCCATGATCATCCACCTAGAAAACTGTCTCTACCATTTGTCTATTCTCGCTCATCGCACCCCACAGAAGGCCATTTCAGTATGCAGCACACCTGGCCAGTTTGGCAGTCAGTATGCATCGCACTTTGCCCATGGAGCAATCTGTATGGTCCAGTTTTGGCCAGTTCTGAGTAGTTTTTTAGGTGGAACTTCTGGGAAATTATGTAATTAGTTGACCATGATCCTTTAGGGTATGAAACAACAATTTTAGGGACTTAAGGAGCCCTTCGTTTATGGACATATGAGTTTGGGGTTGCAGTGCCAAAATATGTCTATAACATGCTCTTCCTCTGAGATTTTCATTGCTTCTAGAGGCCTCAGGCAGGGAGACCCGCTTTCTCCATTTCTTTTCATCCTCATGATGGAAGGACTTGGTCGATCTATCAAGCAAGCTAAAGAAACGGGTTAGATCAAGGGCTTTCAACTAATAGAGAATGGTGAGGCTCTGACTCATCAACAATTTGTAGATGACACCATGCTACAGGGAATCCCCACGGTCAAAGAAGCTTCAGCCTACAAACAAATCCTGGATGACTTTGTCTGGGCTACAGGAACGAAAGTCAATCTCTCTAAATCAAAAATCTTTTTCTTTAATACCAATATTGCTATTCAGAGAAATATCTCCAGAATTCTAGGTTTTCAATGGGACTCCATCCCCTCAAAATATTTGGGAGTTCCTCTAACTGCCAAACTGATGCACAAGAGCATTTGGGAACCGTTGATCAATAAGATGCAGGACAAAGTTAGGAAATGGACCAGCAGAGCTTTAAATCTAGCTGGAAGGTTGGTCCTTACAAAGGTTGTACTACAAGTTGTCCCTGCTTTTATGTTATCAGCTCTCCTAGCTCCAAAAGGAGTTTTGCAGCAATTTAGAAATATCCAAAGAGACTTTCTCTGGGGTAAGGAGGAGACTAGGAAGAAATGGGCCTTGGTTTCCTGGGAAAAAATCTGTAGACCCAAGCACCATGGGGGCCTTGGCTTGGATGACCAGGAGATTCTCAGTAATGTTTTAGGGGCCAAACTATGGTGGCGTTGGGTTCATGATCCAAATTCTCAATGGGAAAGTATTTGGAAAGAAAAATATGCTAAATCCTGGCAAACAAGTTACCTCATAAGAATGTCCGGAGTTATAAAGGGGTCATACATCTGGAATAAAGCTTGGGAGAACAGGAGTCTAGTATAAAATAAAAGCTTTTGGGAAATCAGAGAGGGAGATCTAGCACTATTTTGGGAGGATAGATGGCAACAAGAACCAACATTACTAAAAGAGGACTTTTTGAACCTTAAGAATGAAACAAACATCCAAGGCTTAAATAAGGTAAATGATTTTTGGGATCATACTCAGAATACTTAAAAGTGGAGAATTTGGAGAAATATTAATTGTGGTGATAATAGACCCTTGAAAACAAAAGTAGAAGACCTTAGGAGAATGTTGGATCAAAGGATGATCTTAGTAGCAATGGGGTAGGATAAACTAATATGGGGCAACAATAAAGAGGGTGCCTTTAATATAAAGGAAGCAAAAGGTATAGGGGTGATTTTAGGGGCGAATGTTCGCCCTTTGGCGAAATTAAGGGGTTTTAAATTTTTAGTGGGCGATTATTTTGTATCATAGTACATTTTTACAAATCACCTCAAATAGCCCACCTTCTCTTAAGGGAGAGGGTAAAAAAGGTAAATTTAGCCCTTAAAATTAGGAGCTACATCCTTCCATTCGCCCATTTTCAAGAATAGGTTTTATTTAAGTGAATTCTATGGGTCAAATACCATATTTATAAAAGAGGTATGGTAAATTAATAAAAATATAAATAAATGAGAAGTATGGTAAATAAATAAAACATTTTTTATATTTACTCCATAAGTCACCTTATATACATGCAAGGGTGTAAACAAATAAAAATATAAGTAATGTAGAGGTATGGTAAATAAATAAAACGTTTTTTTATACTTACTCAAAAGGTATGGTAAATAAATAAAAATATAAATAAACTAGACGTATGGTAAATAAATAAAACCTCTTTTTATATTTAGTCCATAACCCTCGTTCTATTTATGAAGGCTCAAGAAAGAGGTTTTATTTAAGTGAATTCTATGGGCCAAATACCATATTTGTAAAAGAGGTATGGTAAATTAATAAAAATTATAAATAAACGAGAGGTATGGTAAACAAATAAAACATTTTTTTATATTTACTCCATAAGTCACCTTATATTTACGAACACTAAAAAAATGCTTTATATTTAGGTGAAACCTATGGGCAAAATACTATGGGACAAATACCATGGACTAGATTGTTATTAATACCATGCAAAACAACATTATTAACCCTAATATTGGTATTAATAAAAATAAAAATGGCACATGGTATTGGCCCATGGTATTCACCAAAATGGCACATGGTATTGACCCATGGTATTCACCTGGAATGTAGCCTATTTAAATGGGGGAATTAAACCAACATAGATCCATCTTCACTCTGGATCTACTAACCCCCGAGAGGTATCAAATATTGTGATATGCAAACTAGCATAGAGTGAAAAAATATTTGATCCCTCTCGGGGGATCAAGAGTAAAAATGGATGTTGTAATTTAATGTATGTTAAACATTTTAGCTTGGTTAAAATAAAAATCAACTATTAATTTTATTAATTTTTATAAATTACTAATAGTAATTTTTAAGCTCCATGTTTATGACATGGTAATACCAAGATCTTACAAGATTTTATAATTGAGTAAAATATTCGCCATGCCTGGTGAGAGATTCGCCAAAAAATTATATATACATATTATATTATTGATAAAATCGCCTTCCATTTTTCCTATATACCATGGAGATTCGCCCATTTATTATACTTATAAATCTAGGGTGGGTTCTTAAAATTTTCCCTGTAGGTATTCTCTTAGAGCTGGATTCCCATGTTCCAGATAAGATCTGGCAGAACCTTTGGAAGCACCAAGGGTGGATGAAGATCAAACTCTTCATGTGGCTAGTTCTTCAAAAGAAGATCTTGACTTGGGACAATATGAGAAAGAGGGGCATTCTGGGGCCTTCTATTTTCCATCTCTATAAAGCTCAAGAGGAGACAATGGAGCATATTCTTAAAAACTGCATTTTCTCCTCCCGGTTATTGAATTTATTCGATACCATTTTTCAAAAGTTTGATAGGGACAAAGGGAGTATCATTAATACCCTTAACAATTGGAGTACAAACTTCTCAGACAATGAATTCCTCAGCTCAGCTTGAGCTCTAACGCCAAGCCTCATTATATGCAATGTCTGGAAAGAAAGGAACAAGAGAATTTTCAAGGATGAAAAGAATCCCCCTCAGCGACTGTTTGAGCTAACCATGAAATAGCTTAAGGAAACAGTTAGCTCCACAATTCATAATCACCCTAAGAATCCTCCCTCGGAGGCTGATTTAAGAATTCTTAGACAACTGGGTTTGTAGGGGCTCATTCCTCAAGGCCTAGATAGGAAAGGGATCACATGGGAAGAGGAGAAGGACTTTTGGCATCCTCCTCTGACAGGTTTTTTGAAATTCAACATTGATGGCGCTTTAAAAGGCAACCTGGGAACTGCTGGTTTTGGAGGGGTTTTAAGGGATGAAGAAGGAAACATTATCCTTATCTTCCATGGCCATTAGGGAAAGCTACCAACAACATGGCAGAGTTAATGGCATTGGAATAATGCTTAGAGTTTCTGAAGCAGGACAATCGCTTAAATGTAATTATTGAAGCGAACTCCGAGTTAACCATTAATTTGGTGAAAAGAATTAGTTGTGGAGCTGTACCAGAGAGAGTTTCAAAACACTGGAGGCTTATCCGGGTTTTCCAAAGAATTCAAAGTCATCTCCTTGGTCTTCACACAGTTAGTTTCAACCATGTTCGAAGAAAGGCCAATAAGCTGGCGGATATTCTGGCCAACCAAGGAGTGTGTTGTACTGAAGCCAAGGTATTGAGGAAGTGGCAGGAGATGCATCAGAGCAGACAAAAGGCTCTCTGTAATGAGCAAGTGGCAGAGGATATGGAGGTATTTTGTAACAAAGCAAAGGAGGCGTGTATGAAATAACTTTATCGCAGAATGATTCACCTTTGTTCTTCAAATTGTTCTTCAGAGGTTTGCCTCGGAAAACCTTGGTATGCGTTAACTGGCTTTCTTAGTTTTCCCGGTAGGTGCACCATAGTAAGGATCACAACATTCCAGGGTTTCATGATAGGCACAGACAAGAGAATGCGTGGGACGGGAAGCTCGGATTTTCTGGCAACCGCAAGTTCCATTATTTTCTTTCTCGGGAAGGAAAACCGCGACTATAGTGGTTTTCAAGTGATCACACGAACATTAAGTGGAAAATGGTTTTAGTGTTTTGGGAGCAATTCCGTTTGGCTTCCTAAACGTGGCAAGGGGGTGGAAATGAATACCTCCCTCCCTGGGAGCTATTGTTCGGCTACCTTGTTCCGTGCGATATGTCTCCCAACCATTGGATTTCATGGGGCAGATCTATGGTCAAGAACAATCGTGTAGTTTGGTGGGCTAGACTGTTAAACCTCGTTTGACTTCATCGGGTGATTTCTCTCTCGGCCGGTGGATGGCTCGGGGTTTGGAGGGTTAAGATCTAAATGCAAGTCAGGGGAGCAAGTGTTCAGTTGACTCAGCGGTTTTCCTTTGTTTTTTTGCCCACTTTGCACAAACTTTGTTTGTATTTTCAAGGGTTGGGAGGCAATCTCTGTTAGGTTGTTGGTCATGACTTAGGCGGTTAGCTTTTTTTTCCGGGGTCCACGGTGTTAGATGGACTTTTGTATACTATGTAAATTTTTGTTGGCTTAATGATATAGAAGGTACTACTCCTGCTTCAGCAAAAAAAATAATGAACCAATGGTTAGCTTCAAAAGTGTCAGGCCAGGCAGTAACTCCATAGGGCAGAAATAAATTGACTGTATTATTCCATAAGGTAGCTCCTCATTATATACATGATGGAGAGACTGTTTAGTTCGTCTCCCGATGACTGTTCATATTTCCTATCTATCTATTTACAATAATACACCCAATCATCAAGGATTAGGTGTCAACATTCCCCCCTTAATTTGAAGGGATGTTGGTGAGTCCAAGCATCGTTCTGAATCGTTCAAGCTTTTCTCTTCCAAGTGCTTTGGTGAAGATGACTGCAATTTTCTCATTTGTGGAACAATGACGGAGATGGATTGTTTTGGCCTCAACATGATGTCGAATCAGATGATATTTAGTATTGATGTGCTTCGTTCGATCATGGAACTTTGGGTTCTTGGCAAACTTTATTGTAGAGGTATTGTCAATCATGAGTGGAGTTGATTGTACTTGTTTTACCTGCAAATATTCAAGAATTTTCCTGAGCCACACAATTTCTTTTGTTGCTTCAGCTGCTGCCACATATTCTTATTTTGTTGTGGAATCTGCTGGAATTGATTATTTGTGTGATCTCCAGGAGACAACTCCTGATCCAAGACTCATAGCATATCCTGAAGTTTATACTCGAGTTTCTTTGTCTCCATCGAAGTCTGAATCAGAGTAGCCAATCAAGTTGAAGCTGTCCACTTGTGTATACTTGATTCCAAAGTCTTGAGTTCCCTTCAAGTACCTTAGAACGTTTTTTGCAGCAGACCAATGTCCCTCACAGGGCTTTTGCATAAACCTGGAGAGGATTCCAACAGCAAACGAAATGTCTGGTTTGGTAGTAGTGAGGTAGTTGAGACTTCCTACAAGCTATCTATACTTTGTTGCATCCTCAAATTCCTTTCCTTCAATAGATGTGAGCTTTAAGTTTTGTTCCATTGGAGTAGTAATAGGATTGCACTCTATCATGCCAAACCTGTTCAACAAATCACCAATGTATTTCTTTTGAGAAAGAAATATGGACTTTGGATGTTGGGTTACATCAATGCCAAGATAGTAATGAACATAGCCCAAATCAGTCATTTCAAAACTTTTCCCCAATTCCTTCTTTATGGATGCAATGTAACTTTCATTGTTCCCTGTCATTAAAAGATCATCTACATATACCACAAGATATACAACTGTTTTGCCAACTTTCTTGACAAATAAAGTTGCATCATCAAGATCCAAATGATTGAAATTGAGTTTCAGAAGATGCTCAGTTAGTTTTTCATACCAGGCTCACAGTGCTTGTTTGAGGCTGTTATGAAACCAGCTCAAGAAAATATAGAAAAGAGAGATCAACGCCTTAGAATTCAGCCTCTTCGAGGGGGCAACCTCCTTTACATTACATAAATGAACAATTCTTGGATGATTCAAATGACAAAACCTCCTTTCTATATATAGGAGTCTATGGAGTCACAATATAATCCAGCCGACCTAACAATAATAATATAAAGCCACAAAAATAACAATAGAGGGATTCTATGGGCACATTAATAACAATATGGGGGTAATGGAGGCACAACAATATAAATAAGGGGTATAACTACAATAGTAATGGGGTAATCACTAGTATTATAGGGACCCAACATGCCCCTCTCCTTCAAAAAAGTGTTGTCCTCAATGCTTGAGTAGTTCAGGATGCTTCTGCATAAAATTCTCATCCTCCCATGTGGAATCTTCAGCGGATAAGTTCTTCCACTTGATAAGGTACTCTGAAATTGATCGATTTCGTAGTTGTCGAGTTCTTGTTTCTATAACTGCTTTCGGTTCCAATATAATTTTTCCTTCCTCGTCAAGTTTTGGCAATATTGTTTGAACTGGGAGCTTGTCGCCTATAACCTTCTTTAAGCATGAAACATGGAAAACTGGGTGCAATCGAGAAGCTGCAGGAAGCTCCAATTTGTATGCCATAGTACCAATCTTTTGCAACACCTTGTACGGACCATAATACTTTGGTGATAATTATTATCCTTCTTAGCTTGCTTGAGGGACATTTTCTTATATGGTTGTAGCCGTAGGAATACCCAATCACCTACATCAAAACTTCTTTCACTGCGATGTTGATCTGCCTGTTGTTTCATTCTATTCTGTGCCAACACGAGGTTATCCTTTAAGAGTTGGAGGACTTGTTGTTGATGTTCGATGTGATGTTCCACTGCCTGAACCTTAGAATTTTCTCTTAAATATGATGTGATGGATGGTGGTTGATACCCATAAAGTGCCATAAATGGGGTCATTTTTGTTGCTGTATGAAAGGAAGTGTTATACCACCATTCAGCCAAAGGCAACCATTTGACCCATTGTGTCTGTTTATCAGATACAAAGCAACGAAGATATCCTTCCAAACATTTGTTTACTATCTCAGTTTGCCCATCAGATTGAGGATGATAAGATGAGCTATGAGCTAACTGAGTACCAAGACAAGAAAATAATTCTGTCCAAAAATTTCCAGTGAAAATGGGATCTCTGTCACTTACAATAATCTTTGGGTTTCCATGTAGCTTTTGAATTGTTTCCATAAATGCAGTAGAAACTGTACTGGCTTTAAATGGATGTGATAATGCACAAAAGTGTGCATACTTGGTAAGTCTGTCAACTACCACCATGATGACACTCTTTCCCTCAGACTTGGGTAAACCTGTGATAAAATCCATTGATACCTCCTCCCAACGTTGGCTTGGAATGGATAAAGGTTGTAATAGACCCGGTGTCTTAATTGTTTCAACTTTATTTTGTTGGCAAACCAAACATTCTGCCACAAACTTTTGAATATTTGATTTAAGGCCATCCCAAAAAAATTCCTTCTTAACCCTGTGGTAAGTTTTTAAAAATCCTGAGTGCCCTCCTAAGGGAGAAGTGTGCAATTCCATAAGAATCTTTTGTTTTAGCTGGAAATTCTTACAGAGGTATAAGCGATCTTTGTACCATAACGAATCATTTTTCCAGCTAAATGTATCAGACGTACTGGAATCTTGTTGTAGCTTTCGAATAAGTGCCCACACTTCTTCGTCATTCTTCCATTCCTCCCTTGCTTCATTTATCCAATCTGGTTGGATAATAGAAATAGCGCACAACAATGCTTCCACATCCTCATCCTTTCTTGAGAGTGCATCTGCCACCACATTTTGCTTCCCTTTTTTGTAGATGATTTCAAAGTCATAACCCAACATCTTTGTGACCCACTTTTGTTGCTCTTCAGAGGATAATCTTTGTTCTAAAAAGTATTTAAGGCTATCATGATCCGTTTTTACCTTGAAGTGTCTTCCCATTAGGTAGGGTCGCCATTTCTTAAGTGCATGGAGTATTGCCAACATTTCCTTCTCATAAATAGCTTTGCTTAAAAACTTTCCCTTGATTGGACGACTTTCAAAAGCAATGGGTCTTTCATCTTGCATTAGAACAGCACCAATTCCATTTCCTGAAGCATCACATTCCACAATAAAGGTTTTTGTGAAGTCCGGTGTAGCTAAGACCGGTGCTTGGCACATTGCCTCTTTAAGATGTTCAAAGGCCTTTGTTGCTTCCAGAGTCCATGAAAATGCATCTTTCTTCAATAATGTTGTTAGAGGTGCTGCTATTCTCCCATAATTCTTAACAAACTTGCGATAATACCCTGTCAACCCAAGAAATCCTCGCAAATGCTTTATGGATGTGGGGATTTTCCATTCCTTAATGGCTTTAATTTTGCTAGGGTCTACCTTAACTCCTTCATGAGATACAATATGACCCAAATATTCCACCTCTTGGACTCCAAAGAAACATTTGGATCTTTTGGCATATAATTGTTTCTCCTCCAATAGTTGTAGCACCCTGTCAACATGTTCAACATGATCCTTCCAAGACTTGCTGTAGATTAGTATATCATCAAAAAATACTAACACAAATTTTCTAAGGAATGGTTTGAAAATTGAATTCATCAAACCTTGAAATGTTGAAGGTGCATTGGTAAGGCCAAAAGGCATGACCAAAAATTCATAATGACCCTCATGAGTTCTAAATGCCGTTTTCGGAATGTCTTCAATCTTCATTCTGATTTGATGATATCCTGAACGAAGATCCAACTTGGTGAAGTAAATTGATCCATGCAATTCATCCAGTAATTCATCAATGACAGGAATGGGGAACTTATCTTTAATAGTGAGCTTGTTGAGCTCCCTATAATCCGGACACATGCGCCATGATCCATCCTTCTTGTGCACCAATACTACTGGAGCAGAGAAAGAACTTTGACTCGGTTGAATTATACCAGCCTCTAGCATTTCTGCAACCATACGTTCAATTTCACTTTTTTGGACATAGGGATATCTGTACGGCCTGATGTTTGGAGGAACACTTCCTGGAATCAGATGAATAGCATGATCATGATCACGCATAGGTGGGAGACCTTTGGGAGTCTCAAATACCTTGGAATGATTGTCCAAGACTTTTTGGAGATCTGGAGAAATAGATGATTCTAATGTGGAAACATCTAGCGAACATAATTGTGCAATTACACCCCTTTGCTCCTTTTTTAGAAGCTTTGTCATACCATTAGAGCTGATTATCTTTCCTGGTTTCCCTGCAATACCCCTTAATTCAACTTCCTTTCCTTCCACAGAAAATTTGATGAAAAGTTCTTGAAAATTAAAAGCTATTGTACCCAAGGATTGTAGCCATTGGACTCCTAGTACAACATCAGCACCTCCCATTGGAATGGAAAGCATTGGGCTAGTCAATACATATTCTCCCATGGATAGCTTGATATTATGGCACTTTCCAGAGCAATTTATTGTTCCTCCATTTGCAATCATCACTTGACACTCTGGTGCTGGATATAGGAAGCAATTCAATTCTTTTGCTACCCTACAATGAATAAAATTGTGGGTGCTTCCTGAATCAATCAACACTATTACCTTTTTCTTCTTGATTTGTCCTTCTATCTTGATGGTTTGAGGAGTGGTAATTCCCGCCAATGCATTACAAGATATGGTCGGATTTATTTCATCTAGGCTTTGTTCCTGGAGCATATCCTCTTCTTTTGACCTTTCTTGCTCCTTTTCTTCTTCCTCTTCACAATCTATGTAGAATAATTTCTTCTCAGCACACTTATGACCTTTAGTGTATTTGCTATCACAACTGTAACAAAGCCCTTTTGCTCTTTTTTCTTCCAATTGTTGTGGTGTCAACCTTATAGGTTGTGGAAGACTAGGGGCAACAACACTTCCGTCTTTATAGTTGTGAGTGGTATGCTTCCTGGTTGCCATAATTTTGCTTTCCATTTTTCTTGCTAACCTGAATGCCTTCTCTAATGAATCAGGTTCCCAAAGGCAAACATCATGTTGGATATTATCCTTTAAAGACCCTATGAACACATCAATCCTATGCTCCTCTGGAATATCTTTTACCCTTATGTTCAATTTTTGGAACTCCTCAATGTGCTCCATTATTGAACCCTTTTGTTTGAGACTTATCAATTGGCTAAAAAAAGTGTTGCTTTTTGTATCCTCATAATGTGCTATCAATTCTTCCGTAAAAATTGCCCAAGTGATAAATTGTTTACGAGAGCAAAGCCATTGATACCATACAAACTGATTTGGTTCCAAATATAAAGTTGCAATACGTACCTTTTGTGTGTTTTGCACATTATTGAGATCGAAGAATTGCTCCATCTGTAATATCCATGTGGCGGGATCCTTGCCATCAAACTTCCTCATATCGATTTTTGGAATATGGTGGGTCTTCGATCCAACATTAGAGTCTATGGAATCATGATTAACATTTCTTTTGTTCACATCATGAGTTTCCTTTACAACCTTTTCACCATTAGTAAGTATTTCTTGTAGAAAATTTGTCAAATCTGTCTTCAAATCTGCCATGTCTGTCTTCAAATCTGTCCTCAAATCTGTCTTCAGATCATCCATCTTAGCTTCCATGCCCTTTATCTTAGATTCCACGCCATTTATCTTAGCATCTGTAAGCTTTTGTGAGCGTGACATTTGTTGCACTTGTTCTTGTAATTTTGATATATCATGTAGCATTTCTTCCTCTTCTTCATGAGTCATGCTAGAGCTTTCAGGTTCCTTACTAGGTGTTTGCATTTTCTTTCCTCGGGGCATCAGTTACCGATAATAATGCTTTACTATGCCCTTTGAATTCCTTCAAACCAAGCTTATGCAAAAATAAAAAATAAAAACTACACACCTTTTTTTACTTTGTAGAAGCCTGATATTGAATCTGATGTATCTCTGTAATTTCGAATCATCCAATTCTGAAATTGTGACCTATAGTAGCCTTCTATGTCCTCTTTCCAATGCCACTAGTCTGAACCAAATTGGATTCTCCAAGAAAGAGTTATGCACAATCTCCCGCAGTGACCTGATTATAGACTAGTTCAGTAGAGTGAAATTTTATGAAGTGCCACGTGTCACTGTTTCAACCTTTGACTGTGAAACATATATAAAAGAAAACTACAGTCCGTCTTCTTTCTGTACCTTCTTACGAAATTTCAATCCGATGCTCAGAAAGAAAGTTATGACGATTTTCCCCAGGTCACCTGTTTTAAGTGTAATTCAGGAGTTTGCAAAAAGACCAACTTCCTGAGATCATATCTCCGACAATATCGCGCGAAAAGCTCAGAAATTCGGACCCAAGGTTCTGAGAGATTTCTTCTCAAATGGGTTTTTTTTGCGACTTCTGAAACGTCACAGAAAAAATTTATAGCGAAAATGCCATGATGACCTGTTTGGAGCAGCAAAACCCTAGAATCCAAAGCTCTGATACCAAATGTTATGAAACCAGCTCAAGAAAATATAGAAAAGAGATATCAACGCCTTAGAATTCAGCCTCTTCGAGGGGGCAACCTCCTTTACATTACATAAATGAACAATTCTTGGAAGATTCAAATGACAAAACCTCCTTTCTATATATAGGAGTCTATGGAGTCACAATATAATCCAGCCGACCTAACAATAATAATATAAAGCCACAAAAATAACAATAGAGGGATTCTATGGGCACATTAATAACAATATGGGGGTAATGGGGGCACAACAATATAAATAAGGGGTATAACTACAATAGTAATGGGGTAATCACTAGTATTATAGGGACCCAACAGAGGCCATACAAGGACTTCAAAAGTTTGCATACTTTATGTTCATGTCCTTTCACAACAAATCCTTCAGGCTGGGACATAAAAACATTTTCTTTTAGATCTCCATTCAAGAAAGCAGTTTTTACATCCATTTGATGGACTTTCCAACCGTTCTGAGCTGCTAGTGCAAAGAGTGTCCGGATGGTAGCCCTTTTTGCTATGGGGGCAAAAGTCTCCTCATAATCGACCCCTTTCTTCTGTGCAAAACCTTTTGCCACAAGCCTGGATTTGTGCTTGTCAAGTGAGCCATCAGCTTTATACTTGTTCTTGTAGACCCACTTGCAGCCAATTAGTTTGGTTCCTAATGGAGGATCAACCAGCTTCCAAGTGCCGTTCTTTATGAGGGCATCATACTCCTTTTGCATCGCTTCTTTGCATTCATCATGAGAAGCAACTTCTTTGAAGGAAGTTGGTTCAAAATCTGTAGACAAGTTCAATTCACAATCATAAGAAACATCCATATCAACAGGTGAATTAGAGTCATCTACATCACCTCCAGTTTGCCGGTTTGAATTCTGGTTCCTGTCTTTCCAACTTCATCAGGATGAACACTTTCAAGTGTCTTTGTCAGCCACTTTGAAGTGTCTTTGTCAACCACTTTGGGGGACATTTCTCAGATGGTCCAGGCTGCTCTGTTGATTGAGTTGGGACTGAATCAAGGTTGAGTCTCCCAATTCTATCAATTACATCACTTAAAGCATCATCCGTTGTTGGAGTTTCATGCGGGGGAGAGTGTTCTTCAGAAGAAGATTCCACATGTTGATCTAGTATAGGAATCACCCCTTCAAGATGTGGAATTTGATTATCAAATTCTTGAAATGATTTTGCTTCTGCGAATCTATCTAAGCGATCAAGTTGCCGCTCAACAACATTGTTAGTTTTGGATGATTCAAGGAAAGTTACATCTCTAGATACAACAAACTTCTTTTTTACTTCATCATAGAGGCGGTATTCTTTGGAGGTGTTTGAGTACCCCAGGAAGATACACTTGTGACTTCTGGCACCAAGTTTGTTTCTATGTTCCTTTGGTATCAAAGCATAACAGGTAGAACCAAAGACTCTGAGATGTTTTACCGAAGGAACATGTCCATACCACATTTCATAAGGGGTCTTGTTTCTTAGAGCATTAGATGGACATCTATTCTTTATATATGCAGCACATAGAACAACATCAACCCAAAACATTATCTTTACATTTTTGAAGAAGAGCATGGATCGTACCATATTTAAGATTGTCCTATTCATTCTTTTAGCTACACCATTCTGTTGGAGATTATAAGGCACAGTTGTTTGATGTTTGATCCCATGTTGGCGAAGATAGTTTTCAAATTCATTTGATGTGTATTCTTTTCCATTATCAGTGCGAATAGACCCAATATGAGATTGTGCATCATTTTCAATCCATTTATGAAAATTCTTGAATGTTTGAAAAGCATCAGATTTGTTCTTCAATAAATAAACCCAACACATTCTGGTGTAGTCATCAATAAATGTCATGATATATTTATTTCCATTTGTAGAAGGAAAAGGCATTGGACCACATAAATCTGAATGAATGAGTTCAAGCTTCCTATGTGCTCTTGAATGTGAATCATGAAAAGACTGTTTGCTATGCTTTCCTAGAATGAAAGCATCACATTGTTTAAGTTTCCTAGGAATTTAGGCAAACCAACAACACCATTTTTCTTCAACAAGTAGAGACTGTCATAGTTCAAATGTCCAAATCTAGCATGCCATAACAAACTTTATGGAAGTGTACCTTCTTCATGATGAAAATTGTATGAGAAATGTTGTGCATGAGCAGAAGTTCCTTGCAGTTTGAGAAGCCTTTCATCTTCTATTCCCCTCATGACAAGTGAGTGGTCAGATGCTTTTCTTACCTCAAGCTTGCCATCAAACATACGAATGGAGTGACCTTGCTGGCAGATGTGGAGCAAGGACAACAAGTTTCTCTTGAGCTGTGGGAGATATAGAACATGGTCTAGAAGAAAGTCTGGAAGACCAGGCAGTTTAAGCCTGATTGTGCCAAGCCTTGATGGCTTGATTTTTTATTGATCTGCAAAGTATACTGCTCCATCAAAATTGTCAATGAAATCTTCAAAAAAATCTTTTCTATGAGTCATGTGACAGGTTGCTCCTGAATCAAGCAACCAATCATTTTTCCAAGAAGCAAGTGAAGCACTAAACAAATCTTCATTTACTCCAATGTTACATTGTGCCTCAACATAGTGAGCAGATTCAGGTGCTTTACCTTTGTCTGTATCATCAGTTTTACCTTTCTGTTGATTTCTTTTCTGCTCAATTTTGTCCCATGGTAGCTTGCATGTAGAGGCATCATGTGATCCATTTCTTTTGCAGTGAATGCAGTGCAAATCTGCCTTTTCTCCTTGAGAATGTCTGCCCCCCTACCTCTGAAATATCTTCCTCTTCCTCTTCGTCCACCTCTTCCTCTTGTAGAATCTTGAGCAAGATGCTTTTCTTTATGAGCAAGGCACACAGTCTCTTCAGAAGATTCAGGGGCTGTCTTCTTTCCAAAATCTTTCTCTCTTTCAGCAAACTTTTTCACAAGAGAGTCAAAGGTTATATCTTTTAGATTTCCATTTGCTTGCAATGACTCAAGATAATTGGAGTAAGTAGGATAAAGTACCTTGAGAAAAGCAATAAGAGGAATATCCAGCTCAACCTTAGTGGATTTGATATCATGCATTATAGACTTCAGATGCAAGAGCAAGAGGATCATTATTTTGCAGTTCAAGAGTGAAGAGTTTAATCATGAGTTGAACAACTTCAAGTGTAGAATGTGAGTCATAGAGTTCTTTCAGCTTTTGTAAAGCTTCAAAGGCAGTGGAATATGACGAAATATGGCAACTCACCTCTTCATTTACAGATGCTGTAATTAATGCA
The DNA here is from genome assembly GCA_031772625.1 of Pinus tabuliformis. NCBI lineage: Eukaryota > Viridiplantae > Streptophyta > Pinopsida > Pinales > Pinaceae > Pinus > Pinus tabuliformis. Next base: position 315,531,992 of record CM062814.1, on the reverse strand, counting down.
TAAGCTTTGTTGTTCTTGTTTTCCCAAATGACGAGCTCTTTGTCTAAGGTAGGCTGTACTCGGTCATTGTCTCCTTCTCCGACACACACTCCTTTCCACAACTCATTGAAAATGAGGGTGTGTTTTATCTTCCGGGACCATTCAGGACAGTTCTCCTTGCCAGTGAGAACTATTCCCACCATAGATATGATTGAATGCATAGTGTAGCAAATAAAATTTCGGCTGCAAATCTTTTACTCTTAATGGAAAAAAAATATACAGATATGATATAATGGGACAGTCGATTCAAAGCACAAAATATGGCAGTATAAAATACCCTCAACAACACTGCGTTCACCAAAGAAAAACTGAAGAATGTAGTCCAGATGTATTTGGACTCTCAGATATTGTGTCATATAGAGAAGTATTTAGGTTATTTTCAAGAATAATTTGAGACAGATGTATCTCTGATTTTAAGCCACATGAAATACTCCAAAAAAATGAAAAAAGCTTAAGAACTTCTCCAAAATTCAATTTCCCGAAAACTAAGAGATCCTTCAGAATAACATTTAGAGGGATTGTAAACCAAGATACAATGATCCTTTTTATGGCATGCATCACCCACAGCTCCTCTCCAATTCCTAGCAATCTGCAGTCATCTATTCTGCTACCATGTCAGCGTTCAAAAAATACATATGGCATTCCGAGTGGCACCATCACTCTTCCGCTCCGCCACTAGAATGAGGTCTCGGTTAATTTGCATTTGTTAGCGCTCAAATGGTCGGCTCCGTTGCACTCTTGCAATTTCCGGCAGACAGTCTTCTCACCGCAAAACAAACAATAAATAACAAACAAGAAGTTATGTTTATCCGAAACAGCTCTCAATTCCAATGCAAACGAGCCTGACAAAGCCTTCCACTCCAGCGCAGGACCTAAGGCGAAGACCGCCGTCTGTGGGAATAACGCTGCTCCTGGTATCAGGGGAGAGCGAGTAATCATAATAGGTTTATGTGAGAGGCACGTGGTTTGCTTCCCCGCATCTCCACCAGAAGAATCAATTCATGCAATGGAGGGGGCAGGTGCAAGTCAGGGCATTTCAAAAACTTTAACGCACAGGACAGTGCTTATTTTATGTCAGGACAACGCCTTTTTTTTTGAAACATTTGGACAGTCAGACAGGATGGACAGCGCTGGATAGTGGAGGGCAGTATGGACAGTGGGGCAGCTACCATGTCAGGAGCAGCTAATTTTATGGAGGAGCTGCTCAGCTATATGGAGAGCAAACAAAGAGTTACAAGGGACACAAGGGCTAAAAAAGGGCTGGCTCTGATATCATGTCAGGCCAAGCAGTAACTCCATAGGGCAAAAATAAATTGACTGTATTATTCCATCAGATAGGTCCTCATTATATACATGAGAGAGACACTATTTAATTCGTCTCCCGATGACTGTTCATATTTCCTATCTATCTATTTACAATAATACACCCAATCACAAGGATTAGGTGTCAACAAAAAGCCTAATCAAATAAAAACACTAGGATAAATGAAGAAAAAACAATTCAAAAACTATCAACATCACAGAAACTTAGACTCAAATATGTCATACACTATTGAAAATGTCCCTGTGGGTTTCGTTGCAAATGTGCAAATGTATTAAAGAGGATAAATATAGTAGCATGCCGATAATTAATGCAAATATGAAATTAGACTCCCTCCGGAATACTCTCGCAAGTCAAATATTCCCTCACGCCATTTGAGTTTTCAAGTCCTCAATAATGATCCACGCAGATATCAGTCAAATTGCCCGCATGGAATGTCCAATGGTTCAGAACTTAAAAAAGATTTTCGAAAGTACGGTACGGTATGTTTGTATGTCAAATTGTTCCACCGTCCATTTCATGAGAATTATAATTGTCAAAGCATGTGCGTTTAGCAATGTTGGAAGGTCATACATCAGGAGTCGGTCTGTGAGTCTTTCAACAACAAGATGTAATTCTATTTCAACGTGTACTCACATTGACTATAACATTCAGACGTGCAATCGCCCCGGGGAAAAGTTTGATCTGGATGGCTTTCTACTTGCGGCCCACGGGTGTTGTTGTTTTCAACGACACGGCAGTAGTGTGCTGATCGCCCTTCTATAGAGGGGATTTTTGTAGCCCAGTCGGAGTCTCCGTAGTGTTCGGCCGGATGTATTGCGCCAACTTTTTATAAAGAAGTCAATCTACAAGGACCGGACAGAGTGGCTGTAAATGTTGGTGTATGCACATTATCATAGCATATTTGAGTTGAAGTAGGTGCAAATTTTTACTTTTAATAATATTAATATATCTACTTAAAAAAATAAAAGATTATTTATTTCTAAGCTAATTAATTTGGTTGAAGTAGGTGCAAATTTTTACTTTTAATAATATTAATATATCTACTTAAAAAAAAGATTATTTATTTCTAAGCTAATTAATTTGGTTATTTTTTGGAATCAACTTGCAAAGTTTATTAAAGTTTTTGAAAAATTAAATATTAAATTTATTTTTGGCTCTAAATTATGACTTTCCTAAGCTTTGGACCTAGTCTCATTGTGTTTATCTTCAAAAATGGGGACAAAAGCATTTCCTCTAATTATAGGACCACTCTGATTAGCGACATCCTATCCAAGCTTTATGGGCTCATTCTCAAAAAAAAATTAGCCTTTGGTCTAAGAACCAGGGTAAAAGAACTAAAGGGCAAGTTGGTTTTAGGAGACATCACTCAACCATCAACCACTTTGTCACCCTTAGGATCATCGCAGAGGAAGGACACAATAGTAAAATTGATCTCTTTTATTGTCTTGTGGGCTTTAGAAAAGCTTTTGACACTGTCCCCCGAGATAAGCTCTGGGAGAGGCTTGAAGAGATCACGGTTCCTCCTGAACTGAGGATTATTGTGATCTGCCTCTATGAAACTGTCATTGCCAAGCTTAAGTCCAACGAACGGTGATCTAAAGATATTAAATGTAATATTGGGGTTAAGCGAGATTGTCCCCTTTCCCCTACCCTTTTTGGTATTTACTTCGATAAACTATAGGAGTGTCTGGAAACTATGGGTTGCAAAGACATCGAGCTCGCTGGTATTATCATTGCTCTTCTCCTTTATGCTGATGATATCGTTCTTCTTGCAAGGAGCCATGATGACCTAGACAAGCAACTTAAGAGTCTTCATGTCTACTGCTCCAAGATGGGTATGACAGTTAATACTCACAAGACTAAATTCATGATCATTAAATCCAAAAAGATCACCCATGGCAGTTTCATCTATGATAACCGTTGTCTTGAGCAAGTTTCTTCTTATAAATATTTGGGTATTGACTTCCCTCATCAGCTCAATTGGAATTATAGCATCGAGAAAAGAATTAATGGAGCTTGGAAAACTTATTATGAGCTTGAAAACAATTGTAAGTCAACCGATCTTTACATTTGTTGTTAAAAAATGTTCCTCATTGAGACTCTCGTCACCCCTGTTATCTTATATGGATCTGAAGTTTAGGGGTGCAGTATATCTAGGGAGTCATGGAGAAAGATTCAGATGATCTAAAAGAAATTCATAACCTATAACCTCAAGATCAAGGGAAATACTCCCTAACCTATCCTCTTGATCGAAGCTGGCATGTCCCCCAATTGAAAGTGCGGCTATGTTTAGGTATCTGATGTATAAGAAGAAGCTTCACAATATGAAGTCCAAGAGGCTCCCAAAATCGCTTCTAACTTTAGTCAAAACCCCCCACCTGTGCCTCAAGAGCGGGTGGCATCAGGATGCTCAATCTTGGCTCAGCCTTTGGGGGATTAAGGAAGAGATCATCATTGGAAGCAAGGAAAGTATCAAACATACTATTACCTCTACTTTTAAGGATAAGATGTGGGATGCTAAGGAGCTAGAGGGTAAAATGAAGCTAAGGTACTTTAAGGAGGTGATCAACCCCACCCTTGAACTAGAATTATTTCTCTATGTTGACTAACACCAAGAAGAAAATGAACATCACTAGGATTAGAAATAACATTCATGAGCTTTGGAGTGAGATTGGACGGTGGTATACTCCCAAGAATCTTTGGGACGACGAAATTTATCAGATTTGTGATACTAAGAAGGTGGAAGACAAAAAGCACTTCATTTTAGACTACCCGACTCTTGCCCACATCTGCTCTCAACTCCCTATCATCAACTACACCTCCAATCTTCTTGACTTGTTAAGCGAACCCAACTATAACGATCTTGGAACACTTCTTTCCCTGTTCCTTGATCGCAGAAACAAGATTTTGACGAATGACAATTAGAATCTCTTTTCTTGAGGTCGGATAGATAGCATTGGTCTTAGTGGATGTTAATCATCATCATCATCAACATCATTATTAAAAAGAAAAAAACTCCAACTTCCAAGTATCTTCATAAATTAATTATCTAATAAAAAATAAAAATTTTAATAAGACGCATGCACGAATATACAATGTCTATCATCTTACCTTGTTTATTTAATGTTATTTTATGGCTAAAATACCATTATGGTTCTTTTTTATTTTTCTATTGGAAAATATAATAATTATTATACACTCGAATGGTGAGAAACCCATAAGATCATATATAGATCGCGAATAGATATCGTATAAATATCATTCTAGGAAAGTAATCATTTTCTTTTCCTTTTTTAATTATTGGCATCGTCTACCAAGGCAGAGGAATTGCCTAGACAGTCAAAAGTGGTCGAAATTCAGCCAAATGTTTTTCAAGAAATCTCAGAATAAGTTTTCTACGGTAGAAATGGATTCAACACCATGAAAAACCTCTGGGACACCCAAAATCTTGAGGTTTGACAGTTGTAACCTATATTTACAAAATCCCCTGCCACTTCCATGATTTTCAAAGCAAATTTGCAAGCTAGTTAGACTACGGCTAAATTATTCTTTTAAAAAAACAAGTATCAATTTGTGGTTCATTAATAATAATTTCCTTAACAAACTAAAGTATTCAATGACATGTTTTCAATTAATATAATATAAATTTATGTATTTTAGGTATAGTGTTTAACTATGATTATGTTTAAGGTGTCTTTTTGGACCTTACATATTTCATTTTTTATACCTGCCTAAATATTGTTGTGCATCTTAAGAGTTATTTTTCAAAAAATTTTCTTTTAATATCTCGTACATACTAATTACATTTATTAATGTATTTTTATTAGAAATGGTAATAAGACATTATAATTTTTAATTAAGAAGGGTAATTTGTTAAAACAATTATGTGAAAATGGATTTTTAATGTGATAGAATGTTTATAAATATTTATTAAATTTATAATTTTAAACATTTTTAAAAGAAAATATGGTCAAATGTTTTAATTTTAAAAAAATTACATAATTAAAAATAAGACTTCTAAATGTCTGTGAATATATAAATCATAAAAAAATTTGTTTTCAATGAAAATGTTAAAAAAACATAATTTGGTATTATAATTTACGAACTTTAACATTAGAATTTTGGTAGCCAAAAATAACATCTTTAGTTGAAAGTGAAGTTATTTAAAAACCTTTAAAAGATGTTGCAACTCAACTTTTCTTTTAATTTAAAAAATTAAATTGACTTTTCAAGTATGCCATGTCACATATGTCTTACAATATTTCAATATTTCAAATGTCACCAAACATGCGTATAGATATGCTACAAACATATTTTCCAAACATGTGAGTATACAAGTTATACTTATATTTGTTAAAACGCGTAATTTCATATTATAATTTACAAACTTCAACATTGCAACTTTGATGGCCAAAAATTGTACCTTTAGCTAAAGGTAGGAGTTTTTTACGAAATTTAAAAGATGTTCCATCACGAAGTTTCTTTTTATTAAAAAATAAAATTGAATTTCCCAGTATACCATGTCACATAGCACTTACAATCTTTCGATATTTATTCAATTCTCTAAATTGATAAGAATTACATAATTAAAAAAAAAACTTCCAAATGTAGTCAAACATGTGAGCAATTAAGTCATAAAGATATGTGTTCTCAATGAAAATGTTAAAGTACATAAATTAATATCATAATTTAGAAACTTTGACATTACAACTTTGGTGATAAAAATGACATCTTTAGATAAATGTAGGAGTTATTTAAAAATATTTACAAAAATGCTTTAACACAAATTTTATTTTAATTAAAAAGAAGAAACTTTCAAAATATACCAAGTTACATATAACTTATAATCTTTCTATATTTCCTTAATTCTCTAGACTGATAAGTGATGCACAACAAGGCTCTCCTTGGAATGGGTTTGACTAAAAAACACAACAAATAAATACTCAACAACAAACTAGATCATATATTATTTTTAGTTGATATGATTTCTAAAACCGCGAGGCTACTTCTACATCAAACTTCGTTGATTAATTAGTGAGCATATTGCTTATAGGGTTGATCATGAACAACTATTATAGCATTATTTGGTCACAATTGACAATTAATGATTATATTGGCTCAGATATATTAGTCTATTATGCTTTCTCCACTTAATTCAACTTTACAGATAGTTTCACTAGGTATGCATGCTTTCCCTTAAGGAAGCACGTGTCTCATACATACTTTCCCTTCATGTAAGGTGTGTATATATTCTGAAAATTGCAAAAAGAATGTGCATTAATTGTGCAATCTAAGATAGGAATTATGGGTTTCTTACGATTGTAAAGCCCTACTTTCCATTTTCAATGGACTTCACTAATTTCGAAGAATATAAGTAAGGTTCATATATTGGATAAGGGACAATTAATCATTTCGATACACTTATACTAGATCATTTATTGAGATCCAAGCTTTATAATCCTATAATTACTTTTTGCAAGAGACAGGTACTAAATAGCAATGCTACATGTTGCACTTGTTATACCAGCTAAAAGCAGTTATATTGTAATAAATTTGGGTACATAATCCATGACAACTACGCAGCGCTACCTTCTTGGCTACATAATCCATGACAACTTTCTCTGTCAAAGATCTTCCAGGAGTAGCCACAATGTATGCATGACAACTACGCAGCGCTACCTTCTTGGCTACATAATCCATGACAACTTTCTCTGTCAAAGATCTTCCAGGAGTAGCCACAATGTATGCTACTGGAACCTCCCCAGCATTTGGATCAGGAATGGGAATAACTCGAGCATCTACAATTTGTGGGTGTGTCAGCAATAATGCCTCTAACTCAGCAAGGGCAACCGGAACCCTTTCGCTTTTATTAATTCCTTGATACGATCCACAATAAATAAGTTTCCATCCCCATCAAAGTAGCCCATATCTCGAGTTCTTCTCTTGTTAATTCATTTAATTCCTTCATACTAGAGATTAGCCTCGCATTAGTGTTATGATCAACGTCCAACTGTATCAACAACGATGTAATGGATTTTTTCATGCCCTCTCTTTGTCTTGCACATATTTCATGGATGAAGAATTATTTCCATGTTTGCATTGCAAGTAATACAACTGCTTATATGGGTTTGACCCACTATGAAATACACACAATATCTTGATATATTGAACTAACGATTCCACTAATCCTTTCCTTGCTATCCTTACCGACAAAAGCAAGCATTTGTCCAATAGGTCCTTTGATCTGTGCTTAGATCAATGATCTCTTGAATATGTGACGTATGTTTTTCTCTACAGCACCGCCAATTCACATGCCATTTCCCATTCAATCATTGAACCAATCATTCAATTTCCTCTGGCATTTTTCTACAGGTAATTGCACACAACTATGCAAACACGAATAATTCCATAGCAATTTCACGCATAGCTACGACTAAACAATAAACACACACAAATCTAATCTATTTCTACTTATGTACATAGTATCAGTCCTCACATGTTTTCCATCTCCTTGGGCCCTCCCATAAGGGATTCAAGCCCATACAAGCTCTGATACCAACAAGAAAAATGAAGGAGCAGACATCGTAGACATATTGACTCAAAACAATTTGTATATTTCACACAAAGCCAAATTACAAGCCACATAAATAGTGCTGATGAGATCCAACAGATTCCAAACAAGAAGAATATTGTTGAGAAAATCTTTCAAAAAACTCCAACAACCAACAATCCAATCCTACCTATATACTAATGTAAGCATTATTCCAAGTTTAATTACATTTTTATATATATCTTTTTATTAGAATTGGTATTAAAAAATTATAATTTTTAATTAAGAAAGGTAATTTGAAAAATTTCTTTAATGTGAAAATGGATTTGGATTTTTAATGTTATAGAATGTTCATAAATATTTATTAAACTTATAATTTTACATTTAATAATTCTAAACATTTTTAAAACAAAATAAGATCAACTATTTTAAATGAAATAAAATACAAAATTTAAAACAAAATTTATAAATGTTTGTGAATATATAAGTCATAAAGATATTTGTTTTGAATGAAAATGTAAAAGAAACATAATATTGTATTATAATATACAAACTTTTAACATTTCACCTTTGGTAGTAAAAAATGACATCTTTATTTGAAAGTGAAGTTATTTAAAACCCTTTAAGAATGTTGCAACTCAACTTTTCCTTTAATTTAAAAAATAAAATTGACTTTTCAAGTACACCATGTCACATATGTCTAACAATCTTTCAATATTTCAAATGTCACCAAACATTTGTGTAGATATGTTACAAACATATTTTCGGAACATGTGAGTATATAAGTTATAAATATATTTGTTAAATCACATAATTTTATATTATAATTTACAAACTTCAACATTGCAACTTTGGCAGCAAAAAATGGTATATTTAGCTAAAGGTAGGAGTTATTTAGGAAAATTTAAAAGATGTTACATCACAAAGTTTCTTTCTATGAAAAAAATAAGATTGACTTTCCAAGTATACCATCTTACCTATCTCTTACAATCTTTCCATATTTCCTCAATTCTCTAAATTGATAAGCATTACATAATTAAAAGAAAACTTCCATATTTACTCAAATATGTGAGCATGTAAGTCATAAAGATATGTGTTCTCAATGAAAATGTTAAAATATATAAGTCATAAAGATATTTGTTTTCAATAAAAATGTTAAAAAACCATAATTTTCTATTATAATATACAAACTTTAACATTTCAACTTTGGTAGTCAAAAATGACATTTTTAGTTGAAAGTGAAGTTATTTAAAACCGAGATGTTGCAACTCAACTTTTCCTTTAATTTAAAAAATAAAATTGACTTTTCAAGTACACCATGTCACATATGTCTAACAATCTTTCAATATTTCAAATGTCACCAAACATTTGTGTGGATATGTTACAAACATATTTTCCAAACATGTGAGCATATAAGTTATAAATATATTTGTTAAAATACATAATTTTATATTATAATTTACAAACTTCAACATTGCAACTTTGGCAGCCAAAAATGATATCTTTTGCTATAATAGGAGTTATTTAGGAAACTTTAAAAGATGTTGCATCACAAAGTTTCTTTCTATTAAAAAAATAAGATTGACTTTCCAGGTATACCATGTTACATATCTCTTACAATCTTTCCATATTTCCTCAATTCTCTAAATTGATAAACATTACATAATTAAAAAAAACTTCCAAATGTAGTCAAACATGTGAGCATGTAAGTCATAAAGATATGTGTTCTCAATGAAAATGTTAAAATACATGAATTAATGTCATAATTTAGAAACTTTAACATTACAACTTTGGTGATAAAAAATAATATCTTTAACTACACATAGGAGTTATTTAGAAATATTTCAAAAATGTTGCAACACAAATTTTATTTTAATTAAAAACAAATTCGAAAGATACCAAGTTACATATAACTTATAATATTTCTATATTTCCTCAATTCTCTAAATTGATAAGTGATGCATACCAAGTCTCTCTTTGAGATGGGTTTGAGTAAAAAATACAACAAATAAATACTCAACAACAAACTAGATCATATATTATTTTTAGGTAATATGATTTCTAAAACCCAGATGCTATTTCTACATCAAACCCAAGTTACAAATAACTTATAATCTTTCTATATTTCCTCAATTCTCTAAATTGATAAGTGATTCATACCAAGTCTCTCTTTGAGATGGGTTTGAGTAAAAAATACAATAAATAAATACTCAACAACAAACTAGATCATATATTATTTTTAGTTGATATGATTTCTAAAACCCCGATGCTACTTCTACATCAAACTCTATTAATTAATTAGTGGGAATATTGTTTACAGGGTTGATTATCAACAACTATTACAACATAATTTGGTAGTAATTGACAATTAGTTATTGTATTGGCTAAGATATATTAGTTTATTATGTTTTCTCCACTTAATTCAACTTTAAAGATAGTTTCACTAGGTACGCATGATCTCCCTTAAGGAAGAACATGTCTCATGCATACTTTCTCTTCATGTAAAGTGTGTATACATTCTAAAAATTGCAAAAAATAATATGTGCATTAATTGTGAAATCTAATATAAGAATTATGAGTTTCTTACCATTGTAAATCCTTACTTTCCATTTTCAATGAACTTCACTAACTTCTAAAAATATAAATAAAATTGATATATTGAATAAGAGACAATTAACCATTCTGATACAAATATAGTAGAGCATTCATTGAAATCCAAACTTTATAATTTCCTAATTACTTTTTGCATAAAACAAGTACTAAATAGAAATGCTACCTATTACAAATTTTTAAATATTATTAGATCCTTTATTAACATATATTTACACATTCATGGTAACTTTACCTATGTTTACCTTCGATTGATAGCCTTGATTAAATCAGCATGTGGAACAAGGTCATGTTAGCCAGCTAATCATGAGCGTTGCCTTTTCGACCAGTCAATGTTTAATGGTCTTGAATATCTTTTGTGTTTAGAGTCACATCATAGAAATTAATATGTTTTTTTTCTTCCTCAGGTTTAACTTGAGACTCGTACGTTTAGTAAAATATTCATTAAATACTAAATAAAAAAAATCTAAGAAAAAATAAAAATAAATATATATTTGGTTAAAAGTATTATTGTTGATTAAAAGTATTAGTATTTAAGTATTAAGGGGTTTTTCGCAGTATATTATAATAGATATCATTATGGGATTCAACTACTTTAAGTAATTCATCAAGTAATATAATTTTATATTAACTATATACAAATAAAGTAATTAAAAGTAAAAGATCTTATATTATTAATGAAGTGTAATTCTTTTATTTTGTGAAAAATGATCAATTTCCTCATGGAAGATATGTGTAATTTTTTTTATGCTTAGCATGAACTATATGGTACACAAATATCGACAGAAATGGAAATCACTAGTATAGGTCCATTCTAATCTTGTATCTATAAAAGTGTAAAAGGGATTAAGTTTCTCTAGGGTAAACCTATCTTCATGTTTTGCGAATCTCTCTCAAATCTTGATAGATATGGGGTTAAAATGGGTTTATGTTGGTTAGATCATGTTGTCTACAACACAATCTTCCCTATGCAACATCCAATGAAAATGTACTCCATTAAGTTAGTTAGACAGGATAATAAATGGTGTTCCTCGAGTGCCTTTCAATGAAACATGAATGGTGTTCCGCATCCATAAGGTGTCAATTAGTTGGCTTTTGTGGGGTATAGTCTCCATTAAATCACAATATAGTCTTCATCAAGTCACATATTATTCCAGGATAATTTGATATCACACAACCTTCATGGAAATATCTCATATTACTCCAAGATAATTATATATCACGGAAACTTAATAATAATATCTCATTTGTAAATAGATTGTTATTCCGTTCAAAAAAAATATTTCCACTCCCCTAACATAAAAATAATAATCTCAATAACATTCCTTCCAACATAATTTTATATAATTTTTTTCCTATATATAATTTAATAATTTGTATATCCATGTTTTAGTTAATTTTTTTTCTCTATCCTTTACTTTTATATTTTTATTTTTTATTTATTATAAACTTTTGATTTAAAAATGTGCTCAACACTTGAGCAAGATTTTTTTCATAATTTTTGGTCCTCATCTTGAGTTAATTGGAACAATATGTGCTTTGAGTTAATGATTATTTTCTTTTGCAAATTATAATCTATTAAATATGATTTCAAAGTATGTAATATAAATTAAGTATGTAATTTAATTTATAGCATATTTATCTAAAATTCAATTTTTTATTCGTGATTGACACATTTATTGATATGAATGTTGAAATGAGGATTTCAATTTGTTCAAAGTAATTGCGATGTTTTGATTTATTTATTTTTTCCTTATATTATTAATTTGGAGATGTGGGTGTGGATTGTATGAGCGATGTGTTTGTTGAAACATGTCTTAAATGATAAATGAGTATGACGAGTTTATGATTTTTCATAAGAGAAAGGAATTTTATGAAATCTTAAGTGAAAATAAAGTATTATTTATACTTGAAATTTTAGAAAAAATTATTTAAGAGTCCTCGAAAATATAAAGGTGATTCAATATTATTTTCAACCAATATTTTAGAAAAGAAATAAGATTGATAGTTTTTTTTTGATATATTGTGATGAATTGATGGCTTGAAACAAGGAGGAGGTAGAGATATTGGAATTAAGAACTAGGGTAGTGGAAAAAAATTATTGATTTGGAAGATGGATGATCTGAAATTGGATTACGTGATTTCTTCCTATTTTCAAAAATAAAATAAAACAAAAATAAGACCCTGTTGACGCTTTGCAAGGTAAAAATAGGTCTTGAAACAACAGGTTTTTCCAATGTCCCTTCAAGTCATGCATTATTCTTCATATGTAACCTAACATAATGAACATAACAACACATAATCCATGCAGACATAATGAAGAGAATAACAAAAGGTTCATTGATGGAGTTCACCCCTCTTGGGCTACATCTCTGGGCTTGTCAACATGACTAGCCCACTCATATATTCAATATCAAATGAAGTACATAAACATTTGATGTAGGTAAATATGTGGCTATTACCCCTACAAGGTAATTTTCTCCTACGAAGAACTCTCACAAGCAACAACAAATCATAGTATCTCCTACAAAGAACTCTCACAAACAACAACAACTCAAAGTATCTCCTATAAATATGACATACTTCAGCTGAAATGAGCTAGAAAGAGAATTTGAACACCTCAATTTCACATCAAAGCACATAAACAAAACTTCATCTTAAGAGAAGTTGAACCTAAGCTAAGCCCTACAGGTTACAGTTGTTGCAGTAGACTTATCAAGGTGAGAATACACCTACAAGGTCTTCTCCATGCCCAAATACATTCCAAAATTGCTTACAAACCTTGACTGATCCATACAATTTTAGTCTCAAAACTGGAAAACGACTTTGTAGATGTGCTCAAATTAGAAATTAGAGGTTACCAATAGATTCAAAATATCCAAAAACCCCTAAGTGCACTCTTTCTGAGCTCAATTTGGTCAAAAACTCAAAAATATATGAGCTCCTAAGCTCTCCCATGAACTTGAATGTTAATCATCCTACTAATTCGACCTTCTGTCTAAGGGTCCTACATATCTCCCCCGACATTCGTTAACTGAGCAAAAAATTCTCCCTTTGCCGTTGCATTTTGTTGAATAATTAAATTTCCCAATGACTGCATAAGTCTGAAAATTATGGCCATATGGGCCACACTGGGCCAGGCATTGGCCCTTAATGGTTGTCCCCACTAGTTAAGCCCTTAAAACATGGGCACATGGTCATATGGGGTGTCAAGTATCCAAGGGTTGGGCCAATGTCCCACCCTAATTGTCAGAGCCCCCATTCCACTGTCACGTGGTCCAGTGGCAGCATATGACCCCGAGGTTGGCCCCCACTTTGTAGCACCTTCCTTAGAGCGCCAAACTCTCCACACCAAGGGTTATATGGTGGTTCATGGAACCTTTAGTCAAGCCTAGGCCTGAGCCCTCGACTTATCTCCACTTGCAGTTTTGAAAGTGGTAAGGTGATCAGGGGCCAGGGTTTAGCCCCGACCCCTTCCCCAAACATCACATTGCATAAACCTTAACTAGAAATGTGCCACCATAGTTTAACAAGGAAGACCTGTGCCCTAGTGGTAAGCTGCTTGACTTGTGGGCATGAAGTCACGAGGTTGAAACCCATGGAGGCTAGTTTAGTCTAGAAGAACCTTTTTACCTCTGTTGGGTGCCACGTGGTAGCCCATGACTAGGCCACATGGCATCACTTCATTGGTCCACATAAACCATAGTATGAACCAATAACATTCGAAAATCAACCAATGATCCGAAACCTACCAAGTGCGAGCCTTCTATTGGGCCATACCCTGCATCGTCACCCTACTGACTAAGCAGTACGGAATCCTAGTCAACTGGCATGCTCAAATTTTAGTTGTTTCACCAAACGGTCAGAACGCGATAAATTGAGCATAGGGTGTTGGGATGAGGTGAAACAAATGTTGTTGGATTCATAACAATGAGCACTTCGATTTGGTGTTGGTTTCAAGAATTTCTAGGCACTTTCATTTTTGAGCTTAAAATTGATCACTTGATCACACCTCCCCACTAGGAGCTTTTGGACTCCAAAAGTTTACTTCCGTAGTCAATATAAAGAGACAAAACTTAAAGACACCCAAAAACTCAATCCAAAAGGAAAAATTTTCAATTGGTTCCCTTCAGGCTCCAATCAAGGCACTTCACCTTTCTTCTTCGTGAATACCTACTATTGTGGAATGAATTAAGCCAACATTCTTATCGTTGTTGCAGGAAAAAAATACTGATGAGTGGAATCTGAACATTCTCTTTACTCTCATCTTTACACGGCTCAAAAACACTTCATCTTGAAGTTAAATTGTTGAAGACAAACTTGAATCCATCTTGGAATTCAGAAGCAAAATAAACTTGCTTTAACGTCTTCAAGCTGAGTTTGTACATAAAAAGTACACTGTTGTAAAATTTTCCATGATATTATTAGCCTTGCCTACAAAACATATTGACCTTATACAATCTTGAAAACAAAGATTCTATTCACACAAGTTTCAAATTGAATACTTGTATCAGTGAACATATGAAAAACTTGTATACAACTTTGAATGACAATCTTGTAAATTCACAAAAGTCCTTAAACATGTGGACTATAACGAGCCAATACATACATCAATGAAAAGAATATACTTGTTGAACATATTGACAATGATTGTTCACTTTACAAAAGTACCTAAACATGTAATGACAACAAGTAATTACAAAATTTACAAAACAACTTTACAATAAGTCTACCCAAACTTTGCCTTTCCTAGACTTATGTGTTCTCTTCTTGCATCATCTTTATCTTTAAGGTCGCTTAGGATTGTTGTGAGTCCTATTTTCCATCTCTTGTTTCCCTTGCATTATGTAGCATAATCCCTTTACCTTTCTTTGAACGAAGCACTGGATGTAACTTCCAACATTGTTCAGTGTCATGTCCATGCACCTTGCAATGAGTACATAAGAACTTCCTCTTTTCTGCTGACATAGAAGTTCTCTCGTGCGAAGAAAAGTCATTATACTTTATTCCTAAAATTTGGTTAATTATTTTAACCATTATCATAGGTTTCTCACATACATCCACACAGTGGTCAAATGCATCACAAAATGTACAAGGGTACTGATTCCACAAGTATTCAAAATTTCCATGCATTAGAAAACGCTTTTGAGAGTTATACATGTCTCTAGAGTTGCAGCTTCACCAGAGTTGAGTGGGTGATGGCATGAAAGGTCCCTTCAAGTATGCATCTTGCTTGGGAAATGAATTAACATTGTCACAAGGTGGTGACATATCATCCTCAAATGCATGATGTGCCTCAAGCCTTTTGGAGCATTCTCCAAATTCCCTTCGGTCATATCCCAATATCTGATACTTTGGTCTCTCTTCAACCATAATTGGATTGGTATTACCTTGGACATTTATGCCAAGACCTCCACCTTCATATCCCATCTTGGAAAGAAACTTCACACCTATGCCTTTGGTTTGTTGCTCAAAATCTACAAAATAAGTGTTATGCACATAAATGGAAGGAGTAGTACTTGAGATGTTAACTACCTCCTTAAACTTGTCATTCATCTTTTCATCTTTTGATGATGACGATGATGGACAACTTGTAGATGAATCTACCCACCACCTCTTATCCACTTGCATATGATGTGCCTCTTGAAGATTTTTCAATGCACATGCAACATCATCCACATATATTCCAAAACCATTATTTGAACCATGACCACATGCTAGCTTCATTTTGGAGGTTTCTCTTACTGGTACAGGAGTGAAAATTTCTACAACTTTCTCATCAAGAACTTGCTGCAAAACAAAGTGCATGTGCCTCTTCTCCTCTTCAGATATCTCAAACATCCTTCTCAACTCTATGGTCTCCATCCAAAGAGCCAAATTCTACTCCTCTAGCTCTTAGAGCTTCCTTTTGCTGCCCATTCTTGCAACTTGGTCAACTGGTGCTCTGATACTACGCTGATCTGAAATTGGATTAGGTGATTTTTTCCTCTTTTCCAAAATCAAATAAAACAAAAAAATAGGACCGTTTCAATGCTTTGCAAGGTGAAAATGGGTCTTGAAATAACAAGTTTTTCTAACGTCTCTTCAAGTCATGAATTAGTTTTCATATGTAACTTAACATAATGAACATAACAACACATAATCCATGCAAGCATAATGGAGAGCATAACAAAATGTTTGTTGAGGGAGTTCACCCCTCTTGGTCTACATCTCCAGGTTTGTTAACATGACTAGACCACTCATATATACAGTATCAAATGAAGTACATAAACGTTTCTTGTAGGTAAATATGTGGCTATTACCCCTTCAAGGTAATGTTCTCCTACAAATAACTCTCACAAACAACAACAACTCAAAGCATCTCCTACAAAGATGATGTACTTCAATTGAAATGAGATAGAAAGAGCATGTGAACACTTCAATTCAAAATTGAAGCACATGAATAAAATTTCATGTTAAGAGAAGTTGAACCTGAGCTGAACCTTGCAAGTTACAACTACTTTAGTTGACTTCTAAAGGTGAGAATACCCATACAAGGTCTTCTCCAAGCCCAAATACCTTCTACAACTACTAATGAATCCTGACTAATACATACACCTTCAGTCTTAAACCTTCAAAAATACTCTGTATATGTGCTAAAATAAAAAGTTAGAGGTTACCAATGGATTTAGAACATCAAAAAACCACTAAGTGCACTCTTTTAAAGCTCAATTTGGTCAAAACATAAAAAAGATATCAGCTCCCAATCTCTTCCATCAACATGACTCTTAATCATCCTACTAATTTGACCTTCTGTCTAAGGGTCCTACAAATCCGCCCTGAAATTCACTAACTGAGTGAAAAATTGGGCGTCTGTCAGTGCATTCTATTGGATGACTAAATTGCTCAATGATCCCATAAGTACGAAAATTATGGCCATATGGGCCACATAGGATCGAGGGCTAAGCCTTAACGCCCACCCCCACTAGTTAAGCCCTTAAAACTTGAAAACGTGGTTATATGGGATGCCAAGTGTCTAAGGGTTGGGCCAATGACACACCCTAACCGTCAAAGTCCCCGTTCCGCTAGCGTGTGGTCCTGTGGCAGCATATGACCCTGGGGCTGGACCCCACTTTGTAGCACCTTCCTTTGAGTGTCAAACTCTCTGCACCAAGGGTTATATGGCGGTTCATGGAACCTTGGGTTGGGGCTAGGCCTGAGCCCTCAACTCCTCTCTTCCTACGGCTCTATTGGTGGTAAGGTGACCGGGGGCCAGGGCTTAGCCCTGACCCCTCCCCCGAACATCACATTACATAAACTTTAAAAAGAAATGTTCCACCATAGTTTAACAAGGAACACCTGCACCCTAGCAGTAAGGCACCTGACTTGTGGGCATGAGTTCATGAGGTCAAACCCCATGGAGGCTACTGTGGTCCATAAGAATTTTTTTACCTTTGTTGGAGTGCCACGTGTTAGCCCATGACTGGGCAACGTGGAACCACTTCATTGGTCGACATAAACCACAATACGAACTAATCAAATTTGACCATCAACCAATGAACCAGAACCTTCCAAGTGTTATTCTTTCATTGGGTTGTACCCTACACAGTCACCCTGCTGACTCAGTAGTATAGAATCCCAGTTAGCTACCTAGTCAACCACCCTGCTCAAATTTTAGTTGTTTTGCCAAACGATCAATATAGGATAACTTGAGAATACAATGTCAAATTGAGGTGAAATGAACTTCAATGGATTTAAAATGATGACCACTTTGATTTGGTGTTGGTTTCAATAATTTCTGAGAACTTTAAATTTTGAGCTTAAAATTGATCACCTGATCAATTGAGTAACCATTAGCCATAAAGGATTTAATCAAATGAGTGTTTTATTTCTCAAGGAATTGAGGAGAAGAAATTTGAATGGCTCAAGTAATGAGAATTTTTAAAATAGAAAAAATTATAGGATGATGGATTGGCCATAAAGGTATTAGCCTATGTGGGTCTTGTTTATATAAACTTGGAGAGAAATGAAGGCATTAGAAACATGGGAATTTATAACATCTAGAAACATAAGGGGTGTATCTTTTCCCATTTATATAGTAAACTGAATATGGTGTGAAATGCTATTGAAATGATTAGGAAAGCATATTACGGTGGAAATTCCATGAAAGCAAATAAAAAAGGTATTGTTTATGAAACGATAAAAACATTTTGGCTTTATATTCTAAGAGTTTAGGTTCAAATATTTGAGGTTTTCATAAAAATATTAGTGACCACTAGGGCTAAGAAGGACACCATAGTAATCCCTTCAATATGTTCATAATAATGTCCATCAAATGAAAATAATGTAGAGAAAATAATTATTTAAATGTGGTTAAGGGTTTAAGGATCAACTAATCTATCAATCATATCAATAGCTACAGGACAACAATTTTGTTGAACATAGAAACAACATCAAAAGTAACCATACTACCTTATTTATCCAATCGAAGGGTCCTATGCTTTTTAATAAAATCATAATAATCATTAATGAAGGGTGGAGATTTATCAATGAACGGTTGAAGTATTTTAGTGAGAAAGTGACCATAGGAATAACACATATTTCGTTAAATCTGGAATTAAATAGTCGATCTAGAATTTCAAAATAACCAAAAAATTAATTCTAGTGATGTAATTGTAATAAATTATTTCCAAATGTTGAAATGTGGCAACAAGAATATTCCAATTTAATTTATCCTTGAATTAAATTGTGAATTAAAATTGAATTTAGTCTTAACAACTACTTGGAAATAATTAATTAAGTTATTTTGACTTAATTAGTTGGAGAAATTCAAGTGAGAAGCTTTTCTGAAGTCATGCAACAATTATCCCTTAAATTAAGGAGATAATCCTTAAATTAAAGAGATAAGATTGAGTTATATTTGAGTTGTAATTAGTTAACTCAGTTTACTGAGTTAAGTCCAGTTAAATTAGTTCCAAACTATTTGAGGAACTACTATAGAGTTAACAGTCAATTGATGCATGCATGCACTTAACTAGTGTACTCCAGTTAACTGAAGAGTCTCTCATCAGAAACTTATGCATGTCTATTCTGAGAAAGACCTAGTTGAGATTAAAGACAAGGACAATGTACTATCAATTTCATGTGTTTTCCTATAAAGAAAACTCATGCACGTAGTCAAGGTAAGATTCCTTAAGGATTGCGCAGTTTTGACAGTGTGTGAGATCATAAGATCATCCACTTGGTAAATTGAGTTTTTCCACTTCGTGGAAGGAGATCATCCCAGAGGAACAATGCAAGGAAATAGGAGCTTGGAGGGTAGAGAGGAAGGCTTGTGAGAAGCCAAGATTTCCTGTGAGCATCTGTGAGGATTGTACTAAGAGATAGCTAGCTGTGAGAGCTAAGGCTTTGTATAATTCCTATGTATTTCCACCTTGTATGATAATACAGATAGTGGGGTTTTTAGCCGAGGCTTTCCCCAAAGTATTTTCATGTGTATTGTGCGATAGATTCTTCTTCTTTTGGTTATATTGTTCTACTCGATTCATATCGATCTTTAAGCTTCCGCAAATTGATAGTAGAAGTAGGTTATAGTATTTTTCTTTGGTTATATTGCATTATCGAGTTAATCTATAGTCATATTTTCTACATGATCTTAGTGCGAGATTTGTAGAGAATTTGCAGAATTTCTACATGGTATTGGATCCAAGTTTATCGGAGCTATGAACAGTATACGGAGAAGAGAATTCAAAGTTTGAAGTTTTTGGTTTCAGGTGCAAATCGAATTCATATCATACTTCAAGGTTCGCCAATGGCGTTCTATGGCTTGAGACTCGAGTATGCCTTGGAAGGTAGCTCGAATTACATAGCATGGAAAGATAAAATGGAGGTTGTATTTGAAGACAATGGCTTGAAGGAATTCATTGATCAAGAAATCCCAAAGCTAGCTTCAACTAATGCACAATAGTTGGCTGAGTGGAAGAAGTGTGTGGTGAAGGTGAGATAGATCATCCTTGAGGGAGTTCGAGACCATATTGTGTTGAGTCTTCATGGGAAGGATATTACATTTTCAATGTGGAAGACATTGAAGGACCTCTACCAAAACAATAACGACCAGAGGAAATTGGCGCTCAAGGATAAACTTCAAAGAATCAAGATGGAGAAGGGCGATACTATTTCCACATATCTAAACAAGCTCACAACCTACAGAGATGAGCTTAGCAGTGTGGGAATAACTACTGTTGATGATGATATGGTGAGCCTCGCTCTCCTTGGCCTTCCAAAGAGTTGGAATAGCTACCAGGACTCTGTGAATGGAAGGGAGAAACTGCCGGATTGGGAACAACTGTTTTCAAATCTCATGCAGGAGGAGATCAGGAGGAGCACACGAGATGCTTCTTCATCAAAGAATGATGATGAAGAAAATCTGGCCTTAGCAAGTAAAACAAGGAAAGGGAAGGGGAAGTCTTCCAATTCCAAATCAAATTCTTCTCATGGAGGGAAGAAGGGTGACAAGTCTAAAGTGAGATGCTTTAATTGTCACGAGATGGGACATTATGCGACTAATTGCCCATTGAAGAAGTCCAAGAAGGGATCATCGGAAGGAACGGAAGGTGAGGCATTAGCCTCTTGGTTCGAAATGGACTTCACCCTCATCGCATTCATGGTGTCATCAATGATGCGTTGTGTTTGGTATCTTGACAATGGAGCCTCATTCCACATGACTGGTGATAAAATTTTATTCAGTACCTTTGAGGAGAAAGACCTCAAGATGCGCATAGAGATGGGTGACGACAAAAGGTATAATGTTTCAGGAGTGGGAACAGTTGCTTTTCAGAGTGAGCATGGAGCTGCTATCACCTTGACAGATGTGAAGTATGTGCCTGGACTGAAGAGGAACTTGGTATCGGTCGTGATGTTGGAGGACAAAGGCTACGATGTTATCTTCAGTAAAGGAAAGGCGTTCGTAAGACACATAGCGACAACGCAGGCCAAGAGGATGGGGATTTGGGTGAAGAATCTTTATAAACTAGAGGTAGATGATTGTGCAACATTGAGTATGAAAGTAGAATTGGTGCAAAGCCAAGACATTCGCAAGTTTTGGCACAAGCGGTTGGGCCATTTCCATCATGGGGCTTTGAAGATAATGCAACAAATATCTACAGGACTTCCCAAAGGTAAACTTCAGCAATTTGACACATGCAAAGGTTGTACCTTGGGAAAGTACACCAAGTCTTCCTTTCATGATTGAGACAGTCGAGCGAAGGCTACCTTAGAGCGAGTTTATATTGATGTGTGTGGAACATTCTCAACGGAATCCATAGCGAAACAAAGGTATTATGTGATTTTCATTGATGATTATTCTCGTAAATGCTGGATTTATTTCATGTAGAAGAAGGACAAAACCTTCACAAAGTTTTGTGAGTTCAAAGCTTTGGTTAAGAAAGAGTCAGGGAAGAAGATCAAGGCCTTGAGAAGTGACAATGGTGGAGAATATGTCTCTCAAGAGTTTAAGGACTTTTTTGCAACAAAAGGAATTACACGAGAGTTGATGGTACCTCATAACCCACAACAGAATGGGGTGGCCGAGAGGAAGAACAAAACTATTGTAGGGGTAGCACGGGTAATGCTGCATGACCAAGACCTACCACTTCACTTGTGCGCTGAGGCATGCAACACAGTGGTGTATTTGTAGAATAGAAGCCCACATCGCATACATGGGAAGAAGACACGAGAGGAAGCTTTCTCCAGTAAGAGACCAGATGTGGGCCACTTCAAGATCTTTGGCTCATCGGTATATTTCCATGTGACAAAGGATGCACAGAAGAAGCTTGAGCTGACAATAGAGTTGGGGATATTTGTGAGGTACACTGATACACCTCACAACTATCGGGTGTAGTTTCCTACCACTTGAAGGACAGTGGTTTGCAAAGATCTCAAGTTTGATGAGCAGAAGGTCATGCGAATTTCCCTTGAGAGGCAGCTCCAACTACAGGCTATGGAGGAAATGTTGGTTCCTAAGGAGGAGGAGACTTAGACTAATGCAGAGCAACTACATGTAGAGGTTCCAGGAGTGGAGACATCCACTCAAGCAGAGTCATGGATGGAAACGCATAAGAGAAGCTGAAAGATTATTGAAGGATGTGAGAGAGAATGTGGGAGCACCATCTTCTTAGTGTAGACAGAGGAGGTCACCTGAGAGGTACACTAGATACATGGCCCTTGCTGGGGAATGTGTTGAGACCAAGCCATCTTCCTTTGAGGAAGCAGTGCAGCAACCGATTTGGGTTGATGCTATGGTGGAGGAGTATGACTCCATAGTTCATGAAAGTGTTTGGGACGTGGTTCCGAGACCAAAGAACAAGTCAATTGTGAGTTCCCGTTGGCTTTACAAGGTAAAGAAAGTTGTTGATGATGGGAGGATCATGTTGCTGCACTACAATTCCTTTCTTGTTGACAGGGAGTGTTGAAATGTGGCAACAAGAATATTCCAATTTAATTTGTCCTTGAATTAAATTGTGAATTAAAATCGAATTTAGTCTTAACAGCTACTTTGAAATAATTATTTATGTTATTTTGACTTAACTAGTTGGAGAAATTCAAGTTAGAAGCCTTTTTGATGTCATGCAAGAGTTAACTCAATTTACTGAATTAAGTCCTGTTAAATTAGTTCCAAACTGTTTGAGGAACTAATAGAGAGTTAACAGTTACTTGATGCATGCATGCACTCAACTAGTGTACTCCAGTTAACTGAATATTCTCTCATCAGAAACTCATGCATGTCTATTCTGAGAAAGACTTAGTTGAGATTAAAGACAAGGGTAGTGTACTATCAGTTTCATGTGTTTTCCTATAAAGGAAACTCATGCATGCAGTCAAGGGAAGATTCCTTGAGGATTGTGCAGTTCTGATAGTGTGTGAGATCAGGAGATCATGCACTTGGTAAATCGAGTTTTTCCACTTGGTTGAAGGAGATCAACCTAGAGGAACAACACAAGGAAATAGGAGCTTGAAGGGCAGAGAGGAAGGCTCATGAGAAGCTAGGATTGCATGTGAGAATCTATGAGGATTGTACTAAGAGTTGGTTAGCTATGAGAGCTAAGACTTTGTATAATTCCTTTGTATTTCCACCTTGTATGATAATACAGATACTGGGGTTTTTAGCTGAGGCTTTCCCCAAAGTATTTTCATGTGTATTGTGCGATTGATTCTTTTTATTCTGGTTATATTGTTCTTCTTGATTCAAGTCGATCTTTAAGCCTCCGCAAATTGATAGTAGAAGTAGGT
The DNA here is from genome assembly GCA_031772625.1 of Pinus tabuliformis. Taxonomy (NCBI): domain Eukaryota; kingdom Viridiplantae; phylum Streptophyta; class Pinopsida; order Pinales; family Pinaceae; genus Pinus; species Pinus tabuliformis. The sequence continues at coordinate 315,508,203 of CM062814.1, read as the reverse complement.
TATAGTATTTTTCTTTGGTTATATTGCATTATTGGGCTAATCTACAGTCAAATTTTCTACATGATCTTAGTGCGAGATTTGTAGAGAATTTGCAGAATTTCTACACCAAATTCAATGAAATATGTGTTGAATGTGTGTGTTCTCTTATAGCACTAAAAATTAGTCTTACTATGATGTTTCACTTATTTGTTTTTTTTTTTCTCTCTAAATAATAATTCTATTAAAAGGAAAGAAAAACATAATTACAAAGAGGTAGAAGCCTTAGTATAGAGCATCTGAGTGCTTTCAGGTCATCAAAACTATCCCATAATTGGGAAAACCAGTTACAGTGAACAGAAAAAAACCCTACATAGGAGTGGGAATACAACAAAAAGACCAAAATGAGAATATGAGATAACCCATTTTGAAGCAGTCGAGACAAACACCGATATACAGAAAAGCTGTACATGTCAGCAATAGAACCACAGACTACCGAGCCACAGAAACATGAACAAAACCACAGAACCATGAACAGCTGAATCTAACCAGTGAGCAGTAAAAGAACTCTGAGTAGACATGAGGGGGTCCAAGTGGCATTACATGGGGACGTCCTGGTCTAGTGGCTCCTCCACGACGAGGCAAGCATTGCCATACCAAATTTCGCCATCCCTCGCCACGTCACCAGCCACGCTGCCACCTGGAGGATCCAACACAGGACGGGTTCTGCTTGAGCTGCCCACAATGGCCATCGAAATAGTGGCACCATGAGAGCTGCCACCTGGTGGCTGGGTGTCTCCTGGAGTGTCACCCTCCTCATGCTACTCACCACGCCTTTCCGCCTTGCCTTCATTTGCCGAGTTCTGCTCAGAGCCATGGCTGCCCACAACTCTATAGACGCCCTAAGAATTCTCTACCGTGGTACACACAGGAACATGAGGTTGAGCTTATTCTTCAGAGAAAATGATGGTGATACTAGCCGTGATGATGGGCCTGTTTAGGCCGCTTTGAAATCTGAAATGAGTCGACTGGAAGGCATTGTCTGGGAACGGTCTGCTGGACGGGCTGGAGGAAGGAGAATTAGCTTGAGATGAGGTTGGAGAGGCAGGGGGCAGTGGCTGATGAACGGATTGAGCAGCCTGAGAATGCACGTGACCACCACAGCTCCCTCCATGGCGGCTTCTCATGCGATGACGGGCCATGGCTAAGTAGTGAAGGGGAAACTCAGTAGAATAGGTCTCTTTGATGGGAAGCCGAGAATGATCAGCGGGATCCTGGATAGGGTTCAGAGAGCGAGGCTAGGAATGGGAGAAAGGAAACCCAATTCCAAAATCAAGAACCAATAGGAGCCAACAACAATTGCCTGTAACCTTTCTGCTGCAGTGGATTCCTGCATGGAGGGGGTAGAGGCTAGAGGACGGGGTGTAAACAGTGGGGTTGAAGGCCGAATGCACCATGTTTAAACCATCAGCTACCTTGTCTCGGCCGAAGTGAGCATTTAAGTCGTTCTGTGGGCGGACCTGCTCTCGCCTTGGGTGAGCCATCATGTGCCAAGTCTGGGCTTGGATTATAGTGTTCTCCAGCAGCTGGCAAGGCCGAGCGCCATCACACTTAATTAACGACATTAATGAGTTTGGGAATCACCCACATCCGGGTATGTTTCACTTATTTGTTAATGTAAAATATTAATCAATATTTTTTCAAGTTTTTCGATATATTAAAATTTTATTATGGTATTATTTTATGTAGAAAACTAGGAAAGTATAAAAAAAAATCCTAAAAACATGCCATAGTAATAATACCTCCGGTGAATAAACTAATCACAAAATAGATAAATGAATTAAAAAAAAAAAATACTTATTTTTTAATGTAACAGCCCCACCCTACCCCTGTGTTGTACATCTTAGCGAGTGGGACAAGTTATGAGTATGGTAAAGGGTGGTGGGAGTATGTTATGGGTATGTGGACTATGATATTAGGATAGTGAGTTGGAAACATATAAATATATTTTTAGGGTTAGCACACCTACGAATATATGCCTTAAAGGGCTTTCAGATGAGAGAGTCTAGATTTGTAAATATGATGTAAGTTGTTGTACATATATTTTGATAATAAAATGAGATGGTCGTAGGGCCACCTTCACGGTAAAGAGTATGGAAGGCATGTAACTCCATGTTGGTAAAGGAAAAGGGTTGGTGTGTTTGTGTTTGTTGAAAAGGACACCCACGGACCACGTGGCTTCATGGGATGCCACATGGTAGAGTAAGCCAATGCATATTCAAAGGATTTTTTTCCTGTGAGGGAATACGTAATCATTCCTCAATTGTTCAGGAGAATTATTCGACGTCAAGGTGTTGGACAATGACATATTTTTGGTTACCAACTAGTTGGAGATCCACCTGCTTAGGCTCTGGATCCAATAGGGGATTTTTATTCAATATGTCTTGTGGTTTTACTTTGGAACTAATTGGAGTTCTAGTGAACTCAATTTTAGCAACCAACTGGTGAGCCATGTGCTTGGGTTTTGGAATTAGATGGGAGTTTTTTCGGTTCATGTGACCAGTTGGTGATCCTTGTGCTTTGGTTTTAGTACTAACTAGGAACCATGTAGGTTTATGGCCTAGAAGGTTCCTATAAGCCCTCGAAGTAGCATGAGCTACAAGAAGCCCAAAGAGGAGACAAATATGGCTAGCCATCAAGAATTATGAAAGCTTTAGGGAAATTTTGAGGTCTAAAATGGGACTCCTAAGGAAATTATAAAATAATAGTGGAAATAATAAAATAAGATTAGATTACATCATCAAATTTTAGAGGGAAAAAAGAAAAAAACTATTTTTTCAACTCGTATTTTCAACTTATCTCCTTAAGGTTTTACTCAAATTTCCAGTAGGAGTACTTGTTGGATGGAAATTTTAATTCCTCATCTAATGATTACCCATGTTGCATACTTTCGATGGACCCTACTACACGAAAAATGTGAAATACATGAAAATGGTTGTTGCAATCACGTTTTTTCATGTATTTCTAATTTTTTGTGTAGCAGGGTCCATCAAAAGTATGCAACATGGGTACTCCTTGGATGAAGAATTCAATTTTGCATCCAAAGAGTACTCCCACTAGAAAGTTGAGTAAAACCTTAGGGATATAAGTTGAAAATACGAGTTGAAAAAGTAGTTTATTATTTTTTAATATTTTTACTTTTTTACTCCGAAAATGGTGAATAATCCCCCATGGTTGACATCATCATCTTGAATCCTATTGGTTCTTATAAAGTTTATTTTGATTGTGCATTTTTCTTAGGAGGCCCATTTTAGACCTCAAAATTCCCCTAATAGTGGGCACCACCGAGGGAGTACCAGGGTGCAAAGAAGGAGTGTGTCACTTCGATGCAAGTTTTGGGGGAAGCGTGAGCCTATGGCTGGAGGTGTGGTTGTTGGGATCGTTGGTCATTAACGTATAGATATTTTCTTCTTCATATTATTTCCTATGAATTTGCAGCCTCATCTCAAGGCTGACCTGTGGTTGAGATCTATGAACCAAGCGATCTATGCCTAGGTGGAACATGGAGAGTTTGCATTCAATTGGAAATTTTATACAAATAAGTGAGCACTTTCCATTTATATCGTGTCATGTGCCGTGTGTTATTATTATTTTCCATATTATTGAAAAACCCTAGTTATGTTTTGGTATTTATGTATGTGTATTTGATTGTGCATGAATGTAATATGTTCAATTTAAATCCTAATTTTTGTGTGCACAAACCCTTTTCATGGAGTGAAAAAAGGTGATGTGGTTCATGGATTCTGATAATTATGGTTTCCTATGTTAATTATAATTAGTATGCTTGACTCTGAATTAATGTGTGTGTAAGCCTTAAATAAGGTATGCATGTTAATGGCTAAAGCATTACATTGTTTGTTTGTTAAATATACATGTTTTAATGAATCTAGATATAGGGTTAATGTGAGGCAAAAAATATATTGTAGGGTTTGCATAAAGTTGCAAGGACACTTTAAGTCAACCAATTTTTTAAAATTTTGAAATTATATGCTTCCACTCTGACAATTAATGAATTATTTGGTGATTCTTTTTTCTGGGTTAGTAGCATTTCCCGACGACGGGCTGAGGATGCTACAAAGTGGTATTATAGATAGCCTACAATGCTAGGTCAACATGGGCCACATAAAGAACCCAAGCTTCAGCCTTGGGCTTGCTTGTGCTAATAATAGTTACAAGAGAAATCGCTATAGGTTATCCAACAATTCTTTCACGGAAGTTACAGAGGTAGAGATGGCAGAAATTTCCCTAATAACTGAAGACAAGTTCCATGAAAGGGAACCTAGTAGAGTTTGGGAGTTGTTACATGTTAGAAATTAAAAACGTGTGAATTTATCCGTAGAGGGCTATATTCATGCCATTACAAGTTGCACAGTGACGGGAAAATTCTCGTTGTCTAGGTTGTGGGAAAAATCCCTATCAGAATATGGTGATAGAGTGGTTATGCCATATGTAATTCTTGAAGCGCTTAGAGTTGAGGAACTTTTCTATAGAGTCACTACCAAATTTCCTCGAGAGTTTGAAAAATATTTAATATATCGAGTTACATAGCTGCTGCATTTTGAAGATGCTTTGAAATAACATTTGTAAATAATTTTTTTGTTTGAGTATATGTGTTGGCCTAGAAATTCTCGAAAATAGCCAAAAAATTCATGTCTACATCATAAGAGGTGAGTTGAATATGGCTGTCATTGTGAGAATTTCCTTCGTGGCAATATATTCCAAATATTGAAAGCATGTGTTATTTTCATGATTGCCACAACAACGAACAATACATTAAAGTCTATATTGCAATCGCTTCAACTTTCTTTTTGAGATGTGTGCAAGTATTCCAATGATGAAAAACATGCAGATCCATTTCTCTTTAGGTCATGATAGAATGAAATATCTACTTCCACTTTAAACTAATAAAGTATTCCCCTTCATCAAGGTTAGGAGCATTACTATCACAAAAATTCAAGTCTAAGACAAATTTCGTGAGGAGATTGTCCATGATAATAATATTCATGGGTAGAGCTACCATGGTGGCTTCCCTACAAAAGACGAGGATTGGGATTCACCAGTGCTAATTAAATTCAATATTTCTTTTGCTAGAGGAATGTAATGATGCAGTGGTGCTTCAATTCAGATGAAATCTCACTTTGGGATTGGCTATGCTATAAATGTATATAATTATGTGTGTAAAATATAAGAAACCATGGGTTACAAGATACATGTATTTGATCTAAGTTTTAGGATGAACTTGAGGTGGAAACAATTTTCCATGAAAAATGTACTTTTTAATCCTATAGTTGTATTTTTGATTTGTATTGTAAAATTTTAACATTTTATGTTTGTAACATCAGTTCAATAAGGTAGAACATGGATCAATGTTTCAAGTGTGAGCATCCATAAAGGAATGAAATGACATTAACGATGAGGCAAACAAAGTGGGTCACTAGATTCCATAATCTTCATATATACATACAACAACGATTATGTTAAGGGATATGAATTCCATTGGAATCTAGTAGTGATACCTCAACTCAGAGACTCATCGAATAAACATTACATATTCGACTCTATATTATAAAATGCCATGAAGGGGAACACTCTTCTTTGTTTGTCTACCTATTTCAAGAAAAATAAAACCAGGCATAATGTTTTTTGTTTCTCACACTCCACTGGGAGATATCATCTAATGCATGCTCGGTCATCTGTTGAATTATGTATTTTTATTAATGATCACGTCTTCATTTCTTGTTATCATCGAGGAGAAACATAATACCATTGAGAAATTATTATAATCCCTCTAAGGAACATAATAATTCATTAAATGTAAGAAACGACTTCATAATTATGTTCCAAATTCCCACATAGGATCCACAACTTTATTGATAGAATTGTTATTAACTCGTGGTCTCGGAAGGCTCCTAACGATTAAGGAAAAACATTTCTAATTAGCATTATTGAGTTCTTAAAATTAGCACACCTCTACAATCAATATGCACATATATTATTTTACACTTTGAATTGCAGAGGTTCATGGCAATCCGAAGGGCTTGAGTGAAAGATATGAGGATATTTTTGTATAAATTCTTTGAACTCCAATGCCAAAAGAGTTATCACTAGGAATTCATAATCTAGTGAAAATGAGAATGAATGTTAATAGTTCAATTGTATAAATTATGTAGCATCATATGATAACATCAGTGAAACTCACAATGTGTGAGAAAAGTTACCATCTAAGACATATGTGAAGATATAACAGGTGGTGGTAGCAAAGGTGGTATTGTGTGTCATATGGCCAGTTTTACCAAATAGTAAAACCACCCAAAAAGGTAGTATTTGACTCTAAAAATGATGGTTTTGGTGGCTTCCATCGAAACCTAATACCCAATGGTAGGATTCCACAAAAAAATAATGGTTGGGGGCCATGATAGCCATGAGACTATTTGGTCGTGTTAATGGGGGTGCTACTTGCGGCTGATATGTCCTCCTTGTTGTTGATCTCATCCGGACCCTCCCCATCATTGGTCACTTGGGTTAGACATCATGTAGGCTAGGTTGAACATGAGGGTGAGCATGTGGTGGGTGTAATACATACAAGCACTGAGAGCATGGTCACAATTCATGGTCATATTGGTCAGGTTGGTTGAAGGTCTAAGCACCTTCGGGCTAGTACTTGTATCTCCCTCCTTTAAAAGGGCTATCACGGCTTAGAAATTAAGTTTCATGAACCCAATGAATGTTCATTGTAAAAAAAGCTGGAAATCCCTTCTATGAAATTGTCCATAGGGTTTATGTGGGGATAGTGATATATTTTGATCTCTTGATTAAAAGTGATGTATTCATGTATGTTGTTGGTGCAATGAATTCTAAGACATTGGCCATGAGGGTAATTTCTTGTTTGTAGTCACTTTCCCGTGGTGATATTAGTCAACTATATTATACTATTGTGCAGAATGTGAGAGTTGACTAGGTATGACATGGCCATGGTGTACAAGTTTCACGAATATGAACATGGTGAAATTGTTACATAAATAAGTGTTTAGATTTACAACCTTACCTATGGTTGCATTACCTTGCCACTAATATTCCTCAAGTTTCTTGATTTTTAATTATTTAGTATAAGGTGAGAAGGATTGCGATTATAGGGAAACTCCTATGAATGTTATCCAATCAGAGGAATTGATGCACAAATTCAAACAAAATCTACCCTTGTTTCATGGTGATGGAAAGGTTACCATGAATGAACATTTTCATGTGTTATCCAATGCATGCATGATCCTCAAAATAAATGAAAGTGATAGTTGCATCATTTTCTTTTAAAACTCCCTTCAAGGACATGTTGCTTCCTAGTTTTCCAACCTACCTCATGAGTGTTTGTCCACTTGGAATGAACTTTCTTACTAGTTTACATGTACCTTTGGGAAGTTTGAGAGCCCTTGTGATCATCTTAGAAACTTAACTAGTTATGCATAGAAAATGGTGAAAACATTTACAATTTCAATATTAGATTTGTTAGGCTTTGTAACATTATCCCCGAGTTCATTCGATCTACCAATACAGTTTCTTACCTGCATTATTATCATCTCATATGTTATCTTTATCGATGGAAGTTAAAGGAGAGGGACATTCAAAGCCTTGACAAAGCCTTGATCACCTGCATGTATTATGAAGAGAATATTTGTAGAACCGACCTTTCTCCTAACCTTAATGACGTGCATCCTGATCTCTCTTCTTTAACACTTATTATTCAAGATTTATAGGATCAGATGTGTCATCTTAAGAACGGTATTTCAATTCAGGTCTTACCTAAATCCTTCATTGATTCTCGTCAACTGAAACTTGATTGTGACTATTATGCCATTTCTTACCAAGGTTCCCCATGTAATGATGGTGATGATCACGTCATTAGATGTGATAACTGTTCTTTTTCCTTCACATGGATGCTTGTACATTTGAAGGTGATCAAAGTCTACCTCAAAATTGAAATTTTCTCGTTACCTCTCACACATTTTCATGCCATGATATTCATTCTCATATTAATTCTTCTCTCCTCCACCTTGTGTTTGATGACATATATAATGATTGTAGTGACAAATTGTTGAGTTGTGATTGTGGGAAATTCTTTCTTGATTTGAATGTTGAGTTATTCTTTGATAAGCTCAAGAATGAGGTCCTTACTCTTGAAAGGACAGGTTTTGATTGTGAGAAATGTTTTCTTGATATGGATGACAAAACATTATTTAAGGAACTTGAGAATGAAAATTTTAATTTTGACTTTTGGAATGTTTTGTTGTCTTTTGTTCTGAATATGAAATGTTTTGGTTTTGAGAGTCTTCATTTGTTCACGATATGAATAGTGTTCGAAATGATGACTCAGTTTTTGATGTAAATCCTGACTATGATTTGTGACAAATCATTGAGTCGTGATTATGGGAAATGATTTCTTGATTGGAATGATGAGTTATTCTTTGATAATCTCAAGAATGAGGTCCTTACTCTTGAAAGTATAGGTTTTGATTGTGAGAATTTTTTTCTTGATATGGATGACAAAACATTATTTAAGGAACTTGAGAATGAAAATTTTAATTTCGACTTTAGGGATGTTTTGCTTGTATGGTGTGCTAAATATGAAGTGTTTTGGTTTTGAGAGTATTTTTTTTATTCATGATATGAATAATATTTGAAATCATGACTCAACTTTTTTTTGTAAACCCTGACTATAATTTGTCTGCATGTTTTCATGCTTCTAGTCTGAGACATGAGGCAAACAATTCCAAACTTCAATTGAACTACTGCTATCTTTGGAAATTTGGTTAGAATTGACCTCCTAGTCATGGGGGAGCATTCATTCCTATACATTATTGTAATTTTAATGTGTAAAGGGTTGGATTTCGGTGAATTGTAGCATTGTTCTGAGCTCCTAGAGTTGTTGTAATCCTTTTCCTAAAATTCAATAAAATTGGGTTTTGCAAGCTTGGATTCAATCTGCAGATATTATTGTGATGTATTGGCTGGTGTTTGTCTTCTCTGTGTATGTATTTATTTATTTTCCAGTTCTTTCATATCTATTTAGATGTTTAGATTGAGAAATGTGTCAGAATTCATTCTCACAATGCTTTGATTTCTGCCTTCTAACATCTGTTTGTAAAGTCTTCTGCATGGTTTCAAGGTATTCTATAGCTGAGACCTTGATGCCCCACTGAATGTTTCTCTTTCCATCCCACTACAATGACAACCCTCTGATTTTGGCATAGTCCATATGTCTATCTTGCCTTTGTTGATGAATTCCAAAGTGGATTTCCCAGATTTGTTTTCATTTCAAACCTATTGACTCCATGCCCAATGGATCTCTTGGCTTGTGTTGCAAGGAACCAATTTCAATCATTTTACTTTTTAATCCCTAATCTAGCCCCCTGAGTCAAATAGAGGTCAGATCTAGTATTTGATCCAGAGAGAGCCCTCTCTTAGGTTGGAAGTGGCTAGTTACCAACCTAGAAGTGGTTTGAAATGGTTACCTTTGTGGTTCCTCTCCTCAGCCTAGAGGCAATTACAGAGCATTAACACCAGGTGTTGGGCTCTTAATTTGTCATTATTATTACAACTTCTTAACATTCATTTCATCTATTTTCACTATTCTTTTATCACATTATTTACCATAATTTATTATATAATTCCATTTCATAATCATTTACGCTCTTGTAGATAAATAATATCTGATCTCATTTATTTTTAATAATTAATGATTATTATGCATGATTTTGGTTTATTCGTTCGTTATAACATCACTAATGATTTTAGCCTCCAAGATCTCTTCCAGATTGTAGATTTGGTCTTCAACAGATAATTAGCTATTCTGACTCAGGAATTCGCTGGCATAAGAAGTGACAGTTTTGCATTGGACATTCTGGGCAAATGAAAGGGAATCTGGAAAATCCGAGACATGGGTTTTGTTCAGAATGGACCAAACCAGTTTCTAGAGAGCATTTTTCAGAAATTCGGTTTGTGTTGAGAGAAAATCAAGGTTACTTGAAGGACATATTTGCAGATTTGTTGTTGCGGCCGTTTTCCAGAATTGCCCAAATTGTAATAATCAAATTTGACTTGTTCTAGTTGAATCATGATGGACAGATCTCTCATATCTCATCTTGAATATTGAGATCAATTTGTTGCAAGTTTCCTTTGGATGTTTCTATATTTAAAAGACACAATTCAGAGAGGGGGGAGCTAGCTGATGTAAGAATTGATCCCTGTAACGGTGGAACTCTTGTTAATGAAATGTCCAGCCTTCTGATATTTTTCTCAAATATGTGAGTTAAGCACAACCCTGACCAGGGAGTTGGGCCCACTCTTCTGATCAAGTGATGTGTGTGTGTCCTTTTTATGTATATTATTTTACTTGTTGTATTTTCTTTATTATTGTTACAGAATTCCATGGATTGTTGTGAATTATTTTCTTTCTGCAATTTAATTTCCATTATTGTTACAACAATGCTTTGATTTCTTAATTTTGAACCCTTTATTGATGTAGATTGTAACCTTGCCCTCGCATATACTTTGTGCATTACCTTGAAAAATGAACGCACCCGGATTGATGAATTAATGTAGGAAACAGGATTGAATAATTTTTTCATACTCGGACACCAACATTTTGGCGTCATTGCCAGGGAAGGCTAGCAAGGTGCAAGACATGATCTATATCGACCAGAGGGTCAATCTCTCGTCCTAGAGAGGGAATCGTCCTTTGACACCCTACTCCAGGTCCTGAGTGTAGTTATTTTTCCTCCATTTTTGTTTGTTTTTATTTTATAGGATCCACTCTCTCGTCCTAGGGAGGGAAAGAGTTCTCTCACACTGCTCCAGGTCCCCAGCTTAAATTTTTCCTACATTTTTGTTTTGTTTTGTTTTGTTTTTTTTTATTTTTATTTTTTTTAATTTTGGAAAAACTAATCTCTCGTCTTGGGGAGGGAATGGTCCTTTGACGCCCTGCTCCAGGTCTCGAGCTTTAGATTTCCTTCTGTGCATTCTTTTCTTGTTTGGTTTCTTGTCTTGGGGAGGGAAGGGTCTTTTGACACCCTGCTCTAGGTCTTGAGCTTTAGATTTCCTTTCAAATTGTTTTTTTTTTTAATAATTAGGAAGAAAAAGGTAGAAATTTGAAGAAATCTTATCATTTCACTCAAGTGGTGATGTAAGCACCACCCATTCCACTAACAAATTGACAGGAATATTTGAAGGAGGAACCTAAAAGTAGCACATGAAGAACATCTTCTATTATGGTAAGAAATGGCTCACATTGTTACTTTTGAATTCCCTATCAGTGATCTAGGAGGAGTGACACAAATGCACATAATTCCTCCATCTTCTCTACCAAATTTTCATGGTTTGGATAATGAGGACCCAGATACATTTTTATTTGAGTTTGAAGTACTTTGTAGAGGATATGATTATTATACTAATGATCAAAGGTTGAAAGTGTTTCCTCTTACTCTAAAAGGAGCAGCTCTCCGATGGTTCATGAGCCTTGGTGGGAACTGCATCAAAACATGGGAGGACATGAAGAATGTATTCTTGGAGAAGTACCAAGACTATTGCAAGGCCAATGAAGATATTTTCAGTATGATACAAGGGGAAGATGAAAGATTGGAGGACTATTTGGAGTGATTTATATACAACCTTCATAAATCAAAGCATAAGCATTTGGAAAAAGAGATTTTAAAAACACTCATCCTTAAAGGGATCAAAGATGAAATTTTAGAAATCTTAAATCTGATAGAAAAATGTGACGTTTTTCAACTATCATATGATGATGTTTGTGATTTATGCATAAGGTATTCAAGAGGAATATCCAAGGCTCGTAAGAATTCTAGAGAATTTTCTTCTTTCCTTTCCAAATCCGCTACAAGAACAAGAGATATAAGAGATGAAATCAGTGATTTATTTGAACATTTTAAAGTTGATTTTATTTGCTCTCTAAATTCACAATTGCATGTTTTATAGGTTAAGAAAAGTCAAGCAGAAATTGAAGAAGTGATTTTTCCTCAATGCCAAAAGGAGCATCCCATGGATAGTTTCTCTTTCTTACCTAGGATGAAAACAACATTTCCAAGAGATGGAGAAGCCGCAAAAATTTCACAACCATTGAAGCCTTGACCTACATGTATGTTTCAAAACACTTCCTCTCCATTGTCTTACTTGCATAATCTATTATGGAATACTCATGTGTTAGGGCAGCCATGCCAATCTCAATATAACCCCAATCAATCTTGTCCACAAGTTTGGCATGGTTCATCCTATGATTACATGACTACTCTCCCTCATCTTGTAGCACATAAATATCATCCATATTCTTTTCCATCTTTTCAAGAACACCTTTCTTGGATATCAAAATCATCCACACATCCCAATCAACTACATCATCAAAATCCTCCATGCCCTACACAATATCCTGCTCAACTCATTCCACACCCTCACCATAATAAACCAGTACAACATGCTTACAGTGTTGAATTGAAAAATTTACCTACCCTTCCCACCCAACGTATCTCGCATACGCAATTACAGAAAACTTATATCGAGATTGGAAATGTTCCAGATCCAAAAATTGTAAAAGTTATGGAAGAAAAGGAGGTTTCTTCTAGTCTGCGTCAACAAGTTGTTTTAGAAACTCAAGAAATTCATGATATGACAACTATAGGAAATCAAGAAAGTAAAGGATATATTGAAGATTGGTTTCACTCCATCAGTTTTTCGCATCGTTACTCCATGCTTCAACAATTTTTGACACAATATTTTCAAGGGAAGCTGGTCTCTCATACCCTAGTATTTATTGACATGCATTTCTCAAATTTGGGTGTGTATACACTTGAGGCCTTATTTCTAAAATGGCTCCATTAGAAGTACTCTTATACATAAGTATGCTTTATTTTTCAAGGTAGAATAGGTTAGTGTAGAAAATAGAATAAATAAGTATATAAATAATTTTTGTTATATGTAGAACAAGTTGTGTTTGCTGCAACTTGCTGAGTATATCAATATCAATGGTAAATATTTGAATTTAAATGTGTATGTAGATGTATTATATTTAAAAACATATTTCTACAAACACTCATTATCATTTTCAAAAAAAAAAAAAAAAAACTATCATATCTTAGGGCGTGTGGGCTTGATAAAACCACGGAAATCACAGTCGGTACAGTCATGTTTTGAAGAACAAAATGGGAATATTTTCAAAACATATTTCTATCCTAAGTAGCCCTTTATTTCTACCTTCTAATCCAATTTGAATCACTCAATTTGGATTTGAAATGAAAAAGTTATGACCAAAACATTCACAGTATGTTGAGTAGGCAGCTGAGGAACAGAGTTGGGACAGTCTATTTTTGGAGGCCTAAATGACTATATTTTTGAAAATTGTTTCTATGGTATATCTCTTTATTAATCTAATTTACAATTCAATTTGAATCACCCAATTTTTATATCGTATGAAAAAGCTATGACCAAAATATTGACTGTCTATCGTAAATCAACACCTTTAAAACTATGTTTTTCCAACTGTTCATTCGCACATTTGACCCATCAATTCTTCATGATTTAAAAACTTGTTTCTATTGGATATAGCTACGTGAATCTAATTTAATCTCCAATCTGAATTGTTTCAATCCATCATCAAATGAAAACGTTATGCTTAAAATACCAATTGTTGGTCTAAGTTGGGAAATCGAAAATGACTTTGATATGTATGTTGTTGTAAGTAAATTTGACATATCATATCACGAAATTTTTAAAACATGTTTCAATTGGAGATATCCATATTAATTCACTTTCATTTGGCTTTTGAATCACGTAAATCGGATGAAAAACAAAGAAGTTATGATTAAGATACTGTTGGTTAGTATGGTTGGCCACTGCTGTCCCGGAGGTAATAAATTAACTCTACTTTGTTATTTGTTTTCTAGGGATTTGATTTACAGAGTAACTACTTGTTAAAGTTTTTCATATTTATTGGATTTAGGGAGCTCGATCACCTCTCTTTTTTCATGATTACATGTTTTATTACAGGTAGACGCTCGTTTTTTTGCAAGTCCGAGGAGAATAAAGGAGGTCAATTTGTTTTTGAACAAGTGATTATTAAAGGCAATGATAATGAAATAATAGATTTTCATCCCATGATCTATTAAGAAATATAATATCATATAATTTTTATTCTTTCGAGGTGCCATGGAAATTGATCATAAGAGTTCGTTACAAATTATCACTATTATTTTTCACCAACAACATGAAGAATTTTTCATTACCTAATGGATTTATAACAAGAGAAATGGAGAATTGATTTTCATTTGAAGATCCAAGTCATTTCCGCCAAAACATTTTTCCATTCATTTACCATTGACAAATTGAAAGATTGTTGTTTCTTGAAACAGATTGATATTCTCTTAGGAACAACATTGCTGTAATTAAAATCATAGCCATTGCAACTTGAACTATTTATTTATTTACTATTTTTCAATAAAATCTTTGTTTCTTTTCTGATTTATTTTATGATGTTGTTTTTTCTCAAAATAAAAAGAAGTTCTCAAGTTTCATGATGTTGCTCCATATTTATCCATTTGTTCCTGAGTCTTATCAGTATAAGGTTTCCTCAGATCCATTGGGTGTTGTTACTTCGTCATTGCTGTTACTCCTGAAAATTTTCGAAGTGTCGGATGTTGTTACTCCTTGGATGTTGTTACTCTGCCAATGTTGTTACTCCTTGGGCGCTGTTACTCCTGAAAATTTTCTAAGTGTCGTATGCCATTACTCCTTGGATGTTGTTACTTTGCCACTGTTGTTACTCTCAAAAATTTTCTAAGTGTTGGGTGTTGTTACTCCTTGGATGTTGTTACTCCTTGGGTGTTGTTACTCTACCGGTGCTATTACTCCATCGGTGCTGTTACTCCATCACTACTGTTACTTTGCCAGTGTTGTTACTCCGCTAGTGTTGTTACTCCGTCGGTTCAGTGTTGTTACTCTGCCAATGTTGTTACTCCATCACTACTATTACTTCATCACTACTATTATTCTGTCAGTGTTGTTACTCCTCGGATGTTATTACTCCGCTAGTGTTGTTACTCCGGCGGTGTTGTTACTCCGTCACTACTCTTACTCCATCGCTGCTATTACTCCGCAAGTGTTGTTACTCCGTTGGTGCTATTAATCCATCACTGTTGTTACTCTGGCAGTGTTGTTACTCCATTGGTGCTGTTACGCGCCAGTGCTGTTATTCCATCGGTGTTGTTACTCCGCCGGTGCTGTTACTCCACCACTGTTGTTGCTCCACCGTCGTTGTTACTTTTCCAGTGCTATTACTCCATCGGTGTTGTTACTCTGCCGGTGGTGTTACTTCGCCGCTGCTGTTATTCCGTCACTATTGTTATTTCACCGTTGTTGTTACTCCGCCAGTGCTGTTACTCCGTTGGTGTTGTTACTCCGCCAGTGCTTTTACTTCACCACTATTGTGACTCCACCACTACTGTTACTAAGCCAGTGTTGTTACTCCACTGCTACTATTATTCTGCCAGTGTTGTTACCTGCTGGTGCTGTTACTCCGTTGATGCTGTTACTACTGAAATTTTTCTAAGTACCCGGTGTTGTTACTCCTTCAGAGTTGTTACTCTTTCAGTGATGTTCCTCCTCTGGTGCTGCTACTCCATGGTGAAATTTTTTCTAAGTACCCAGTGTTGTTACTCTACAAATGTTGATACTCCATCAAGGTAAGTCTTCAGGTACGTCCCTAATTAACTCCGTGTATTTGATTGATGTTTCAATTATGACGGAGGACGGTCATATATTAGTTAGCGAGAGGTGTTGCATTTGATAGAAAATGTATTATATTTAGTATTAATGATGTCATGTCATCATTGTTATTAAAATTCCACGTCAGCTCATACATCTCACGATTATTACCAGCATAATCCATAACAATCCGTGACCCCCACTTATCCACACACATTGGAACTTGAATCATGCACGACGACATTAACTTGGTGAATGGGGAAATACATTTAATTGTCTAGGTTCTCTTTGACATAGTGATTGGGTAGTCAATTTATCTTCTTTTATCTATAAACATAATTTTATTTTTTAAGGAATAATTATGAAAAGATTATTTCATCATGACAACTTTCAACTTTCCTAATTTGTCAAGTCCCTGATTTTGTAAAATTTATGATGATGACCACAAAATTGTACTTAAATCTTTCCATCACTATCTAATGAATTATTCCTCAAACCCAAATCTTAACAAACAAAAATATATTTATCAACATTATTTGAAGGTTATTAGTATTTGAGAATCAAAATTACCCGAGTTGAAAATAGTTACTACAAAACGTTTTACGCCATCCCTATCTCTTAAGGAGCTGGCTTGCCACCGCATCTATTAAGTGATTTTTTGTCGATTAAGAATAACCATAGTTAAATTTTAAACATAAATAGTCAACTGGAGGATAGGAGGTCTCATCACGAGTCGACCTACCATGATCATAGGTCCTAATAGAGTGACATTACCACTACTGGTCACCAAGCTGGGGTAATGGCCTTCGGTCATAAAACTGAAGGACAAGAGGTCTCATCATGAGTCGACTTGTTCACTTTTATTAGTTCCTGTGAATGGCATTGTTATTAACTAGTTACCAAGCCAGAACAATCATCTTCAGTAGACATCTAAGTAAATTGAAATGATTTTGTAACTATGTACTTATTTCTAATAGATGGGACACTGGCATCTCAATGGGTTAAAAAGGAATCCCTGTCGAGGCTATTGACGCCTGCTAGAAGCAGTGGCCATGCCTATGGTATATTCAATACTATGATCTACTTGGTTACCTTGTTTTCTCAAAACTAACTGCTGATAATGCCACTGTTTCATATATAAGGTATGCTAGAACTCATGGTTCATGGGGTAATATTTAATCAATTCTTAGATAATGGTGTTTATGGTTTATATCTATTATTGAGTTATCAATATTTACTTTACATGTTAGGGATGAAAATTTTAGGATATTTGATATTTGACGTTTTCTATTATCTAATCTATCATTCTTTTATTCTACAAGTTTCATATCTTTAACCAAAGATAGTTTCTTTACCCAACCAATCTCTATTTAATCCTAGCTTAACAACACTACTATTATTTTGAGGAAGGATGAAGAGGCCTAATTCTGATTTTGAATCCTGATGAATAACTGATTGAGGATACTCATGAGATGTGCTATAGAAATCTTGATGACAGGGAAACTAACCAGTTTGGGGGGAGGAAATCTTGCTACACTTTCTAATTACTTTCTTTGAGCTTGCATGGTTTCCACCTTTTGCATCACTTGCAAAAGCTCAACCTACATTAGCTTCAACAAACGTTAATCCATAGATGTCATTCCACATTATTTTGTTGAAAGCAACAATTGAGGTGAAATAACATGAGTGCTTGATTTATTAAAATTTTAGAAGAATTTCATAAAAAAAAACCACTGAGCATTATTCACTCATATTTTTCAAACCATTATTTCCCCTACTTTATACAGAGGCATTGGGTTTCATGTCGACATGCAACATATTCAGTTTGGGGGAATGTTGGGCTCTTAATTTGTCATTATTATTACCACTTCTTAACATTCATTTCATCTATTTTCACTATTCTTGTATCAAATTATTTACCATAATTTATTATATAATTCCATTTCATAATCATTTATGCTCTTGTGGATAAATGATATCTAATTTCATTTATTTTTAATAATTAATTATTATTATGCATGATTTTGGTTTATTCATTCGTTATAACCTCATGATTGTAGCCTCCAAGATCTCTTCCAGATTGCAGATTTGGTCTTCAACAAATAATTAAGTATTCCAACTCAAGAATTCGCTGGCATAAGAAGTGACAGTTTTACGTTGGATGTTTTGGGCAAATGGAAACGAATATGGAAAATCCGAGACGTCGGTTTTGTTCAGAACGGACCAGATTAGTTTCCCAATGAGAAGTTTTCAGAAATTTGGTTTGTATTGAAAGAAAATCAAGGTTCTTCGAAGGACATATTTTCATATTTGTTGTTGCGGTTGTTTTTCAGAATTGCCCAAATTGTAGTAATCAAATTCGACTTGTTCTAGCTGAATCGTGATGGACAGATCTCTCAGATCTCATCCTGAATATTCAGATCAGTTTGTTGCAAGTTTCCTTTGGATGTTTGCATATTTAAAAGACACAATTCATAGATAGGGGGGAGCTAGCTGATGTTATAATTAAGCCTTGTAACAGTGGAACTCTTGTTAATGAAATTTCTAGCCTTATAATATTTTTCTCAAATATGTGAGTTAAGCACAGCCCTGACCAAGGAGTTCGGCCCACTCTTCTGATCAGGTTTTGTGCTTGTGTCCTTTTTATGAATATTGTTTTACTTGTTGTATTTTCTTTATTGTTGTTACAAATTTCCATAGATTGTTGTGAATGGTTTTCTTTCTGCAATTTAATTTCCATTACTGTTACAACGATGCTTTGATTTGTTAATCGCGAACCCTTGATTGATGTAGATTGTAACCTTGCCCCTGCATATACTTTGCATGTTACCTTGAAAAATATACGCACCTGGATTGATGAATTAATGTAGGAAATGCGATTGAATAATTTGTTCATACTCGAACACCAACACCAGTAATCCATATCACTGCCATAGTTGTTGGTAATGAAATCTTCAGAACTATTATGAAATTTCATAGGGCTTATCCAATACAACCTCAATGGGATTTGCTAGATGTCAAGCCTAGATACTCTCAGTCTGCTCCAAAGATCTTACCCACCAGTTTCTTCAAAAGTGACTATCTCGAGATCATAAGAAAGCCCATTATTGCAATATTGTGTGACCAAAAACAAGTTTTAGTACTCTCTCTTGTATTCATTGTTGCTACTCTTTTTCTCCTTGAATCTTATCATTTATTCTAGGCCAAAATTAATTATTCATTACCTCTTCTTGGTTTCTCTAGATCATTGCATGGTGAATTTCACAATTATGAATCCGAGTCCCCAACTACCTCACCCACAGTCAAATCACTGGTGGAATTCCTTATAACATCAGCTATGTCCATAAGAAAAAGGTGAGGCATAGTGTTCCAAAGGTGGGGAGAGGCCTAAGACACGCTCGGGAAACCATTTTAAACAGTGAACAGAAACATGAGTTGCGATATTCTTTTGTTCCATCCGACTACATCTACTAAAACGCCCATGCCTTTTATAAGAGCTACAGATAAATCGAAAATTGTGTCAAGATATTCATGTAACGAGAGGGGGAACAACCTCTGGTACACAACGAAAAATGCATAAATATCACAAAGGGAATATTTATTCACAAACGTGAGATAAGAAGTCGAGTTGTGACATCGAATCCAGAGGATGGACATCATTATTTTCTTCATTGTAGCATAACCGTGTTAAGAGTTTACTTTTACAAGCCCAAGGTATGTGATGTCCCAACCTTGAAATGATATGGGAGATTACATTAAAAATAATACCCTTATTGGAACCAAAGTCCGAGAGATGATTATTTCACACTATCATGCCATGATTGGGGGCTTTATGCATCTCAGGCAAGTCCACTCTTGTACCATAATTCAATTCATGTTTTATGTAACGCCAAAATTTGATAAGGATTCAATTCTACAAAATATGTAATGCTTCGAGACGTGAATTTGGGACAAGGTGGAATAACTAGCTTGCTTGGTGGTCCATCTACACTATAGAGGTCTTTGTTAAATTATTTGTTGGTGGAAACCATGAACCTGTCAAGACCATATTGTTTAAGCATTAAGAGAACGAGCTTGATGATGATATGCAAGTCCATAGTTATGTCCACATTTATCTTCCCAAGGATTTTTCATATCTTGATTTTATGAAGAAGAGTAGATATTGCCTATACCCAAGTGGATATGAAGTGCCCAGCCCACAAATTCTGGAGATAATTTATAGTCCATGTGCACCATTACTAATTTCAAAATACTATACTCTTCCCTTATGTGATGTGTTGCAATCTATGTTGGTAAATATGTATGTCCAGAGGCAAAGTAAACTAAAGCAAGTTAGTCATGTCTTTGATCATCCGTGGCACACACTATCTTTGTTGAAGTTCATGTTTTACATGTTTATGCAATTCCATAATTTTATGGAGGTTGAATATATTTTTGTTGCATTTCCATTGAAAGACAAGAAGGATACTCGATTCCTCTTTATAAAAATTTCAAATATGTTATGCCAAGAGCTCTAAATGTGGCATAAATAGAACATTGATTTGGTGATCTCATGCTAACCTCGAGAGCTTTAGAAATATGAGTGGATTTAGTTTCAACCTATATGGTTGAGATGAATTAGCTAGAAAACATGTTTTGTTTGAGCATGGCTGAAGGAAGTGCAATTCTTGATGTAATGATTGCAATGGGTGCCACGATAATTCACAAAGATAAGCCACCATATTTGTACCAGGAAAACTAATAAGCAAACTATTTCATCCTAGTTATGGGTCAACCACATAAAACCCTATGCCAACGAAGTCCGATCGCACACTATTCACATCATAATTGGCCCACCAACATTATAGGGTATCTCTATCCTCAACTCTTTGTTCATCATGGTTATTGGTCAACTGCACAAAACCCTTGTCCTCGAAATCCATTTGCTTGGCCACACGCTATCAATATCCTGGTTATGGGTCAACCACACAAAACCCTTTGCCAACAAAGTCCATTTTCTTAGTCGCACGATGTTCACATCACAGTTGGCCCACCAACATTACAAGGTATCTCTATCCTCAACTCTTTGTTCATTATGGTTATGGGTAAATTGCACAAAATCCTTGTCCTCAAAACCCTTTTGCTTGGCCACACACTATAAATATCACAGTTAGCTCACAAGAATTACAGGGTATCTCCATCCTCGGATCTCTATGCATCATGTTTATGGGTCATCCAAACACCCTCAATTCTGGGTCACCCACCAACCCTTGGTTATGGGTCAACCACGCAAAACCCTTGTCTTCAACAACACTTGGTTATCCACAACTCCGGAGGTAACTTCATGCAATGGGGACCATTTATTCTTAAGGGACGAGGAATGATCTGAATGGAAACTCACCCATAATATTATCCACCCATGGTAACATAACTAAAAAAGGCTATAAATAACCAACCTCACTTCGTAAGAGAACATATTGTCCAAAAACATGTAGTTGCAGTCATCATTATGATTTGATAAAAAATAGTGTTCTGATTTATTTTATGGGTTGGTTTACTGTATGAGTTTCTTTCCTTATTACGGAAATTACTCAGATATTGGGACCCCCCAAATTCAGATCATTTACTGTCACTTTTGTTTTATTCAGTTTATTTTGTCCTTGTTCCATTAATGATTGATCAAACTTCCTTCCCTAATCTGTATTCCCTATTGTTGTTATAAAGAAAGGTGAATTTTGGTTGAATTTGAATCAATTAACAGTGAGAAAGAAGCAGTATTCATATATAACTTATCACTAACATACCAAGTTTTTGATTAGAATGGGGAACACAACAAATCTTTGAAATTATTTTGTGCTCATCATTATAGAGTCTGCTAAAGTAATCTTCGATCTTCTCATGCAAACGTTGTCGCTTGAAGGAAACACTAGTCACAAAAGTATAGTTTCATTTCTTCCCCTTCTTTCTTTTGAATGCACTAGCCTACCCTGTGTGCCCCCCTTGAAGACTTGTCCTCTACATCAATAACCACTTTGTTCTCATCCCTTTATCCTGATTTCTTCATCCCCTTTACCCTCTTAGCTTTTCCCCTTCTCAACTTCTTGGTATCACCAATTTTTTTCTAAGTTATGATTTGCACGGTGCAAAACACCTCGTGGAGTCGCAAATGTTGATGCACATCAACATTTAAAAAATTATGCAAATCATTGCAAGTGTCTTCCTATCCTCAACTCCATTTATACGAGTGTTGCGTGACTTGTTAATTATAATCCTTCATGAAATCAAAAGAAAAGAGAAACATCCTCTTCCTTCCTCCAAAATAAAAAGGGTCTCCTTAATTCCCATTGAAAAATATACTCCATTTCCTATCATAAGATCAGATAACTTAAGGAGGAATGAGTTATCAATGAAGTTATTTATAAAAAAAGAATTCCCCTTTTCATAGAAAAAAAAAATGACTATAATTTATACATCATAATTTATTGTTATAATTTATATATCAAAAGTAATTTTCCCTTATCCTACAAGCCTCATGGCTTTGATGAACATTATTTTGAAGTCAATCTAGTTTTGGTTCGAGCCCTTTTTATCAAAAGGATTGGTATCTAAAAATTATCATTGTGCCTTTACAACTCAATTCCCCTTATTAAATATTTGTTGAGCTCATACACCGTGATAAATTCAAACTCACATCCCAAGGTCTCCCAATGAACTAAATCATCATTGAACAAGGAAATTGTGGCGATAGTCTATATACAATATATGGCTCACACACAGTCCATGTAGTATATATCGTGATTGATAAAAGCACTTACACAAAATAAGTTGCTCGATGTTACGTAATGAAGGTTATATGTAGATATGAAAAGAAAAAAAACCGAATAAAGACAAATATTTATGGTACAATCTGAGGTTGAGAAAGTGGTTTCCAACAACCCATAGTGAGTTCCTGTTGCGAACGCATAAAATCACAACCCCAAAAGAACATTCTCTCTTGTATATGGAATGGAACTTTTTCGAGTAGTAGTGAGGATTTTGAGAGGATTTTGCAACACCATTCCAAAGAAGAAGCAAAAGCCCCTCCTATGCCTCATAAAATAGAAGTTCTTTGGACAAATATTGATTCAACGACTCATTCACACGGTAGACATATGAGATCGTGATGAAAATAATACATCGCTTTAGACCTAAGTTCCTTAGGATTGTGGAAGGTCCACCATAGTGCTACAATGATTATGAATTCAAGCACATATGCTTCCTCTCTCAAGGACTAATCGAGGAAAACTTGAGTTTTGCAGTTGACACTGAGCTAGCGGATGATATATTTATGGATGTTTGTATTGAAGCCTCATATGTTGACTCATGGTTGAATATCAATATTTTCATGACCGAACAATGATTCTTGCACCTGTATGCAAAGTTATTTTCCAAGGGAATATGTTAGAAAGAGAGTTTTATTATTGTTGAGCGTAATCTTTATAGTCAAGGGATCGATACAAATTCTATTTTTATTATTTTTTTCCACTGTTATATGTTTCTATGATGTCAAGTTTATTCCACGTATTGCAATTCCAACAAGGATTGTTTTACTGCTTGCAATGTATACATATTCTATATATCAGTTATAGGAAGAAAGGTTTTACCTCTTGGCTAAGTCAGGAGAGGCAGCATGAGTATTTAAATTGAGAGACAATTTTAGTTAATGAAGAAGATAGACGAGGATGGTTTAAGTGGAAGTCTCCAAGGATTACAGCAGAAGCGAGAGGTCCTATCTGAGAAACTTCTTTGTGAAAACTTAAAGGTTTTTCTATGGTATTTTCTTCACCATTAAAAAACTTTCATCATGTATGATACTGCAACTATAGGGGGTTATAATTTGGTTCTTTGTATTGACTTTAGAGCTATATTTGTATATTTCTAGTTTGATAGATTAGATAAGTATGTATTTAAAAGAAAAAGGAGGCATAAGAAAAATTATATTTGTTAATTGGCATAAAAATGAAAACAAATACATGTACACCAAATAATGAAGTTTTAAACAAAGCATGAGACAATTTCCAAATGAATGCAACCGCCAAGCTTTCATATAACGACCAATCGAAGAGGATCAAGACCATTTATTTTCCTTCACTTATTCAAATATACTAAACAAGAAGTAATAAGTAAATAAATACGTCTTCACTTATTCATCTATGTGTTTAATGTTTGTCATAAATAAGGTGAGTTACAATCTATTTAGTTAGAGAAGTATTTTAGTCAATTCATTTTTTAACGTGGGGTTAGGATAGTTAGGTTTTTCTTTCCTTTTCCTTGCATCTATCAACATCACTAGCTGCATAACTCTTCCTATACAGTTGTGACTTCTTAATAAGTGAGAGGGTTGACTTTCACCATTTTTAGCATGGATTTAACCCCTACTCATGCGGCTACAAAGTTTAGTATAGTGATCTTGGTCCGGATTTTTTGATAGTTCGAGCAAGATTTTGATAGGATCTCCTGCCCCCTTGTCTTTCTTCTCATCTGCCATGGGAGGCCTTTAGGATTTGCGAGGCTGGTCTTGCAAAGGTTCGACTAGTTCAAGCCCTAACTCCTTATATCTCGACCTCGTTGGGGACATGCAAAGAAAAATAGAGAAAAAACATACCGCTCTAATACCACTGATCCAGACTTAAATAGGAACGCAACAAATTACCGAGATAACCATAAACACAAATATGCAACGGAAATAATACTTCATTTCATTAATGTAAAATACTAAAATATGCTTACAAACAGAAATGGAAATAACCAAGTTAGGGCGATGGTAGCTTATCTCTTAGAAGAGATGTGGCAGCTACATGCCTCTAAAATGTGTTACAATGAGGCTCAAAGGCCTAATATTTATTGTTGATAAATGATGGAAAATCCTAAACATCCAAAAACCTAACCCTAGGAGATGAAGCGCCAAACTATGGGCCCCGTTTGGGTAAATTGGTACATCAACTTCCCAGGGTCGTAACTTTGGCATACGATCTCCGTTTGACACGCACAATACCTCGTTAGAAAGATCTATCCAAGGAATACAATGTTCGAGTGAGAATCATTAGGCCATGGACCCAGGTTGCTCCCAGGTTTCCCAAAAAGCATCGTCTAGGGCCTCAAAACGGCTCTGGAAGTTTAGGACTCGAAGAACTGCCAAAAATAATAAATTGTGCTACAATTAAGGAAACTCAAAAACTAAAATAGAAAGTTGTGGGGGTCCAAGTGGGATAGTTGGGTGGCCACCAACATCCACCTAGATCAGTTCAAGTCACCTGTTGAAAAATTCGAGATGTTGATGCAGTGATGGAGCGACATTTCATTTCAAAAACATCAATAGATTGGACTATGCCTTCTTAGTGTTTGAATGAAAGACATTATATATATATATATATATATATATATATATATATATATATATATATATATATATATATATATATATATATATATATATATATATATATATATATATATATTTCAAAATATCTTTCATTCATAAATGATTGGTACTGACACTAGTCGAAATTTGAACCACATAGGCCAATAAGATGCCCTGAGTTTTTTGGTATACATGTGTGTGTGTGTGCCAATCATTTGGGATTGAAAGAGATTTTGAAATATATATAAACACAACATTTAATATTAGTATATGTGGCACAAACCGTGCCTTGTATATTTGTTTTACATGACTTGAAATATCACCATAGGTAGCAGCAGTCATTTACAATTTTGATTCCTTATGTTTAAGTCAATGTAGGTAGGGAAAATGAAATAGAGAATGCTACTAATATTTTTAATAAATGGTGGGAAATCAACATGTTGTTGATGTTGTTATATATAATACCCTAATAGATTACCTTTGCAAGAGAAGGAATTACACCCAATCATATTACATATAATATTATCATAAATGGTGTTACAAAATAGAAAATAGGGATGAAATTACTTGTGTTGTTTCTAATTAAGTATCTACCAAATGTTTTCTTGCATGTTCAACTTTTTATTCACTGTGTTGTTGCTCAAAATGTGCCTCCATTTCCGAGAATTCTTTTAGTATACTAGAACTAGAGAGTCTAGAAGTGCAAACCTCCATGTTTGTGGTGGACATCAGCTATAATAAAAGCAATGGAAATTGTTGAAAAAGCATTTCGTTTATCATCACAATGTGTATCAAAAAACAAGTCTAGTCAATATTTCATTATCTTATAAACTTAGCACAACAGAGTCTCACCCGAAATAATGAATGTAATAAGGAAATAAAACTAGGTAGTAGTTATTGAGAATATTTTTGAGTTGATTATATATTTATGAAATGGAAAGATCATGTGGCACGTTGTAGATGCCACCCTACATGTTTTTCTATCTAATCTCCTTGATAGAAGAATATGTTAGGCAGATGATCTGTATGTGAACTGTGTATGGGAAGTCTGAAATGTGAACTAACAGGGTTGTCCCTGATACTGTAATACTTATCAATTTTATATTTGGAGCTTGCAAGATGGGTAACACCCATGAAACTCTAAAATTTTATGATGTAATGTAGAAAATAATTATGCTCAACATTGACACTATATAGTTAAATTTGTTGCCTAGTTATATAGGCAATATGCAAGTAGTTGTAATGTTACATCAAGAGAGGGTTAGAAGGGAAAAACACTTCATTTTATTGCTTATAAAAAATTATTAAATTATGTATTTAGTGAGGTGGGAAATGTATTTAGGAAGTTGTGCCAAAAAATGGAAAAACTAAGGTATGGTCTTCCATACCAGACATGAAGCATGGTAGCCTCTCTACATGGAATGAGGGAAATCAAATTATTATTTATTTATTAACAAAATTTCCAAGGAACCATCCAAATAGAGTTTCAGGCATGGAATAAAAGGATCATTATTAATTTTACTTATATGCCCTAAAATGAGAAATAAGGGTTGTAGAATTAAAGTAGTTGTGTATGAGTGTAAGTCAGACATTGGAAAGAAGAACACTTGGCTACAAAATAGGTTCATGCACAAGGTATCATAGGGTTGTGACAATATATACAAATTTTGTAACAAGATCCTATACAAGTTTTGTTATAGGGATAAAGGTTGTATAACCAGGATGCAGGTGGTATAATAGTTTTTACATAGGGAATAATGAATTAGTAACAGGTTGTAGCAAATTTGTCACATGTTGGTGAAATTTTCCTTACAAGATATAACATGTCATAATCAATTTATGACAACTTATAAAATTTTTATGAAAGGTACTACCATAGGTGTTAAATATGTAACAAATATATGATAGATTTGTGATAGGTTATGATAGGTTTCCTTATCGGTCATGGTAGATACAAAATAGGATTGTGGCTAGGCCATAATGGGTGTTATGGCAAGATTATGATAATTTATGATAAGTTTTATGAAATTTCATAACATGTATATACAATATGGATATAATTAGAATATTACATGTGTTAATAATTACATTTAGTACATATTAAGGACCAGTAATAATAATTGATGGGATTCCAAATTAGACATAAATTAAGGCCCATATGACCATCCATCAACAAATTAAACCTCTCGTTTTTCATTATATGACATATTTGTAGCTTTAATATGTTCATTACGAAGGTTTAGAGATAATTTCATATTTGTGTCTAATATTATTTATTTTTGTAGAATATTGTGAGAATATTAGGTAGATTATAAAGATTTGGAGGAGGAGATAATCTAGGGGCTTTCTCCTTACAACAAGAGGATCATTATTGTAAATGAACCAAATATCATGAAATTATTGAAAAATTATGGATCTCTAGTGATTGAGAAAATATAGGAATGTGTTCCCTGTCATTTAATGCAGATTCCTAGTGTTGGGAACCAGATCCAGTATTTGAGGGATTTTGGAGGGGAAAGCTTCCTCCTTTAAAGGAGAATTCTTCCTTATCATTTTGTATAAGTACCAATTCAAATTTTCCTCTGGAGGTAGGTATTTCTTAGTCTTCTTGTGGAGAAAACTTTAGCAACTCCACTTTCATTTCTATCAGGGATGTACTTGGATTGATTAAAATAAAGAAGTTTGGTGCCATTTTTAGCTTATAAAGATTATTTTTCTTCATAGGAATATGATTTTCCTTGGGATTGTTGTCCCAGGAGTCTCAGATCTCCCTTTTACAATTTCTGTATGTCCTTTAAATGTCTTTTTCACTTGCATCTTTTATTTCTGCATTTACCATTCATGCTTCTTTTGTTGTAGGTTACATTGGTTAAATGATTGAAATGAGTTTTTTTTTTAGGTTATTCACATATCCACAATCATGATTCATCCTTATAATATCTTTGAAAATTCATCTTCATCATTGAGCTACTTGGATTTTGTTACTAGTTCACGAATCTAGAATTTTAGGAAGTCCCTTGTAGCAAAATAGTAGCAAAATAGTAGTAATTTTATGCTTTTTTTAGAACATGTTAATGAGATTAATTTGATTTGAATAAACTTCTATTTGGTCATAAAAAAATTCAAGATAATAACAAAATTTACCCCATACAATTTGCACTTGATTAGTTTAGGCATTTGGTAGGTTAACTAGCTCACTAGTTCTCGAATTTCTAGTTTTTAGAGTAGTAATTTTCTGTTATTTTTTAGCACATGTTAACAGGGGTACTTTGGAGTGATTCCACTTGGAATGGAGTCCTAATACCTCCTATGTAATAACAAAAATTTTCCCATCTCGTTTTCATTTGATTTACTTTGGAATTCAGCAAGGTATCTCCTCCTGTACCACCTCATGTAGCACTCTTGTAGCCCTCCTATAACATGTGTAAACTTGACCAAATTTGCTCCAAAATCTTGGTTTCTTTTATTAGGATTGAATAATTACCCCTAGTATCTAAATCCATGATTGGGGAAGAATAAACACCACTAAGGGCTTGACTTTTTACTATGTATATTAGGCTTATTTCTTTGAATTTATTCTCTTAAGATTTCATTTACAAATTGTTGTTCTTGCATAGGATTAGTTTCTTTTCAAGGAAACTTTTCACATTATGCAATTAGACTAACAATTCAAATTGTTTCAAGTAGTGCAAGGTTTACACTCTGCAAATAGAAAAATACTTTTCATTCTTGCAAATAGCATAACCTTTACCTTCTTGCAATTAGGACTAGTGTTTACATTTGAGCAAGTAGCCTTTCCATTTCTTGAAAATAGAGTAACATTTTCATTTATGCAATTAGCTTAGGATTTTATTTCATGACGTTCACTCCATTAAATCGAAACAACGAAAAAAGGACACATTGTATGATGCACATATAGTGCCAATACCTCTTAATTTTGTATGAACATCGGGTCGATAATTTAAGTTGGTAGCCTCGGGAGTTGCAACATTCTTGTTGCAATACCGGGGCTCATCAATAATTACCTTGGTATTAGGTTCTTATTTCATACAACATGGAAAATAATGCTTATAGGAATAGGTTAACACAATTTTAGTAGGTTAATCTATTGTATAAATTCAAAGAAAGAAGCAAGAGTAATGGAATCCAAAGATGCGGAAACAATAATAAATGACATCGATTACATGTACAAATTGT
The DNA here is from genome assembly GCA_031772625.1 of Pinus tabuliformis. NCBI lineage: Eukaryota > Viridiplantae > Streptophyta > Pinopsida > Pinales > Pinaceae > Pinus > Pinus tabuliformis. The sequence continues at coordinate 315,478,835 of CM062814.1, read as the reverse complement.
ATACAGGTACAACAATTAGTGAGACTAAAGTGGGTTTATATGAAAAAAATATATGAAGAGATTTTATGCAAGGATAATATACAATATTGGCATGTAGGAATATTTCTTTGTAGTGGAGGGACATAAATTCCAACATTGCATAAAATTCTCATAGTTGTTGCACTGCATGAAAATCATATTACATGTTTCTTTTATGAGTGTTGCATGTGTCTCATTGATGTTTCTCTCTCAAGGAAAAATGTATATGTATATGTACTCATATATACATATATATAGAGAGAGATATGCAAAATTTAATTGTTTCATATATTAATGTTATGTGTTTTATGTCCTGTAGGTGTGATGATGGTGTTGGGACTATAGACTCGTTAGCATGCGGTAAGGACCTCTAGAATTTTTTATCTACAAATGGAAACAAAAGAAAGGAGGATTCCCAAGGATCATATCAATTTCCTTTGTAGTAGGAGATTCAAATTATGGCGACATGATGGAATAAGGAAAATGCATAATTAAGGTGGGGCGGTGGGGGGGGGGGGGGGGGGGGGAATCTAGGACCCATGCCCAACCCCTGTGTTGTAGATGTTAGTGAATGGCTAGATTTATGAGTATGGTTAAGGGAGGTGGGGTTGTGTAATGGGTCTGAAGACCATGATATTAGGCTAGTGGGTTGTAAACATGTAAATATATTTTTAGGGATAATGTGCCCAGGAATATATGGCTTTAAATGTTGTCAGGCTAGGGAGCCTAGATTTGTAGATATAATGTAAATTATCATGTACATATTTTAATAATAAAATGAGCTAGCTATGGATCCCACACTACAGTAAAGCGTATGAGGGGCATGTAGCTCTATGGTGTAAAAGGCAACATGTTGGTGTGTTTGATGTTGGGAGAAAAGGAAACCCAGGGCCCACATGGCTTTAGGGGGTGTCACATGATAGGGTAAGGCCATGCATATTTAAAGTAGTTTGTTTTCTTATGAGGGAATGCATAATAAATCCTCATTAACTTAGAAGCATTCATCAACGACAAGGAGTTAGACAATGATTGGTTTTTGGTTATGAACTGGTTAGTGAGCCCTATGCTTGGGTTGTTGTATCAATTGGGTATTTTTACATTGTGAGTCATGTGCTTGGACTCTAAAACTGACCGAGTTCTGGTGAACTTAGTTTTGATAAATCAGTTGGTGAGCCCTATGATTAAGTTCTTGGACTGGCTGCAAGTTGTTTCAGTCAAGTAACCAATTTGTGAAGCATGTACTTAGGTTATGGAACTAACTAGGAGTTGAGGCTGTTTATGGCCTAAAAGGGTGCCTGGAAGTCCTGGAAGTAGAGTAAGCTCTTGCAAGCCTAGATATGAGGTCATTCCTAGTCGATCGTAAGGTATTCTAGAAGGTGGGCATCACTGAGGGACTCACATGGAAAAATTAAGGTGTGTGCCACTTGAGCATAGTTTTTTAGGGATGCATGAGCCTATGGTTTGAGAAACAGTTGTTGGGATGGTACTTTGGATGCTGATGTATCATTATCTCCTAGCTTATATCATTTCCTATGGAGTTGCAATCCCCCACTATTGGGTGACCCATGGATGATATTTATGAACCACGGGGAATATGTCTGGGTTTAACGTGGATACCCTAAAGCCAGTTGGAAATTTTATATTGGTATGTGTTCATTGTGAATTTTAATCATATGTATGTGTCATGTGTTATAATTATATTATATTTTGTTGAAAACCCTAGTTGGGGTTTGGTTTTTATTCACTTGTATTATGTTGTACATTAATGTAATATATTTTATTTAAACCCTAGTTGCGGAATGCAAAATGGTGATGTGGTTAATGCATTCTACAAATTAGAGTTTTTTGTGTTAGTTATAATTGTTGTTCCTAACTCTAAATTAATATCTGTGTAAACCCTAAATACAATATGAATGTTAATGGATAAAACATTACACTATTTACTCATTAAGTATAAACGTTTTAATGAATTTGGAGCTACGGTATTGCTAATTAACATAATTACACCAAGGTTGCATAGAGATGCAGGGACACTGGGAGACAACTAGGGTTTAATAATGAAAAATTGAAATTATGTGCCTCTGCTAGGATAATTGGTATATTATTTGGTGGATTTATTTTCTATGTTGGTAGCATCACCTAACAGGGGATGGGGATGTGAAAATTAATGTAAAACTTTGAATTTTGTGGAGAATATTAGGTAAAGGCACAAACTAATGCAAGGTAACAACAATTTAATTGTTATATATCTTCTTTCTCTTTTTGTGATGTGATTTGTATTACCTAATATCATAGATGTACATTGGAGATATGATACTTCTATGTTGGTCTTCCACTAGGGAAGCCAAACCATAGATAGAACTTCAAATGCTACAAAATTATGAAAGGTAGAAGAAATTTTTTGACTACAGACTAAAAAATATATGAATCATTTAGATGACCATTATGGCCTTGATTCGACCTAGTACTAAGACAAGAGAAGATAATGGATAGTGCAATGTAGAAAGGTATCACATGCATATCTATTTTTCAAAAATTGTGGCTTTGGAATATGGGTTCCTTATTATTGGCAGGAGATTAGTCAACATTAGGGGTAGGTCCTAAATTTTTTTCCAATTCCTGAAAACCTATGGCTTACTACTATCATGAAATGTTGCATCTAATTCAGTGAGAGAGAAAATCATTCTTGAGCTCATTGTTGTCAACTAAGACTCTACCCAGGAAGAAATTGATATGCCATAAAATATCCATTCTATACATGTATTGATTATGTCTATACCTTGTAAGGAAGCATCAGGGACCCAATAAAATATCTTAGCAAGAACCTAAGTGTATGTGAGATTTCACCTCTTTCTAGAGAGATCACGCACAACCTAAGTGATCTCTTCTTGTATTGGTTTGGGGTTCAATTCCTTGTAGCATTATGTTGAACTCTTGGCCTGAGTTTGGCCCTTGGAGCAACCGCGCTCCTAAGAGAAGACGTTTCCTCTGACCCTAGCCCATTTCATAGCCATGGCTGTGAGTGAGTGAGGTGAGAGAGGGAAAAATGTCGTCCTGGTGCTAGCTAGAGTTGCCATGGCTACACTGTGCCTTAAACTACTAATGAGTCTCCTAAGAATTGAATTGGTGTTTCAATAGAACCATCTATAGGGAAGTGAATGAAACCAAAACAAATGTTATTGTTTAAATGAAAAATTAAAAAATATAGAAAAAATAAGAGTTGTGTGGATTGCCTAGCACCATAGGGGGCACATGTGGAGGGTGTCGCTGTTGTTGTACCAACATAACCAACTTATCACATTAAAAGGTGATGGAACTTGTGTTGATCTAAACATGATCTATGGTTGTCATTGATGTAAACCTAAATAGCACCAAGGATGACCCTGAACTTCCATGGCACATTGGGCATCATCATTCATGGTTTATCATCTCATAACCATTATAGGAATACTCTACTCAAAAACATGTTTCTATCGGTATATATCTCTCCTTGTAATTCCTCACGGTTTGTAAGTTATTCAAGATTGAAGTTAGTAACCCCAATTAGTGGGCTAAAACCCTATGGGGTTGTTGCATGGAATTTATCATTGATTTTTGTCATTGAATAGTCAATAATTAATAAATTTTTAAGATCCTAAAATCCCTCCAACATTCTCTATAGAAGCCCCTCTCAACTCTATAAAAAGAAATCTCATATATCCTCCAAAAGAAGCAATCATGGCATTTTCGCTATAACATTATTTTTGCAATGTCTTAGATGATGAAATTAAAACCCATGTGAGATGAAATCATGATTAACATCATGACCGAATTCCATATCTTGGTTAGCTATATTTTTGGAGATATGATCTGTGGAAGTTAGGGTTTTTTGTAGGCTCCCAGATTTCATCTCAAAGAGGTGACCTTGGGAAGTGCATCATAACTATCTTTGAGAAGTGGATTGGAATTATGTAAAAAGTGGTGCATAGTGCATAGAATTTAGTTTTTTGTGTATCGAATTCAGAACCAAAGGAGGAAACAGTGGCACGTGGCACGCCTTACAAGTCCGCTCTACTGAACTAGTCCATAATTAGGTCATTGTGAGAGATTGGGTATAACTTTGCCTTGAAGAATCCAAATCAGGTCAAACCTATGGCATTGGAAAGAAGACTCAAAGGGATACTTCAAGAGTGGATATCACATATTGGAGATCTGAAATCGTAGAGATACATCAGATTCAATATCGTTCTCCTAGAAGGAAAGAAAAAAAAAACTAGATCAAGTGTTGTCAAGGGCTGCAAAGGACCAAACTTTCTAAGGCAGGAAAGAGCAAGCTAGAGCAAAATGATGCAGAAGAGGTAAGATCCAGGTAATTATCTTTTTCATATGCATGATCATCTCTTAATTGCATTAGGTTCTTTTTATTATAATTTGTTGTTTTTGTTTAGCGCTGACATCTGCTCTGGAGGATGAGGTAAGTTTTGCTATTATCATGTGATGGGAGTCCATTCTTATTTTATTTTTCTAAAGGGTGGTGGGATGGTGTTAGGCTGGTGCATGAAGTCACCAACAGGTTCAAGCCTATGAAAAATTCAGGGTGGTAGGGTGGTGCTAGGGTGAGTTGTAGCTCATTGGGTGTTTGGGCATTTGTTCAGTTGAGTACTGAAGAATCTCGGGCGTTGGAGCGTCCATCTAGTGGGAGCTCGATAAGAATGCTTTTCTAGATTCTAGGAAGTTGGAGCTTTGTTTTCAATTGGAGTTGAAGATTAAAGAATTATTAGAAAAGTGTTCAAGTGGTTTTTGTCCCAGAGGGGGTTTCCACTTAAAAATTGTGTGCATTTGTGTTCCTTTTGTTTACCGCTATCATTGTACAAAAGCTAATAATAATTGAAGATTAACTAATCGTCTGAAAGATTAATAATAATACTAATTGAAAGGAATATTGATTCAACCCCCCTCTCAATATTTCCAACAATTAGTCTCAAAGCTTGGTTCCTTCAATAGCAGTTTAACAATTGGAAGGAGATCATGGAGCATACCAAGAATGGTGTACCTCTGTTCAATGAAAATAATTATGCACTCTGGAAAGGAAGAATGGAGGTCTATCTCTTGGCGCAATGCTACGAAGTATGGGACACTATTCAAAATTGCTTTACACCAACCTTGGATGAACAAGGTAAGAATAATTTGGTAAATGATGCAAAAGCAAAGAATAATATTATCAGTGGACTTATTGAATCTACTTATCATAAGGAGTTGGGTTGTAAAACAACCAAAAATGTATGGGACAAGCTTGAGAATATATATGTAGGTGACTCAAATGTCAAAGAAGCAAAGATTCAAATCTACAGAGAAAAATTTGAGCAACTTAGAATGAAATAATATGACAACATTGTTGCATACTTCCAACACATTGATGAAATAACCAACACTCTGGAAGGATTGAGAGAGCTTGTTGATAAGAAGACTATTATACGAAATATTCTTAGAACGTTACTAGGAAGATTCAACCCAAAGGTATCGATCTTAGAATGCAGTGAAAATATGGCCAAACTTAGCAAAGAGGAATTACATGGAGTTCTCATAGCATATGAAATGAGACTTGATGAAGAAAAGGGTACTTCGCATCTAGAAACTATGTTTGCTCCATCTAAGAAAACCAACAAGCACAAACAACATTCAAAGGCAAAGACCTACACCTACAGGTGTGAAGAAAAGGAAGATGATGAAGAAGGTTTTTTAGATGGAGAATATGCTTAATTTATGAGAAAACTAAAAAATGGTAAGGGGAAATTAAAAGGTTAACTTCCATTGATATGTTTCAGTTGTGGTGAGGTTGAGAATTTTGCAACAAAATGTCCAAACAGAAGTGATGGAAACTCAGAAGGACAGAAAGGCTTTAAGAAATTCAACAAGAAAGGAAAGAAGAAAGGATTCAAAAGGAAATTTCTCTCTAAAGAAGATAACTCATCATCCGATGAAGACAGTGACAGTTAAGAAGAAGTGAATGAGGGAGTATTGTTTATGGCCAAGCACAATAAATAGGAGCTATCAAACAATGAAGAATAAGGGTTGACCATAGAAGAATTTTCTAAGGAGGCAATCAAGCTTATAAAAGAGATCAAGGCTGAGAAGATCTGTTCCAATACTCTTGAAGAACAAGTTCAAGGTCTCAAAATTGAAGTTGAAGAACACAAATGTATTGAAGAGTCACTTCAAAAGAATTTGGAAGAAAGAAATCGAGAAAGGGAAGCATTAGAATACGAAGTAGTCTCGCTGCGTAAGGAAGTGAAAGAGGGAAACACTGTCCAAAACCATGCCAACAGCTCAAGGGCGTTGGAAGAACTCATGAACAATCAACGATCTTACAACGGCAGAACTGGCCTTGGTTACAAAGAAGAAGAAGCAGGACCTTCTACAGCAAAATACAATGAACCTAAGAGATCTGACAAGCATGTAGACTTCATTGGACAAGATTCGCAAGAACAACCTTGGAATTCAATTCCCCGACGAAGATTTCCATCCATGTATGTTCATTTATTTAAATGTTATTTCTTTTTATGTGCTAACTATGGAAATATGGCTAGGGATAGTGAAGTTTTTGACAGGTACAATCACTATCTGCAAAACCATAGAATAAAGTTTGCAGGATCACGAGACAGGTTCCATGATGATTTTGTCAGAAGAGAATACGTGCTAGATGGGCTCAATATTGAATGTTTCAAATGCCATAACTATGGCCATAGTGCTTGTGATTGCAGATATCATATGAAATCACCTATGGACAACATTGAATGCTTCAAGTGTCATAACTATGGGCACATGGATCGCGATTGCAAGAATAAGAAGGTCTGGCAAAGGAAACAGGTATAGGAAGACAAAGCAGATAACAAGGTTTCAGCAGTTATGCTTATAGGATTTGTAAAAGCAAAAGGTCATGATGAATTAGCAGTTGCTTCAGATAATGACTCAAGTAAAGATGGCCCATTAGGTGACTCACAATTTTGAACAATCTGGCTTGTTGACTCCTTAATGTTTGTATAGGAGGAGTCTATGCAGCAATATATGGCACAAGTCTACGATTGACATGAAGGTAGTTTGAACAAGATGGTAGTTTCATTAAAGGTTTAGGGGGAGAAAAACAATTGAAGGATTACAGGTTACCAGGAACAAGGCAAGATTATTCTACAAAGGATATGCACAGGTTGAAGGAATCAATTTCGGTTTCGACGAAACATTTGCACCAGTTGCTAGAATGGAAGCCATCCAGATGCTTCTCGCCTATGCATGTTCAAGAAAAATAAAAGTCTACCAAATGGATTTTAAGCCATCATTTCCGAACAGCGAATTAGAAGAAGAAGTTTACATCAAACAACCTGAAGGTTTTCTACTATCGGAAAAACAAGACTATGTTTCCAGGTTAAAGAAGGCTCTGTATGGTCTCAAGTAGGCTCCGAGAGCATGGTAAGCTCATCTTGATGGATATCTACATCAACAAGGGTCCAAGAAAGGTACTTCTGATAGAAATCTTTACGTACAAATAGATAAATATATTTTAACAATCGTTGAGGTATATGTGGATGATATAATCTTTGGTAGCAATGATGATCGACTAAGTAAGAACTTTGTTACAATTATGCAAAGTGAGTTCGAGATGTCTTTACTTGGTGAGTTGAGATAATTCTTAGGGCTTCAAATATCTCAGCAAGAGAAAGGAATATTTATATGTCAAGCCAAGTACATCAAGGAAATGCTCAAAAAATTCAAAATGGAAGATTGCAAATGCGTCCTTACTCTGATGGTAATAGGTTGCAAATTGAGCGTAGACGACTCATCTAAGGATGTGGATAAGAGGTTGTACATATGTATGATTGGTAGTCTTCTATATGTAACAGTCTCTCGACCAGATGTTATGCATGCAGTTGGAGAAGTAGCAATCTTCCGAGAAGCACCAAAATAATCACAAATTATTGCCATCAAAAGAATTCTTTGATATGTAAAGGGCACAACAGAAGATGGCTTGTGGTATCCCAAGAGAAACAATCTCATTATTCAAGCCTTTACAGATAGATTGGGCAAGAATCATTGATGATCGTAAGAGTACTAGTGGAGCAACATTCTACCTGGGTGGTTGTCTTGTATCATGGTTGAGAAAAAAGAAAACCTGAATCTTGTTATCTACAGCAGAAGAAGAATACATTGCAGCAACAGATTTTTGCACTTAAGTCCTTTGGATGAAACAAAATTTGCAAGATCTTCAAGTACAATTCAGTGGTGATAACACCGGTGCCATCACTACTCCAAGAATCCTATCATGCATTTAAAAACAAATTCCGATCAAATGTCATTTTGTTAGAGAAAAAGTCACTGAATATAATATCAAACTTGAATATGTAGGTACAAAAGAAAAAATCATTGATATCTTCACTAAACCTTCACCTCGTGAAGAATTTGAATATCTTCGCCAGAAGCTTGGGATTCTCCCACATTCTCATTAGATTTTCCTTCTTCAGAAAATAAAGGGGGAGTGGAAGTGTGTATAGGTCCGCAAGATGGTTGTGTGTCAGGGGGAGTTACCCTTTTCCATTGATGTCAAAGGGGGAGAGAAGGAAATAGGAATACTTGCCTTGATCGCAGGGGGAGTACTTGTGTTGCCATCAATACCAAAGGGGGAGATTTGTTATCTAAAGATGATCTGAGGTTGTCATTGATGTCAACCCAAGCAGCACCAAGGATGACCCTGAAATTCCATGGCACATTGGGCATTATCGTTCATGGTTTCTCATCTCATAACCATTATAGGAATACTCTACTCAAAAATATCTTTCTATCGGTATATTGCTCTCCTCGTAATTCCTCATGGTTTGTAAGTAATTCAAGATTGAAGTTAGTAACCCCAATTAGTGAGATAAAACCGCATGGGGTTGTGGCATGGAATTTATTGTTGATTTTTTTCATTGAATAGTCAACAATTAATCATGTTTTAAGCTCCTAAAATCCCTCCAAAATTCTCTATAGAAGCCCCTCTCAACTCTATAAAAAGAAATCTCATATATCCTCCAAAGGAAGTGATCGTGGCATTTTTGCTATAACTTTATTTCTATGACATCTAGATGTTGAAACCAAAATCCTGATGAATGTCGTGACCGAATTTCAGATCTTGACTCACTATATTTTTGGAGATATGATCTGTGGGAGTTAGGGTTTTTGTAGACTCCCAAATTTCATCTCAAAGAGGTGACCTTGGGAAAATCGTCATAACTCTCTCTCTGAGAAGTGGATTGGAATTGTAAAAAAAGTGGTGGATATTGCAAGGGCTTTAGTTTTATGTGTATCAATTTCAGAGCTAAGGGAGGAAACATTGACACGTAGAACGCCATACAAGTTCGCTCTACTGAACTAGTCCATAATTAGGTCATTGTGAGAGATTGGGCATAACTTTGCCTTGAAGAATCCAAATCAGGCCAAACCTGTGGCATTGGAAAGAAGACTCATAGGGCTAGTACAAGACCAAAGATCACATATTGGGATCTGAAATCATAGAGATACATCAGATTCAATATCATGCTCCTAGAAGGCTAGAAAAAAAACTAGATCAAGTGTTGTCAAGGGCTGCAAAGGACCAAACTTTCTAGGGCAGCAAAGAGCAAGGTGTAGCAAAATGATGTAGCAGATGTAAGCTCCAGGTAAGTATCTTATGTATATGCATGTTCATCTCTTAACTACATTAGGTTCTTTGTATTATAATTTGTTGTTTTTGTTTAGCACTGACATATGCTCTGCAGGACGAGGTAAGTTTTGCTATTATCATGTCATCGGTATTTCCTTGAAGATCTTTTGTAGGTATTATATATTCATCAAGATAAGACTCAACACATAATATAATGATCTGAAGAGTCAGAAAGTATAGCATGACAAGAGAAGAAATCAAGGTGTAGAACAACAACAAGAAGTTCACCACATGAAGTCTTCAAGTGGACAAAACTACATACAATCATTGTAAAAGTATCATTGTACAGAGTCATTGTAAAAGCATCATTATAAAAGTTGTACAAGTGTCTACCTACCAAGAGTTGAAGAGGAAGTGTCGGGAGGTCTAGGATCATCATTAGGTGGTTGTGTCATAGTTGGGGTTATGGTATAGCGTGTCTTCGTCTTCTACATCATTCTATATCATTGTAAAGTGGACCATTTTCCCTGGTACGAGAGTCCATTCTTATTTTATTCTTCTATAGGGTGGTAGGATGGTGTTACGCTGGTGCATGAAGTTGCCAACAGGTTCAAGCCTATGAAAACTTCAGGGTTGTAGGGTGGTGATAGGGTGAGTTGTATCTCATTGGGTGTTGGGGCATTTGTTCAGTTGACTACTGAAGAATCTCGGGTGTTGGAGCATCAATCTAGTGGGAGCTGGAGAAGAATGCTTTTCTAGATTCTAGGAAGTTGGACCTTTCTTTTCAATTGGAGTTGAATATTAAAGAATTATTAGAAAAGAGTTCAGGTGGTTTTTATCCCAGAGGGGATTTCCACCTTAAAAAGTGTATGCATTTGTGTTCCTTTTGTTTACTGATATCATTGTACAAACACTGATAATAACTAAAGATTAACTAATGCTCTGAAAGATTAATAATAATACTAATTGAAATGAAGAATGATTCACCCCCCTCCCCTCTCAGCATTTCCAACAACTTGACCTCGGAGTGAAGCCCAGTAACATTAACGTGTCGTACAATCTAGTGCCATCATCCATCTAGGAATACGAATCAACACTTTTGTGCCTACTTTTCTGTTTCATACTTAGAGATGGACATAGTGCGGGATCATGGAAAAAGCTAGTATGCTTAGCATGGAGAATGATATTGATATCTGTCTATATCTCGTTAAGCATGAGGAAGGACTTAGAAGGGTGAGGAAAGGAACTGTTGAGACCACACTAAGGTAACAAGCTTCAAGCTTCATCTCTTAATTTACTAAAGAAAACATCAGGAAGAAGTATCCATGGATAGACTATTATTGAATGTTAAGGAAATGATGTGATTACTCTAGGATCTCATATGTGTGAGAATGAAACTGTAACACATTTCTCGACTCGCTAAATCTCCAAAAGTTCATATTTGCATGGATCAATGACTATGGAAATGAATGCAGAACAAGATCATTGGGTGACATCTTGTAATGGCACTTATCTTGTTATATATCACTTGAATGTTCTCTGAAGGGATGGGTGGAAGGGAGAGGGTTTTTTTTTTAAGGGGTAAGTGTTACCACATTGACCAGTAGAGCAGTGGAACATGCTTATCACCTCCACCCTTTCTTTCCCACTTTCCACCTTTTGCCACCTCAATCATCCCATATTAACACTTGCTATATATATTAGCCAAAATAATAATAATAATAATAATAATAATAATAATAATAAAACTTGAAATAAAAAACAACAAATAAAATTTTTAAATAAATTTTTATTTAGGTTATAAAATGTATTACAAACTTTTTTATACAAATTTTGAGTTATATTATAAAATATTTAAATTAAAACAATAAATTGATTAAAAATAAATCATTTAAATAAAGCTAAATGTTTTAATAATATATAAAACAAAATATTATATAAAATTATCGATATAATAATTTAAATTTAAAATCATAATCATAATGAATCCAAAGAGGACGTTAATGTATTTTAATTTGTTTATATCTATTATAAATTTATAGTTCGTTTTTTATTAAATTAAATAAGAAAGGTTTCTTAACATTTATTTTATAAATTATTTAGATATTCATTTTCTCAATTGATTTTTCAGTTTTACATATTAAAATTTAACATCATTGATATTTTTATAATTGCATAGTTCACCTTTATTAAATCAAATTAAAATTAAAGAATGCTACATAAAGAACATACCTTCTTATGTTTTATAGAATAAAGAAGTTAAGGTTAGTAATTTTTCCAGCGTATCTTTCCACTATGTATACCTAAATAAATATACTTAACATTTCCTATAACTTATAGTTCACGTTCTACTTTCTACAAAATCGTGATAAAAATTAGAAGTGGCCAATAAAAAATACTTGGTTATATTATATGGAACGCAAAAATTTGAATCCTTCTCGGTGATTATATTAAAGTTATTATAAGTATTCTAAATTCGTCTTTAAAAGAAAAGTATAGCGAGCATTTCTTAATAATATATGGAGTAAGTTAATGTGTCGACCAAACACTTTTTGGGTTTAGTGCCCCTCATCGTTCGGCGAGGTTTTTTTGGCGACAAGGCCCATATTTCGCCAATGTTAACATCGATTAACTCCGTCTTTTCTGTTAACGTTAATAGCTTTGTTTCCTCGTGGCTTGTCTAGATACTCTGTTTGCAGAGCTCCTGTTTGCAAGCGAGCTCGTCAGACGATGGACAACAGATGACACGACCTTTGACCTAACTCACACAGTCGCCGCACACCCTGAATTAGCGCCTTCATCTGTCTGGATTCCATTCGATTTGTGGTCGTTTTGAAATCCCTTGCACCCTCAGACGGAGTTGCTTGAAACCGCCTGCAAATATTGGTCAAATGTTCAACGCGAGCAACATGACGAAAATTTGTAGGATTGCAAATTGGTGGTTTGGTTAATAATCATGCACGCTTAGTTGATCAGATTGAAAATATCGGTCTAATATGTTTAATTGCGTGTGTTGATCATATTCACGTTTAGACTGAAACACTTAAACTGCATGTGTTGATAGGATTGCAAATATGGGTACAATGTTCAATGTGAATGGATCTTAAACATTGGAACAAACGTTTATACCTGGACATCGCTCATACTGTAAGTACAAAATAGGAAATATCAAAACCTACACAGATTCTAGGTCTCATTAATAAGCATAATGTTTGTTTTTTCTGTTTTTTTTATGGTGCTGGTCAAAACCCAATTTGTAAAACCCGAAATCCGCCGCATTACTAAAACCCAATTTATTGAGACTTATTATATAAAGGAAATATTGTTATGGGATGCACACAGTTGGTTGTTGCTTGTTCGTCAAGGTTAGGAAAGCACCAAATTTTATTCGGCGTATTATATAAATGAAATGTTGTTCTAGGTTGCACACTGCTGGTTTTGACCCAAAATTTGTTTCTCAAGCATTGCAGCAACTCACTTGTTAACGTTGGTTAACCATTGTGACAACTCATTGTTTCACCGTTGTGGGAACTCGTTGTCTCACCATTGCAACGACTCATTGGGTTAGAAAATGGTAAAGCAAGTAAAATGGGAAACAATCATTTCCATTCTAGTGCAAGACCCTAAATAAAATATCACCTTTTCTAGAACGGATTTAGATTGGTCTGAGGTACATAGAAAACACATGGAGATTGATCAGATTTCAAAAATCCCTTCAACTAGAATCGGAGACTTTATTAGAGTTGAGGAAATGAACCCAGATGCTCCATGTTCTTTCACATTGGTACAAAATAAACGCCGAGGCTAAAGGCATACTACTTCGTTGCTATATGAAGTGTAGGTTTTTTAGAGATGCATTGTTTAGATGTTGGTATTAATAGTGCTCGATCATTTTTAATGGATTCATATGTATTGACTTTTCAAACATTTTTATGCAGTTATTTTTGTACACATGGCCCCAAGAACAAAAGAAGACAAGATGAAATGAAGCGTAGATACTCATTTGTGAAAAAGAAAGGTTGCCAATGACATTTAATTGTAAAAGTTATGGTTCATATTGTTGGGCACCAAATTGGCCTATCTTTTCCCTCCATTTCCACTCCTCTTTTCACCCTTTTTGCATTCATTCACATATATTTGTTATGTAACATTATGAGGTAATTCCCCTTTATCGTCTCTTGGGATATTTAATTAATGAAGTAGAGTCATGAAGGTTTCTACCTACACAAACCACTAAAATTTGTGATGACGGCAGATTATGGAGCACAGGTGTTGACCGCACAGCATATCGCAGCAGTTCTGTGATTCACAGCAGCTGATCAACCACGACGAAACAACATAACTGATTGCAGCTGCTCTCAACCCATTTTTGACCATTCTTGTTCTTGGCTCTCTTGGCGCTTGTGCTATGATACAACTGATGTATATCTTTGGGCATATAGTTGCCAGGTTTCGGGGAGAATTATTCTCCTTTGTATTCTATAAAAGATGGGTCATTCGTGTATCAAGGGGACCCCGGTATGGTATTGTAACAACATTATTCATATTAATAAGATATAAACCCTTTTTGCTGATCTATCACTCGCTCTGAGTAACATATCCCTAATCAGAGAGCTGGGTCTGCTCTTTTGATTAGGTGTTGCGTGTTTCCTTGTGTTGTGTGTATTTTCTATTGCTGTGTTTTTCTTATTGTTGTTACAGATCTCTTAGATAACTATGAATACCTTTTTATGTTCTGCAGTTGAGTTTTACTTTTGTCTTAGCAATGTTTTGATTGCCAATCACGAGCCCTTGGTTGAGGACAAATTGTAACCTTGCCCCTGCATATACCTTGCGTGTTTCCTTGAAGAGAATATGCACCCGGATTGATACATTAATGTAGGAAAAGGAGTGGATGATTTTTTCATACCTGGACACCAACATTTTGGCGCCATTGCCAGGGAGGCTAATGGGGTGCAAGACACTGTCTGTGTTAACTAGAGGGTCCATCTCTCGTCCTAGACAGAGAACGAGCTTTCTCACTCTGCTCTAGGTCCTGAGCACAAGTATTTCGTTTATTTTGAGCTTTTTTTTTTTTGTTTAGTAGGGCCGATCTCTTGCCTTAGGGAGGGAGGATTCTTTGGATGCCTTGCTCTAGGCTTTGAGCTTAGATTTTTCCCTAGCATTTTTGTTATGATTTCGAGAAACCGTATCTCTCGACCTGAAGAGGGAAGGGTCATCTGACGCCCTACTTCAGGTCTTGAAGTATTAAGGTTTTCTCGTGTGTGTGTTATTTCTTGATTAGGGTCTTGTTCTGGGGAGGGAGGAGTCTTTTGACGCCCTGCTCCAGGTCCTGAACCCTAGGTTCCTGTGTTCTTTTCTTTTCTTTTTTTGTTCTGTCGTCAACTGCCCTCTCTTCAAAGTGATCTCTCATCCTAGGGAGGGAATGGTCTTCTGACACCCTACTCCAGGCCTTGAGCATTGTGGTTTGATTTTTGCCACCACACCAACTTGTATGAACAGAGAGCCAAATAAAAGGGGCAGAGGGAGAGCCCCAAAGAAGGGAAGACAGGATTTGGGAAGGAACACCTACATCCAGCAAATCATTGCAAAAGCTGAGTCAAAGGCATCTTCCCGTGCAGCCATGAGGCCAGGTGCACGAACAAAATCAGAGGGACAATCTATAGATCAACTAGTGTTGTTCACAGCACCCCCTACCGGTTCGATACAATAGACCCTTCCAGTGGTCGGAGAGACAAGCAAGAGTATGCCTGCTACAGGAGTCTCGTTGCTTGCAACGGAACAAGAAGAAGTTACAAGTAAAGCATCTAGAGGAACTGTCCATCCCAGTAGGGAAGAAGAAATTGCAGAGAGGAGATCCGAAGGGTCTAGCCATAGTGACACGGGGGAAGAGATTGTAGAAACATTTCTATCACCAAAGGATAGAGGAAGTGCTATTAAGGCAACTCAAACCCCTTTGATAAAATCCCTTCCTTTGGAGCCAACTGAAATCGCGAGTGAGTATTAGAGGATATTCATGGCACCTACAATCTCTACTATTGACTTCCCAATTGGGGATTTGGGGACTGGTGCACCAACAAAGCCCATCCCTTTAACAGCTTTACCCAGTTTCCATGGGCTTACTACGGAAGACCCTACCACATTTTTGTTTGAATTTGACATTGTGTGTCGAGGGTATGATTACATAACAGATGCTCAAAAATTGAAAATTTTCCTTGCTATGCTAAAAGGGACAGCCCTGCAGTGGTTTATGGGTCTTGGGGGAAGGTCTATCACCACATGGGAAGCAATGAGAATTGCTTTCTTGGAGAAATACCAAGACTACTGTAAATCACAGGATATTAAAGAAGAGATTTTTAAATTTATACAGAAAGAGGACAAAAATATGGAAGACTGTGTGGAACACTTTAAATACACATTGCAGAGGTCAGGTCACTCTAACCTGGATAAAGACATTTTGAAAATTATCCTTCTCTGGGCCTTCCGAGAAGACTCTTTGGAATTGTTGAATATAGTCGGAAAGGGGGATATATCAAAGGAGGACTTTGATACCATCTGTGAGTTGTGTATTCAGTGCTCAAGAGGAGTTGCAAGAAATAAACAAGGGATTCGATCAACAAAGGTATCTGGCGGAGGTGTTACAAAAGCAGAAATTGGGAACCTGCTGGACAGCCTGAGGACTGATATCTTGAGTACCTTGTCTGAATAGATAGACACACTGTAGGTAAAATAGAAACAACTAGAATTGGAAAGAACTATGGCTGTATTTTGCCCCACATGCAGAAAGAAACATCCATAGAGGGAATGTCCGTTGAACTCTATAGAGGAGTGTGCAATCTGTGAACTGAAGCATGTGACAAGTTCATGCCCATCTTTGCCAGGCTAAAAGCATTTTTTCAAGGGACAGGAGAAGATATGGAGCAGTTGTACTTTATGGGACCTAAAAAGTCATGGCAACCTCAGCTGTCAATGGGAAATCAAGGTATGTTTCCAGATCCATCTCAATATTTTATCAATTTTAATATGGGTCCCCAGACTATGCCTTATCCGCCTGTATGGCCCCAATACCAGTTTCCACCTTGGCAGCAGTGGGCTCCTCAAGCTAGTTCAAGCTCCTCGTGGGCTCCGAATTGGCAATTACCTTCCCCTCCTGGTTAGTTTTCCCAGTCAATGCCACAACAGTAACTTCAGTTGCCCTCTAATGTGCCCCCTGGAAATCAGCCTATTCGTCCTCAACTCCCTATCCAACCCAATCTGAATCCTAACAATAAAGGGGTTTAGCAAGATGACACCCTCAACCTACCTTCATACAACATCTCCACCACGGAATTATATGAGATGCATTTATGATCTGGGCAGCCCGTAGGCGCTCAACCCTCACCAGTTATCATTGAGCAGATTGACAGTGAGGATAAAGGACCAGGAGTGGTCGAAGAAGAACCAAACCGAGTTAACAAAAATCATACACCTCCTCAACCATTAGCTACTCAGAAACACCAAGCTAAACCACCATATCCAAAAAGGTTGGCTGTGAGTAAACCAACCCCTCAAACTGAGTTTGACTTGTTAGGGGATTTACAGAATTTATTTGTCAAGATTCCCCTGCTGCAAGCCATGAAGGATGTACCTATATATGCGAAGACTCTTAGGGAATATTGTGCTAAGAAGCCTAAAAAGAAATCGAGAGATATGCTCACCATTCATGTAATGGGGAAACTATCAAATTTCATGATGGGAAGGTCCATGCCTGTAAAGTATGGGGATCTCGGGAACCCAATTTTGATCGTGCACATTAATGGGGTAGAAATTCCAAATGGACTGGTAGGTTGGGGCGTTGCCATAAATTTCATCACTGCTGAAACCATGGATGCATTAGGACTTCGTAACTTGAAACATACACCTACGGTGTTAGAGCTAGCAGATCGATCTACAGTCAAACCAATAGGGAAATTAGAAGATATCACAATTTCACTGGATTCATGGCACTACCCTATGGACCTCCTAGTACTCCAAACATAATCTCCACCTAGAGGCCATCCCTTGATTCTGGGAAGGCCATGGTTGGCAACCACAGACACTTATATTGGGTGTTGGTCTGGGCATATGACCATCTCAAATGGGCAAAACACTAAGAATCTAGTGATATATCCTCCCGCAGAACCTAATCCATCAGCAAAACCAGCAGGCCAAAAGAAATCTGTACACAAGAAAGACTCTGAATCAGAAAATGAGGAGTTAAGACCAGTTCTCACTATCGGGCAGGCCCTCCAGTTGAAAGATGAAACAGAAGATGACGCAATTACTACCTTTATCAATGATCCTTGTTCTATTTCAAATTTGAATCAGCAAATCTTGGAGTCCGTCTTGAGTTGTGAGACCTAGGAAAGTACTGGAGCAGCAGATGGATTCGAGGAGCTACCTACAGCTACGCCCCATGACAATGTTTCCGTGGAAGTAGAACCAGGAAATACCCTGAATATCAATCCAGAGCTGTCAGATACCCAAAAAAAACAACTCCTACATGTTCTTCGGAAACACAAAGATGCCTTCGCCTGGGACTACTTAGATATGAAGGGAATTCCTGCTAATGTGTGCACTCATCACATATACATTAAGGAGGACTTTTTCCCTCTAAGGCAACCCCAGAGAAGAATGAACCCTGCCATGAAAAACATTGTTAAGGAAGAACTCCAAAAGCTGCTGGACATGGGATTTATCTACCCCATTTCAAACAGCCAATGGGTTTCCCCATTGGTAATGGTCCCTAAGAAAAATAGTAAATGGCGAAGATGTGTGGACTACAAATAATTAAACAAGGCAACTCAGAAAGACCATTTTCCATTACAATTCATTAACCAAGTCTTGGATACATTAGCAGGGAAGAAGTTTTTTTCCTTCCTAGACGGATTTAGTGGGTACAACCAGATCTAGATAGCTCCTAAAGATCAGAATAAGACCACATTTACATGCCCCTGGGGAACATTTGCATACAGAGTCCTCCCATTTGGTCTCTGTAATGCACCTGCAACATTTCAGAGGGCAATCTTGGGGATTTTCTTTGATCTGATGGATGATAGTGTTGAAATCTACATGGATGATTTCACGACATATGGAGATTCATTCGAAGAATCATTAAGAAATCTAGAAAAAGTTTTTGAAAGATGCAAGCAGGCATATGATGATGAATGAAGGAATAGTCCTAGGACACTTGCTTTCGGCTGCAGGAGTCCAGATGGATCCAAACAAGATAAAGGTAATACAACATTTTCCAATACCCAGAACACCCACTCAGGTACATAGCTTTATCAGTTGTGTTGGTTATTATAGGAACTTTATAGAAAATTTTGCTAAAACAACACATCTGCTTTTTCAATTACTGATAAAAGATGTAGAATTTGTGTGGACAAATGACTGTGATGCAGCCTTTGTGAAGATCAAGAAACTGGTCTGTAGTGCTCCGATCCTTAGAGGACCAGATTGGACATTACCATTCGATATTCATACTGATGCTTCCCAAACAAAAAATGGGACAATTCTAGGGCAGCAGTTGGATAAGGTACCATATGCAGTTTACTATGTTAGTAAGAACTTGGCCTCTGCTGAGTTAAACTACACAGTAACTGAAAAATAATTCCTCGCTGTCATCTACGCCATCAATAAGTTCTGGCACTATATCACTGGTTACCCACCTTTGTACACACGGATCATGCAGCCATTAGGTATATGATGAATAAACTCATTACTCCTGGTCGTATTACAAGATGGATTTTGCTACTTTAAGAATTTGATATTACCATAGTAGATAAACCAGGAAAGGACAACGTGGTTGCGAATTTTTTGTCTAGATTAGAAAAAAATACTGAGGGTACACCTATCGAATATAGCTTTCCAGATGAATATATTTTTGCAATTTCCGCTAACGCTCCGTGGTATGCAGATATTGCTAAATATCTTGCTACAGGAAAGGTACCTCGTCATTTGTCATACAAGGACCAATAGAAAATTATTCATCATAGTACCCAATATTCATGGATGGCAGGATACCTCTTTCATACTAGGGTGGATCAACAAATTCAACGTTGTGTATCAGAGGATGATATCTATGAGATATTGAAGGCCGCCCATAGTGGGCTTGTGGAGGACATTTTGTAGATAAAAGAACAGGCCACAAGGTGCTGCAAATGGGATACTACTGGCCTTCTATCTTTTGAGATGCTAGAGATTATGTCCGAATATGTGACCGTTGTCAACGTATGGGACAACCTATGAAATCAAATGAAATGCCATTATAGCCCAGATAGTCCTAGAACCTTTTGAGAAACGGGCCATCGATTTTGTTGGACCCATCAACCCACCTTCCCATCAGAAGGTTCACATCCTGGTCTGTACTGATTATGTGATCAAGTGGGTGGAAGCCAGAGTAGTTCCAAAAGCAACAGAACAGGTGGTGGCATACTTCCTTTTTGAAGAGATTTTCTCCTGATATGGTACACCAAGAGAAATTGTTTCAGATGGAGGAGCATAGGTCATGTCCCACATGATAGAGAAGCTTATGTAGAAATATGGGGTCAAACACAGAGCAACAACTCGTTACCATCCCCAAGCGAATGGATACGTAAAAAGTACAAACAAGGTGTTGGAGAATATCTTGACAAAAATTGTAGCAAGTCATCGCTAGGATTGTTCACAGAAACTTCCAAAAGCTCTTTGGGCATATAGGATGACATGGCGAAATATAACTGGGTTTTCACCATTTGAGCTAGTCTACGGGAAATCTCCCTTTTTTCCAATTGAATTCGAGATCAATACGCTCAAAACAGTTTTGGAAGTGGGATTGAACTTATCAGAGGCCCAAAAACACCAGTTATAACAA
Source organism: Pinus tabuliformis (assembly GCA_031772625.1). Taxonomy (NCBI): domain Eukaryota; kingdom Viridiplantae; phylum Streptophyta; class Pinopsida; order Pinales; family Pinaceae; genus Pinus; species Pinus tabuliformis. Next base: position 315,458,295 of record CM062814.1, on the reverse strand, counting down.
CTCAATGAGTTAGACAAGATTCATTCAAAAGCTGTCCAAAGAACCACTGTTGTCCAACAGCAGAGAATGAAATGGCACGACAAATTTATCAAGAATAAGGTGTTTCATACAAGGGACTGGGCATTGTTATATGACTCCCAGTTCAAATATTTTAAAGGAAAGCTTTGTACTCATTGGATGGGACCCTATGAAGTGCACACTATATTTCCAATGGCATAGTCAGATTGGTTACAGTAGATGAAAATCGTACTTCCTTCCTATTGAACGGACATCATCTGAAGTTATACCACCATCCAATGTCTAAAGATGCCTTCATAAAACATCTTTATGATACATCGGGTTTGATAGTTGTTGGTGAAGAGAATGCTCCCTCTACCTTTTAAAAAAAAATTGTTGTTACTACTTACTTGTTTGTCTTTTTGCAGGAATAAGAACTGAATTATGACAAGGAGAAACGGAGAAATTTTTCAAGTAATAGTAGTTGTTGTTACTCCATCGATGTTGTTACTCCACTATTGTTGTTACTCCACTGGTTGTTGTTACTCCACTGGTGTTGTTACTCCACTGTTGTTGTTACTCCACTGGTTGTTGTTACTCTGCTGGTGCTGTTACTCCACTGTTGTTGTTACTCCACTGGTTTTTGTTACTCCGCTGGTGCGGTTACTCCACTGTTGTTAATACTCCGCTGATGTTGTTACTCCGCTGGTGCTGTTACTCCACTGTTGTTGTTACTCCACTGGTTGTTGTTACTCCGCTAGTGTTGTTACTCAATTGGTGCTATTACTCCATTGTTGCTGATACTCCATCGGTGTTTTTACTCCACTGTTGTTGTTGTTGTTACTCCACTGGTTGTTGTTACTCCATCGGTGCTATTACTCCACTGTTTCTGTTACTCTGCTGATGTTGTTACTCCACCAATGTTGTTACTCCACTGTTGTTGTTACTCCATCGGTGCTGTTACTCCCTCGTGTTGTTACTCCGTCGTGCTGTTACTCCATCGACGTTGTTACTCCACTATTGCCGTTACTCCGCCGGTTATCTTTGCTGCTACTCCACCACCAGGTAGGTCGCCAGGTATGCCTTCATTGACTCTTACGGGTTTAATTAAAATATTCGAAAAAGAGACTAGTACGTGCTGTTGACAGTCGCATTTAAGTTGGGGGGGTCCCATCATAAAGAGATGACGACGTACCTAAAATTGTAATCATATCACATCATTGGAAAATCTAATGAAAACAGAAACCAAAACAAATTGTGATATTTTGTAATTATGATTCCCATGCATTGGAATTTGAAATCGTATGCTAAGAACTTTACCAGGCATTTCCCCAGTACGTTGTATTCAATTGCCATAGTCATTCACCTGTACTACCACACCCAACCATTAATTGCTATGTTTTTCGAGGTGTACCAGTCAATATTATCCTTTCACCCCACGGCCACCATGCTAATAATATTGTCATCATCAGTTGGGTTGATGTTACTCTCCCCCTACCAGCCCACTGTACCCATCTTGTTGATCCAGTTCTTACAGCAATGGGTGGGCTGGCTGTGTGCCATGAGATGGAGGGCACGAAAATTATCAGAAACAATCCAGAGGTATGGCAGGTCTTCAAAAATGCAGGGTAGAATGTTTATTTTGAGAGGTGCAAGGATTTAATGAGGCAATTGAAATTGAATTCGCACTCAATTTAGAAGAAGACAGCTCTCAAGTCCAGGGGATAGAAATCCTTGTCGCAGAAGAAACCATTGCAGAGGTCAGCGGGTTACCCCAATATGGGCATAAATTGTTTTCATAGAGAGCCACCCTTTCAAATTTCCCCGAAGCATTCTTACAAGCTAGAGAAAATGTTATTTAGAAGGGTTGGGGGTATGACCGAAACTCATTACAACACCCATGGGGTGAGGTAACAGGTTTTGTAATGAGATACATAACCTATGAGGGGAGGTATACCACCGTGTTTAAATACCATTTCAGAATATCGGCTCACCTCCAATTCCCACAAGCGGAAGCCTTCTCATTGAATATGCCTTTCTTCCTGTTAAGAAGTCTCTAGCCGATGGTGTACTCTACTCAGCATTCGTGAAAAGTGGCAACAATCATTACTAACCCTGGCCTGGTCCGGCTGTTAGTCATGCATTCTTTTTTTTTTATTTCAAATCTCGTGGGAAACATTCCAGAATTCTACAGAGGAGGAAATAATGACTGCGAGAGTTGCTAGAGAGGAAGAGCAGGAAGAGATGGAGGAAGGAACCAGTGCAGAGGATGAATACATAGATCAAGAGGAACCAAAGGAAATGGAGGTGGAACTTTAAGAGTGGGAACAGAATCAGGAGTAGGAACCATGGAGGACAGTCGAGGCTACTCCACAAGAACTAGCCTCGACCTCGGAACCAATTGAAGAATAAATGTTGCAGTAAGAGGCCAATATAGAAAGGGCCACTAGCACCATGACCCAGGCTGTCCTTCAAGAATCACCCTTGACTATGGAGCTAGTAGAGAAAATCAGCAGCACTATAATAAGCGAAGAAGGACCACATCAGGTTGAGGTGGAGGAATTCATTAATATTGCGGCAGGGGGTGTCCCACAAGAACCACCCTTAACTGTAGAACCAATGGAGGAAGAACTAGAAAGAGAAGGGCCCGAAGCTTAAAGAACTGTGGAGCCACTAGAAGAAGATGATAGGGATTTAATGGATGGAATAGATGTGATTATGCAGGAATCCATCTGGATCAATGTCGTGTTGGAAGAAATATTGAAAAATCATCTATTCAAGAAATGTTGGACATGGAAGGTGGTGTCCTACAAGAACCACCATCAACCTGTCTGACTTTGGAGAACACGAAGTAATTAAATGTTGGGATTTACATTGTTCCACAGGAACTAGCATCAACCTCAGAATAGGGGACTGCACAGGCAGGGGTTTTAACTTGGAGCGGAGATGCTGTAGACAAAGGGAAAGAGCCCAAGACCACAATTGGGGCCAAAATAGATAAGGTAGGAGAATTCTTTCAATTTTCATCTTACTTCTCCATTCCGAAAGGGGCAAGGGTGTCTTGCTTTGCCCGACATACAAAAGAGGAGGTGGCCTCCGATTTCGAAATATGATGGGTCGAAGAGGGGACCAGTTGCCATAGGCTTGTTAGCCACGAATCCCCACAGAGACCTCACTCAAGGACCCAGAAAAGAGGAAGAGGTAGATGTTTTTGAAGGAAGGGAACCTAGAAAGGAAAAATTGGCTAAACCACCGATGGGCATTCATCGAGTAAGCCCGCCACCTGTTGAGATAGCTTCACAACAGGGCGAGGTAGGAGACAGTAAGGAAATGGCTACTCCGCAGGAAGAGAAGCCAAGCAAAGAAGCCCTGTCAAGTAACCCTGTTGATACTCCCTCAGGTAAATCACCACCTGTCGAACCAGCTGCAGTACGAGAGGAGATGGTGGTTAAACAAGAATCGGTGTAGTTGTGTGAACAACGAAGGCCACCTATGAAGCAAAAATATCAGTTTCAGTTTAAAGAAACGATGCGACTCAAAACAGAGGTTAAGAGGCTGAGGAAATAGATGCACCGGTTGAAGAACCAAGTGAAGAAATATAAGCGGTAGGCTAAGAAGCCCAAAACTATGAGGACCGAAGCACGGGTGCATGTAGATGAAGTGGCAACAACTTCTATTGCCACTCAGACAGACCCGATATAATATTTGTTTGAGGGCTGTGAATTTTCTTTGTCGGCTGAGGTACAGACCTGGAAATCCACCGCGACGTGATATCGGAATGAATATAAGAAAGCCCAAGGGCGAGCATCCATGCCTATATTTGAATATGTAGAGAACATTTTTATAATGCAGGGGGGACTTTTCCCCCCTGCGGGGGTCCGGGGGGGGCTGATCCCCCTGGCTGGGGGGTTCAAGGGCCAGCGATCCCCCGGCGTGGGCTTGGGGGCAGCGCCCTGAAGCCAAAAATAAATGTAAAATTACATTGTAAAAGTATAGTAATTTCTAGTCAATCTGGACCGTTCATTAGGCAGATGATTTGACGGTAGAACTTATGTTTAGTTTAGGGTTTTTTGACCTAGAAGGCAACCCCTCTCTTTGTATGAGGGTATTGTATTTGAGGCTATGAAATCGAGGTGTATTATGTGAGTGAGAAATAGAGAGGTGAGACTGTGAGACAAAACAAAGGATATTACAACGGATCTGTTGTAGGTTGTGTCCCTTCATTTTGTTGGATAATAGAAAGGAAGGACTAGCTGTTTGAGGTGGACGTAGCCCAAACTGGGTGAACCACGTATATATGTGTCTCTCTTGTTTTATGCATTTTCTGTGTTTATATTTCTGCAATATTTTATGTGTTCTATTGCTCCGTAATATATAATTTTCTAACAACTGGTATCAAAGCTGAAGGTCTATTTGGCAGATAAACTCGCAGGAAAGAAGGTTTCCTCATTCGAGTGGGAGCAATGGTAGAAGATGGTTAGTTTAGGGTTGAGAAATTTAACGGCCAAAACTTCTCGCTATGGAAGATGCAGATGGAAGATTATATGTATCAGAAAGATCTGTACCTACCATTGAGCGGAAAAACAAAGAAGCCGATGGCTATGATAGATGAACAATGGAACCTTCTTGATAGAAAGGCACTAGGAACAATACGGTTGTGCCTCGTTGCATCAATCGCCTTCAAAATTTCGAAGGAAACAATGACAGAGGGTTTGATTCAGGCATTATCGAAACTATATGAAAAGCCCTCGGCCTCAAACAAGGTATTTCTTATGAAATGGTTATTTAATATGAAGATGTCGGAAGGTGGATCTGTTGCAGATCATTTAAATGATTTTAATACAGTTACAAGTCAGTTAACTTCTGTAGGGGTAAACTTTGAAGATGAAGTTAGAGGTTTGTTATTCTTGTGCTCATTACTAGAAAGTTGGAATGGTTTAGTAATGGCCATTAGTAACTCTGTGTATGGATCTAGTAATTTAAAGTTTGATGATGTTGTTAGTGCTATCCTTAGCGAGGAAATGCGACGGAAAGGCTCTGGTGAAACATCGGGTAATTCTTTGAGTGCAGAGTCTAGGGGAAGAAAAATGGAAAGAGGAAAGAGCTCAGGATATCGCAATAAATCAAGGAAAGGCATATCCAAGTCCACATCAGGGATAATGTGCTGGAAATGCGGAAAGAAAGCACACCTAAAGAATGACTGTAGATCTCGGAAGGGAAAAGAAGGAGATGCATAGCAAGAAAACAATCATGAAGCAAATGTGATGGGTGAGGTGTAACAATATGCTTTGATTCTTTCTTTCGAAAATATTACTGATTCCTGGGTGGTAGATTCAGGGGCCTTATTCCATGACACACCTGATAAGAAATACTTTCATGACTATGTTCAAGGAGATTTTGGACAAGTTCGTTTGGGTGATGATAAACCCTGTAAAATTGTTGGAATGGGTAAGGTTCTTGGAAAACAACAGAATGGAAACCAATGGCTACTAAAGGAGGTAAGGCATGTTCCATATCTAAAGAAAAATATGATTTCAACAGGGCAATTAGGCGGTGAAGGTTGTGTGACAACTTTCACAGATAAAGCTTGTAAGGTCACCAAAGGAGCCCTAGTAATAGCAAAAGGCGAAAAGGTTGGTACATTGTATTTATGTAATGGTATTTCTAACTCTGTTAATGCTTTAACTTCCAAAGGAGCACATGAAACATTATGGCATCATAGGCTCAGACACATGAGTGAAAAGGGGATGAAGATTCTTCACTCAAGGAATTTGTTGCCGGGTTTGAAGAATGTTGATTTGGACTTCTGTGAGAATTGCATTTATGGAAAACAAAAAAGAGTCAGATTTCTCAGAGTTGGGAAAGAAAAGAAGAGCGAAAAATTAGAGCTTGTGCATACAGATGTATGGGGACCTGCCCAGGTATCATCTCTCGGTGGATCTTATTATTATGTTACCTTTATTGATAATGCAACTAGAAAAACTTGGATTTATTGTATTAAGAATAAATCTGATGTATTTGATACTTTCAATAAATGGAAAGCTTTGGTTGAGATTGAGACAGGAAAGAAATTGAAGTGTCTTAGATCAGACAATGGAGGTGAATATTGCAGCAAATAGTTTGATAGGTATTATCCAGAGCATGGAATTCATAGAGAGAAGACAGTTCCAAGAACACCACAAGGGAATGGTGTGTCAGAAAGGATGAACGGAACAATCATGGAGTGTGCAAGGTGCATGAGATTGCATGCAGGATTGCCTTTACAGTTTTGGGCAGATGCTATAGATACTGTTGTTTATCTAATAAACAGAGGGCCTTCAAGTTCCTTGGATGGTGGTGTTCCAAAGGAAGCATGGACAGGTAAAAAGGTAAACTACTCTTTTTTAAATCATTTTGGTTGTGAGGCCTTTATTCATATTGATAAAAAAAATAGAACAAAGCTTGAGGCAAAGTCAAAGAAATGTATCTTTATTGGATATGGTGTTAATGATTTTGGTTATCGCTTATATGATTATGAAAATCACAAAACCATTAGGAGCATAGATGTAATATTCAATGAAAAGGTCTTGTATAAGAATCAGTTGCAGGAAAAGAAGCAAGAAAAAGAAAACAAGGAATATGCAGTTCTTGACGAAATCACTGAAAAAGTAAAGGTGCCTGAAAATAATAATAATGAACATTCACAACAACAACAACCACCACAACAGCAACAGGCACCCCAAACACCTGAAAGTGGTGTTAGAAGATCTACCACGATAATTAGACCCCTTGAACGATACTCTCCTTCATTATATTATTTATTGTTAACTGATTCTGGTGAACCCGAATGTTATGAAGAAGTAGTGCAGGTAGAAACCAGGAAGAAGTGGGAGCAAGCCATGAAAGAAGAGATGGACTCCTTAGCACATAACCAGACTTGGGACTTAGTCAGGTTGCCTATAGGTAAAACAACATTGCCAAATAAATGGGTTTATAGGCTGAAGGAAGAAGATGGAGGAAAATGGAGGTACAAAGCTAGACTTGCGGTAAAGGGGTTTGCACAGAAGAAAGGTATTGATTTTGATGAAATATTTTCTTCTGTTGTTAAAATGACTTCAATCAGAACTATTTCAAGTCTAGTAGTAGCTGAAGATTTGCATCTTGAGCAGTTAGATGTAAAGACAACCTTTCTCCATGGGGATTTGGAGGAAGAGATATATCTGCAGCAGCCATAAGGATATGAGGTGAAAGGGAAGGAGAAACTAGTGTGCAGGTTGAAGAAGAGCTTGTATGGCTTAAAACAGGCTCCAAGGCAGTGGTATCTAAAATTTGACAAGTTTATGTCTGAACAAGGTTATACTAGATGTCACTCTAATCATTGTGTTTATCTGAAAAAGCAAAATGATGGTAGCTAAATTATATTGTTATTGTATGTAGATGACATGCTTGTTGCAGGGTCTAACATGCAGGAAATAAATGTGCTCAAAAGAAAATTAGCAAATTCATTTGCAATGAAGGATTTGGGAGCTGAAAACAAATCCTTGGTATGAGAATTACTAGAGACAGGAAAAATCGCATATTAACATTGTCTCAGAATGAGTACATACAAAAGGTGTTGAAAAGATTTAATATGCACAATGCAAAACCAGTTAGTACACATTTTGCTAGCCATTTCAAACTTAGTAAGGAAATGTGCCCAAAGACCCAAGAAGACATGGATTATATGTCTAAAGTTCCATATGCATCAGCAGTTGGAAGCTTAATGTATGCAATGGTCTACACAAGGCCTGATATATCACATGCAATGGGAGTTGTAAGCAGGTACATGAACAATCTAGGAAAGGAACATTGGATGGCAGTGAAATGGATTATCAGATATTTGAAAGGTACCACAAATCAAGCGTTATGCTTTGGTGGTTCAAACATTTCCCTACAGGGATATGTTGATGCAGATATGGTAGGTGACAGAGATAACAGGAGGAGCACTACAGGATATGTATTTACTGTTGGTGAAACAACTGTCAGTTGGGTTTCAAAAATCCAAAGTGTTGTTGCACTTTCAACAACAGAAGCAAAGTATGTTGCTGCTACAAAGGCTAGTAAATAAATGATTTGGTTACAAAGGTTTATGGGTGAATTGGGTAAGGAGCATGATATGGCCACGTTATACAGTGATAGCCAAAGTGCCATTCATCTTGTAAAGAACTCAACATTTCATTCCAGGACTAAACACATACAGATCAAATACCATTTCATACGATCAATGTTGGAAGATGGAGAGTTGAAGCTGGAAAAGATACACACTAGCCAGAATCCTGCAGACATGCTAACAAAAGTTGTAACCAGGGAGAAACTGAGAACATGCTCAGTTTCAATTGGTCTTCAAGGATGACGATGAATGTGAGAAATAGCCAGGTCCAAAGAGGAGTCATTGTCCAGCAAATGAAGCAGCAGTGGAGTTGCTACAATCATTCTCCAAGTGGGAGATTTTTGTATGTGGAGCATGATTGTTCAGAGGTCTTTGTTTTCAGCTAGATGTTTACCCTAAGAAGTTTTGTACTCCCCTCCATGTGGGGGGTGCAGGGGGGACTTGTCCCCCCCGCGAGGGTCCGAGGGTGCTGATCCCCCCCGGCTGGGGGGTCTAGGGGCCAACAGTCCCTTGGCGGGGGCTTGGGGGCAGTGCCCCCGAAGCCAAAAATAAATGTAAAATTGCCTTGTAAAAGTATAGTAATTTCTGGTCAATCTAGACCACTTATTAGGCAGATGATTTGACGGTAGAACTTATGTTTAGTTTAGGGTTTTTTGCCCTAGAACGCAACCCCTCTCTTTGTATGAGGGTATTGTATTTGAGGCTATGAAATCGTGGTGTATTCTGTGAGTGAGAAATAGAGAGGTGAGACTATGAGAGAAAACAGAGGATATTACAGTGGATTTAATGTAGGTTGTGTCCCTTCATTTTGCTGGACAATAGAAAGGAAGGACTAGCTGTTCGAGGTGGACGTAGCCAAAATTGGGTGAACCACGTATATCTGTGTCTCTCTTGTTTTATTTATTTTCTGTGTCTATATTTCTGCAATATTTTATCTGCTCCATTGCTCCATAATATATAATTTTCTAATAGTGTATAGTTCCTCCGGATATTGAGAGCCCATGATGTGCCAACTTAGCACTTAATGTGCGAGCTTTACATGCATGGGTATCTCTCACGTCTTGAGAGAGAATTTAATTTGGTTCCATATGTGGGGGACATTCATTTAAGGGCCCTCACCTCTTACACTTTTAATCAGATAAGTTGGCAGAAGGATTCTGACACGTTCGAGTCAAATCAGGCCACAAAGCCTTTTATGGTAATAGGAGAACCTGAGAGATCAGTGACTATGTATAATAAGCACATTAAATTTTTGGGAATTATGGAAACAAGGAATGGATGTTGAGGAAAAAAAGTGGTGCATCGATCTCTGCATCAAACATATAGTCATGTTTCAGGCCTTGGATAGTTGTCAGAGGAGGTGGATGATGTCACCCACATCTGTTCGGAACAGAGAACTGTTTGGAGCACCAAATTTTTCATGGGCGCTCAATAGGGTGCCAAGATATGTGGCATGCATCCAAAAATGTGGGGTCTCATGGATGGGAATTCTATTGTAGTACCCTGTTCTATGGCTGCCAACAGAACAACACACCCTAGCCTATAATGTACCAAATGATTAGTGGAAGGAAGTTATCCTCTCAGAAGGATTCAAGGTTCCAGGAATAGAAATGGCTGAGGAATATGATCTCGCCCAACTTCAGGAAGCACATAGTCTCTCCAACCCAGACCTACAGAGATGGCGAGTTGCACGAGGGCGTGCAGAAGGCTAGTTGGGGGAAGATGTTGGGCACCAAATTGGCCTATCTTTTCCTTGAATTTCCACTCCTCTTTTCACCCTTTTTGAATTCATTCGCATATATCTGTTGTGTAACATTATGAGGTAATTTCCCTTTATCGTCTCTTGGAATATTTAATTAATGAAATAGATTCATGAAGGTTTCTACCTACACAAACCACTAAAACTTGTGATGACTGTAGATTATGGAGCACAGGTGTTGACCGCACAACATATCGCAACAATTTCATGATTCACAGCAGCTGATCGACCACGATGAAACAACATAACTGATTGTAGCTGCTCTCAACCCATTTTTGACCATTCTTGTTCTTCGCTTTCTCGGCGCTTGTGTTGCAATACAATTGATCTATATCTTTGGGCATATAGTTTCCAGTTTTTGGGGAGAATTATTCTCCTTTGTATTGTATAAAAGATTGGTCATTCCTGTATCAAGGGGACCCCAATATGGTATTGTAACAGCATTATTTATATTAATAAGATAGAAACCTTTTTTGTTGATCTATCGCTCGCTATGAGTAACGTAGCCTTGATAAGAGAGTTGGGTCTTGTTACACTAAAAAATGTCACCATGACTACTTACAGTTAGTATGGCTCAAATCAACAGTCATGCTACCCTCTTAGGCAAGTCTTATGCCTCTGCTATCCACCTCAAACTCAAAGAAGAGAGAAAGTCTTGTCAAAAATGTGTTTATCTCTGGGGTCGCAGGTTCTCTCTAGCCTTACCTGCGGGGACGCTCACAATGTTCACAAAAGTTGCGTCCTTGGACGCTCTGTATGTTAAGGGACAGGTGCGTCCTTCTGTAAAAGGCAAAATGCGCGAGTTTCATCTTAAAAAAGTTACTTGTGGTTACTTCTAGAACTTTCTAGAGGTCGGTTTGATGAAATGGATGTGCCTCCAGTTGGTTCATGTATCCCTATTAAGGAGGAACTTATCCCATCAATAAGGGAGCTATCCCACCCAAAGAGGGGGATTATCCCATTGATGGTGGACCTGAATAACCTCTTTACAGCACTATAAATAAAGACATTGAGCTAGAGGGAGGAGAGGTTGAAGCTATACATTTTCTTTGGGTAAATGCTGCAGGAATTAGGATTCCCATTTAGAACCTTGTGAGGAGAGATTGTCTTTGCTTGATTCTACTTGGAAGTGGGTGAGCTTTGTCAAAGTAGAGGAAAACCCTTGATGGACCCTGGGAGGAACTTGCACAACACCAAGGCCAGGTTGTAAGAGTTTCTTTGTTTCGTTATTAATACAAACTGGTTTATTTTTCTCAATAGCTTGTGTTAATGAGTTATTTCATGTGTTCCTTGGTCTGCATGTTGAATATATGTTTTATTATATGAAATGCAAGTGCTTGGTAATTGTTTGATTGTTTGTGGTTGCAGGAATTGACTTGAAGGAGGAGCTCATCCGGATCGGCAAGGACGGACTACAACAACAGCGTTTTGGAATAAGGTAAGCCTAAACACTTGTAGTTTTCATGTTTTAAAAGGTATATTTAGAGAAAGATCACTCCATTTTGTCTTGTTTGTCGCTAGAGAGTTTAGACTCCTAGGGAGGTCAGTTGTGTCCGCACAAACGACTTTTTCCGCCACGACAAATTGGCGACTCCGTTGGGGATTCCATTAATGAGAAAGTCTTTTCCTTTGTGTGAACTTTGCTCTGAGAAAATCATTTTTATTTTCTGGTTTTTGACTGTGAGAATTAGTATTTGGGTGGCTTAGCTTTAGATTTAGTTAGATTTGGTTTTTCTTAACTTTTCCAGAAGGACGCACCCTCTGAGTACTGCACAGTGCGTCTTTGGACGCGCTGTTTCCGTTTGCACAGAGCGGGCCCGCACCTGTTATAACGGGTTGCCTGCGTCTTCCTGTAAAATTTAGGAAAATTCCATTTTTTGCTTTAATTGCTTTTAGATTTTGATTTTTCTTAGTGTTTTCTGCCCAGATCCTTTAGTACCCTGTCAAAAATGTTCACCTGAACTTGTTTTGTGAGCTTTGAGTGTTTTAGTGGATTTCAATGAAGTTTAGGCCTAGGGTTTGATTTTTCAATAGGTCATGTAGTGACTTTGACGGTAGAAAGTTGTCCAGCCTTAGATCTCTCTGGTTAGTCAGCCTTCTTAGAAGTCGGGCCTGTCGTAAAGTCTCCTTGTGTGAGCAGCTTGCCATTTAAGTTGTTTTGGGTCAAATTTCGAATTACTTGTTTATAAAGTGTTGATTTCCATTTTACAAAAGAACAAAAAGATTAGAGTTTTGTTTTGGCTAGTTTTTGGTTCTGCAATAAGCTAGTCCTTGATTTGATTGTGATCAAGTAAAACACCTTAGAATAATCATTGTTGGTTTTGGCCTCGTTAAGATTGCTTAGAGTAAATTTACCTTTTAGTTTGCTTATGAGTGAATTTTCGTAGATTTTAATAGTTGTTAAGATTGATTTTTGGTTATATTAGATTTATTTGCTTTATTAAAAGAAAAATACAAAAACATCTTCTTTAAAAGTCTTGTTTCAAGTAGCTTTTTGTTTTTGAAAGAGAAAAAGAGTTTTTTCGTGCATGTAAAGAGAGGTCATGTTTTTATGCTTGGAAAAGACAAACGAATTGTTTCTTTGATTGTCTTCAATTAAGAAGTTGCTTTTATAAAGATTGCATTCTCTCAACTTTTTAGTTAAGCAATTCATCGAAAAAGTAAAGTAGTGGGTAAATCATCCTAGGTGCATTTTGTAGTGGTTTCGAGTCGAGTCAACACACCACTGGTTTCACTTCCATCACCTTTTGACTTAAGAAACAACCTTAAAAGTAACGCTTAAATTAAAATCAATCTAGTAATTTTTATTTTTCTAGGGCTCTGAAACACCAACATAGCTTAGGCTAGGGTCTTGGAGTAGGTGAGTACTTAACTCTCCAAGACTACAAAACCAAACAGATAGTTTATCTTGAGTAGATTAAATCCAATTGTTTCAGTTATACTCTGGGAAAGCTCCTCTTAAAGGAGAAGCACGAGCTCGTGTCCGAACCAGTGAGGGGATCATTCCCCCTCGTTGGGAACGACGCCAGACAGTACGTATTACAAACGGTAAACCTCGGATTAACCATTGTCGAGGAGCCAGGGGTCACTTATCGGTAAACCTTGGATTATTGTCAAGGAGCCGGTAAGGGGATTGAGCTTGTTACTCTGCCCTTGCGTGCTGTCGGAGTTTAGACTGTTCCCCCAGGTGTAATTGTTGTGATTGGTAACTTTAGTGACCATAATCTTTAGGGTTCTACCGAGGTGACGGTGGAGGGAAGGTCCCACTGTACCTGGAGCAGACGTCGGTTATACTCACTTGGATTTTCCGGGGGGTTCACTTCACTTCGAGACGGTTAAAGTGGAGGAACTTGTGCCGGTCTATTCATTAAGCAGGTTGCCGGGTAACTGTTCCACCCGCCATTTCTGTACTGAATCCTGCGAGGTTGGGCCTAATCACCAACTAGCGCTTTTGGTCCGGAAGACTACTGTTTGTGTTGGTTTGACGCTCTAGATTCTTTAGGCGTGTGCTTCAAATTTGTTTGCTTCTTTAGAAGACTTTAGGTGGTTTGATTTGAAATTTTTACTTTGTTTTCGTGTGTTGTAGTTAAAAATCTTTAATTGTGGCGGAATTACCGAGACAGTCCCGTCGACTTCGGGGCAAGTCTCCTGAGATTGTTACCGGAATAGATTTGTTAAGAAAACTCCGTAAATCGCGGGGTGAATCTCCTGAAGACATTCCGGGTCAGTACGAAGGGTTAAAGGTCCTTGTAACTCCTCCTAGTGACAGTAGAGTAGGTTCACCTGAAGAAGGAGAATCTTCCTTGGTAGTCCATCCAGATTACCAAAGTTTAGAAACAGGTTACAATCCCGAAACTGTTACAGTTTCTGAGCTTGCTGGTAGTTTTTCATCTGCCAGTGAAACAGGCGAAGAACCTGAAATTTCCGAACCTGTTACTCCAACTTCTAGTGTCCCTGATTCACCGAGAATAGAAAGAATTATCACCGAAAATCTACCTTCTGGTTTGATTGCTATAGAAGAACTTGCTCCAGAAGAAGATATAGGTGTCTCTCACCTTGAAGGTCAACTTACTATTGATCTAAGGGAGCGTGAATCCATCTTTTACAGTCCTCCTAGAAGTACTTCTTGGTACCTTGCGTTAACCAATTTTTTAGACAACTCAGTCCGTTTTTCTACACCTCGTACTCCTTTTCCACCTGGAGGTATTCTACTCCTGTAAATATGTCTGGTCAGTCGTCCATGTTTACACAAAGTCCTGAATCTTTTTTACACGGCGGTCCTTCTGTTCCCACTGGGTATCAGTCACTTTCTGGTACCTTTGCGGGGGCATCTCCTCAACCCGTTGATCATGGGTTATTTGCTGGAAACAGTGGTAATATACCATTGGGTGTAGGAGACATTTACATGATGTCAGGTTCAGTTCCCGTTTCCCAACCTCAAGGTGGCCAATTACCGCCTGGGGGGCAACCTCAGTTAACGCCTGGGGGGCAACCTCAAGGTACACAAATCGTGTCTGGGGGGCAACCTCAAAGTCAGTATGTACCTATGGTGCAATACTTGCCTCAAGGTCAACCTCAGCCTCAATATGTACCCCAAGGTCAACCTCAGTATCAATATCAACCTCAAGGATGGCAACCCCAAGGATGGCAACCGCAAGGGTATCAACCCCAAGGTTATCAACCTCAAGGGTACCAACCTCAAGGTCAAGGTCAACCCCAGTATCAGTATTTACCTCAAGGTTATCAACCTCAAGGTCAATACTCAAGTCAAGGTTATCAACCGCCTCAAGGTCAGTCATATGTTCCAAGTATGGGAACTGCACCTTACAATTATCAATCCTACCCTCAATCTGGTTATGGATCTCAGTATCCTCAACCTGTTACAGGTCAGTACCCTGGAATGTTAGTGTGGGATCCATCACAGGGTCAACAGGTGTTGCAGCCAAGTGTACAGATGGTTCCTCAAGCTGGACAACCCGTAGTTTCTGGTCCAACCCAGCAACCGCAACCTGTCCAGCCCAATGTTCAAACTTCTGTAGCTTCGGTAGTTACTCAGCCGTCAATTGCACCTAGTACTCCATCTCAAACGGCTGCTGCAACTATCGCTACATCTACCATACTTACTTCTGGAGTATCGACGGCTCCAGTTTCTACTGTCCCTGTTACCACACCTCAGACATCTTTACCGTTGTCTGGATCTACGATTCAAACCACGGTCCAGATGCCTGTAGGTCAGCCTGGTACAAGTACGGTTGTGACTACTCAACCTCAATTTGTTCAACCTCCGTACCAGGGACAGTACCAACCTGGGCAAGCTGTCCAACAACCGGTTTACCAGTATCAACCGTATCCTGGGTACACTTATCAACAACCTCAACAACCCCAGTACGGTCCGGTTAATCCTGGTTTTCCAGGAGGATATAATATCCCAAATGCGACTCCTGTTCCTAGTTATCCTGGATATCCTCCTCCTGGGGCTGGTATTGTGACCCAGAGTTTTAGAGATCCTAACCGGCAGTTACCGTTTATTGCAACTTTGGATTTACCCGACTTGACGCGCCTAACGAACGATCCAATTCAATATCTTCAGTTCTGGCCGCCAATGCCAAATAAGTTGCCCAGCGATATACCCAAGTTCGAAGGTAAGTCTGGAGAGGATCCGTCCAATCATGTGATGACTTACCACCTCTGGTGTGCTTCGAATTCTATCTCAGATGATTCCATCCGCTTACGTCTTTTCCAGCGTACACTCATTGGTCTCGCGGCCAAGTGGTACATTGAGTTACCACGGGCCTCTTTTTACAACTTTAGCCAGTTAGCTACCTCGTTCTTAACTCACTTTCAGTTGCCGGTCAGATACGATAACGGCACGGAGTTATTAACTTCACTAAAACAATCGACGTCCACGTATATTTCTGATCACATTCATGAGTGGAGACGTCGAAGGAGATTAGTGAAAGTTTTTATCCCGGACCAAATCTTAGCTGAATGGTTTGTCAAATCATTATTACCGAAGATTACTGAAGATGTAGCTAAGGCCGGAGTAGTTACTGAGGAGCAAGTCATTGCTCAGGCACAATACCTTGACTTAGTTTACACTCAGTCGGGTACGTTACACGAGAAGATTCCGGATCTTCCAAAGTCGAATCAAATCGCTGCTGCTCCTTCGGGATCTCATGCCGCTGATGGTATGATTGGTATCGTGACTACGAAGAGCAAGAAGAAGTCTTCCAAGGCTTCAACTACTCCAATTATCACTTTGCCTGATTCTCCGACAGGAGAGTCTTCTCCTGAACTCACCGCCGACATTCACGCTGTAGAGTCATCTACGGCCAAACCAAAAAACGGTGGAAAGAAGAAAGGAAAGAAGAAGGCTAAAGCAGACAAGGCTCCAAAGGAGAAAACTGAAAAGTCGGAAACCAATGACGAAAAACGCAAACCTCGATATCCTTGTCTTATTTGTGAAGAGGATCATTTTACGAGAGATTGCCCTCATCGGGCCGAGGTTGTAAAAATAGTCAAAGGTTCTCCCACTCCTGCTGTGTTAAAGAATCCATTTCCAGAGCAGGAGAATAAGATGATAGGTTCTTCTTCGAATGCCAGTGAAGAACCCATTTTGATGATGTCTCATGTGAGGATTGCGACTCGATCGCAAGATTATGGTAGTAAGGCTCCTGTTGATGGCAAGGAAGCAGAATCTTCTCACTCTAACCCATCAACCTCAGCTCCTGGTTCCGATCCACTACAGATCGAAAAACCTAACCCAGACTTAGTGATTAAGCCGCCCGCCAAGGGTGTACTTCGAAGGTCTGCTTTCAATCCACATGCGAGAGCAGCCCAGAATTACAACATTGTTGAGGACTTAGCTGTTTCACCTTCAGCAATGTCGGCACTCGAAGTGCTGCAATCATGCCCAGCACAACGAAAATTGCTTTTGTCGGCTATCGGAGCTGTCGATGTTCAGGACCCGAACCTAATGATCTTTGATCTAGAAAATAGTACACCACGTCTCCCCCATCAAATGGCTTTCCAAATTCCAGTGATAGTCAAAAACAGGCCTATTCATCGGACTGTGATTGATGAGGGAGCTTCTACGTGTATTATGTCGATTCAATGTTGGAGATCGCTTGGTTCTCCTTCGTTGAACCAATCCCCCACCATCCTTAAGGCCTTTGATGGCCGTGGGTTCCGTCCGTTTGGTATTCTACAAGAATTGCCTATAGGGGTTGAAGGTAAAACCGTTAGTCTGGATGTGGAAGTGGTTGATGCCCCTCTAGACTACAACCTTCTTTTGGGTCGAAGTTGGTCATATGCTATGACAGCGGTCGTTTCATCGGTCTTCAGAGTAATTAAGTTTCCACATAACGGTAAGATCGTGACTATTGATCAGCTGACATACTTTTCATCCGACCCAGCCTCTTCAGAGAGTATCCAGCATGTTGGTAAGACGACAATCCCTTATAGGGACGTTGGTGTAGGTTTAGTTAAGGATTCCGGTTTACTGGGAACTTTTCCTCTCCCTCCACTCAGCGCAGATCCTTCGTTTGCAACCATTCATATGATTACATCAGAAAACATTATTTATGATGATCCTTGGTTCGTCCCATCTGACTCTGAGATAGACTCACTCGGTGATGTTATGCCTTTGAGTCCATATGAAATTGCTTATGAAGCTCTCATGTCTTTTACTGACTTTCATTCAACCGAAGTCGACCAAATGAATGTGGTCAGTGAAGAGTCACTTTTCACCTCACCCTTAGAACGGATAACGTTTCCCGAAGTCGTGTCATCTGACGAACAACTTCGCGAAATCCTAAGTGTAGATGATCTACCATGGGAGGATCTCCATCACAGATCTTCGTTTTTACCTAAGGATGATGCATTTGAAAATGATTTTTCATCTATCTTTACCGCTGAATATGTCAAAGACGCTCAGGATCCAACGAAACATTCTGATTCAGAGTTGAATTTAGGGAATATTTCTCGTACTATTCCCATTGATATTTCAGTGAAGCCCGGAATCGAGGAAAACATTCATATAGGTGCCGCATGTACTGAAGAAGAAATCCAAACTTACAAGGCCCTATTCCAAGAATTCCGCGACGTGTTTGCCTGGTCTTACGAGGAAATGCCGGGAATTGATCCTGCCATTGTTGTTCATGAAATAAAGACCTACCCGGATGCTAAACCCGTCCGGCAACGGTTGCGTCAAATTCACCCTCGAAAAGCGGCTGCGATTAAAGCAGAAGTCGAAAAGCTGTTGAAAGCAGGTTTCATTTATCCGATCCCGTTAACGGATTGGGTATCGAATATTGTTCCAGTCAATAAGAAACAAGGAACAATAAGAATCTGTATCGACTATAGGGATATAAATCGAGCTTGTCCAAAAGACAACTATCCTACGCCTTATATCGATCAAATTATTGATGATTGTGCCGGAAGTGAAATGTTTTCCTTCATGGATGGTTTCTCGGGCTATAATCAAATCAATATTCTACCTGCCGACCAACCAAAAACGGCATTCATTTGTCCATGGGGGACATTTGCTTATTGCAAGTTACCTTTTGGGCTTAAGAATGCCGGGGCCACTTTTCAACGGGCGATGTCTTATGCATTTCATGACATCAAGCACATTGTGCAACCCTATCTCGATGATTTGCCTGCTCATTCTTTACATCGAGCTGATCACCTTGTCCACCTACGAGCAATCTTTATGAGGTGTAGGCATTATCGAATTCGGTTGAATCCCCACAAGTGTGTTTTCTGTATAGAAACAGGTCGATTGCTGGGATTTGTTGTTTCAAAAGCCGGCATTCGCGTCGATCCCTCGAAAGTCGAGGCTATCATCAAATTGCCTCCTCCTTCGAGTTTGCGCCAACTCCAAAGTTTGCAAGGGAAAGCGAACTTTTTACGCCGATTCATCCCAAACTACGCCGAGGTCACTAAAGGTTTTACACGGTTGTTGAAACAGAACGCACAATTCTTTTGGGACGAGATTGCCCAACAATCTTTTGATGCACTTAAACACGCGTTGACCCATGCACCGTTATTGCATCCTCCCAACTACAACCAAGACTACTTCTTATACCTCGCAGCTTCGCATTCCACCATTGGAATGGTGTTAGTTCAAGAAGATGAATTCGGAGCGGAGCATGTGATATATTATCTTAGTAGGACCTTGAATCCCACTGAGCTAAAATATTCGCATGTGGAGAAATTGGCCCTGGCAGCCGTTCAAGCTGTCCAGCGTTTCCGTCACTACATTCTTCTCCGCAAAACTACAGTTATTTCGGATTGCAACCCTATGATTTATATTTTGACAAAACAACTGCTAGGGGGCAAGTACTCTAAATGGATTGTCATCCTGCAAGAGTTCGACTTGGAGTTCGAGAAGTCCAAGTCTAAGAAATCCTTAGTTTTTGCGGAATTGATGTGTGATTTCCCGAGTGCTGACACAGAGACTGTGGCAGAGGAGTCCATTGCGGACGAATCTTTGTTTCTTATCAGTACTGTAGATCCGTGGTACGGGGATATAATCATTTATCTCCAAACCCAAACCTTTCGGCCTGAAGCTTCCAAAGCGGAACGTCGAAAAATTCGGTTTCAATCCCAGCCATACAAAATTATTGGAGATACACTTTATCGCCGGGGGGCAGACTTAGTTTTTCGACGTTGTTTAACTCACGAAGAGGCTGAGAGGGTTTTGAATGATTGTCACTCTGGAGCATGTGGCGGTCATATGTCTGGGTATGCCACAGCTCAGAAGGTGTTGCGCGCTGGCTATTTCTGGCCGTCTATGTTTAAAGATTGTATCATTGCAGTCAGGAAGTGCCACAACTGTCAAGTGTTTGATCGCAAGATGCGCGCTCCACCTGCTCCTCTCCACCCTATAATTGCCGTTGGTCCATTCGCCAAATGGGGTATCGACTTTATTACTTGTAACCCTCACTCGGCCGGGGGGCATGCGTATATCATCCTTGCGGTTGATTATTTTACTAAGTGGGCCGAGGCGATGCCTACATTCGACGCAAGCGGCAAAACAGCTGCAGTTTTCGTATTCAATCATATCATAACTAGGTTTGGTGTCCCACAAGCAATCATTACTGACCATGGGAGCCATTTTCGAAACGTCATGATGACTGAGCTTACAAGCCAGCTTGGTTTGCGCCACGATAGCTCTACTCCTTATTATCCGCAAGCCAACGGTTTGGTTGAGTCTATCAACAAAGTTCTAGTTATCATGATCCGACGAACCATTGGTGTTCATCGGTCGAATTGGCACAACATGTTATTTTCAGCGCTATGGGCATACCGAACCTCAGTGAAAAATTCAACAGGGTTCACTCCTTTCCAGCTAGTTTATGGCTTAGAAGCTGTGTTACCCATTGAATGCGAAATCCCATCACTTCAAATGGCTGTCGAATTACTTCCAGCTACTTCCGAAGAGGAGAAACGTTTATTGTACTTGGCTAAATTAGATGAGACTCGACGTGACGCTACATTGGCAATCGAGACTCACGCGAAACGAATGAAAGCTCAGTATGATAGAAATGTAACCCCTCGAAGTTTTTCGGAAGGAGACCTAGTACTATTATATGATCAAGCTAACGATAAGCTAGGTGCCGGAAAATTCGTTCCCATGTGGCATGGGCCCTACATTGTAAAGCGAAAGCTAGCAAAAGGGGCTTATGAGCTAGTTGACTTTGATGGGGACTCTTTGGGTAAACCCAGAAATGGACTTTACCTAAAGAGGTATTATGCTTAAATGATGGGTATGGAGAAATTTTTAGATAGGTTAGATTTTCTTTCTAGCTAGCAAGTGTGTTAGTTTAGTCAGTGTGCTTAGCTTAGAGAGTGTGGTTTTTCGTCGTTATTCTGGCTTATCTTGGTTTTACTCTTGATATTGCAGATGTCGACGCCTCTCCAAACATACATTGGATTTGCTGATGGTGCTTGTCGTAGTACACGGAACATCTCTTCCGCAGCTTGGGTTATCTATTCGCCCTCTGACGAGTTAGTTTCTATGCATGGGGTAAGCCTCGGTCAAACAACGAACAACATTGCAGAATACAGTGCAGTGATTGAATTATTATCCGAATCTATTTCATTTGGAATTCGACGTTTGATAGTGAGGTTAGATTCTGAACTTGTTGTATTACAGCTTAATAGAGTTTATGCCATTAGGAATCCTGTGTTATTAAGGTTGTTTTTGAGAGTGCGTCTCTTGGAACGTGAATTTGATTACATTGAATATCAACATATTCCAAGGTCTTTGAATACATTAGCAGATGCAATTGCTTCTCGAATGTTGGACAGACATTTACGATAATCATGCAAGTAAATTTAAAAAACATTTCATCACATATGTTAAACAAGATAAGCCGGTAATAGTGATATATATAGATAGAAGTGTGTCAAAAAATATATACATCGTCTTCGATCATAGGTTGAAAACACCTTATGATCGGCAAAATGATAGTAAAAAAAGTCAAAATGTCACATGTGACTACAAAAGTGACTAGTCAATCACTGGTGGTGCTCTCTGTATGACACCACTGCGCGGGCTACCTTACGCAAAAATCTCCTAAACGGTCCAGGGACCGCGACTACGAAGCGCTGAAGCCGGGTAGGAATGTCATCCATAGTAGTCTCAGGTATATCTGCCGTGAGACGCTCTAGATCATGCTCCAACTCAGCTAGTACTTCTGCAGCCGCGTCCTGTGGGGCCGGTACCGGTGCAGCTGGATGTAGTCTATCAAAAGGCCGGAGGTTGGCTGGACGCTGTGGACCAACATCTGCATTTTGAAAATTTTACTGTTAGTTTTGAGACGATATATATGAAAAATAAAAAAAATACATAATTAGAGAACTTGTGAAAATAAAAGTACCTCTGTCATCCCATTGTTCTCCCGGTGGAAGAACCATGTCCGGATCACCTCTAAAATCCACTCCGGCATACGGAAAGTCCTGTATCGAAAAAACCTGGTCCTCTAACCAGTGAAAGTAACTATCTGAGAATCGAACCACTGTCGCACCCTCGTCAGGATGCCGGGCCATCACCGCAACCCATCGTATCAGCTTTGGCTCCCGAGGACCCAAGATATCAACAGTGAGTTGCTGAGGGATCAGCATTGGAACTCTCTCCAAGGCAAAGCTCACGACTAGAGGCCCATATCCAAAAGTCTTTAGTCGTCCGTTCTTTGCCTTGGTCAGTTGGCTCTTCATATGAGCCGACACAGCTTCACACCAGTTGAAAATGGTGCCTTGGTAACAGTCAATTGCCATCCGCATTTGGGATCCGGAAGCAATGTGTAAAGCGGCCGCGCCGCAAATTCTGGTAACCGTGAACGCTATGACTTTGAGTTCCGGCAGAGTGATGTGTTTTATCTCTATGCCTTTTGAATGGTGAGCCCCAGGTGTGCACCACTCGTCGCGGAGACTATCAAGGGATTGGCCACCCGGCCTAGTCCCCGCAAGACTGAGTTGCTCACCTCTGTTCGGCAAGCCAGTGAGAAAGTATACATCCGAGGGCTCTATCTCGAGCTGGTGCCCTCCTATGTAAAAGCATTGTTCTTGAACGTTCCATCGCTCAACCAGCCATTCCAAGAATCTTACCTGGCCCCTCATGCCCGGTATGGTCCAATATTTGTATAATCCGCATGCTCTTAGGGCATCCAGGGAAGGTTGATGATTTATTGCAACTTCATCATCCTCTACATGCTCTCTTTCTCTCCAATCTAACATGGTTAATACCCTGCACATCAGAAATAGCAATTAGAAATTGATTTGGGAATTTTTGGTAGTTTTTTGAGGGAGTTGGGGTTTTGAAATGCGCACTTCTCGGAAGACGCACCCCGGCTTTGTAGCACAGGGCGCCCGGACGCGGCTGGCCTGAAGGCGGGCCGCGTCTTCCGACCATTTTCCCGTATGAGAAAAAGTCGGGGGACGCGGGTCACCCGAAGGGCACCCGCGTCCGCCGAGAAGCGCATTCCAAAACCAAAACCCCCCCAAAAAATGAAACTAAGACCTAAAAATTAATTCTAAACGGATAGAAACGCAGAGTAGGATGTGTAAAATACCTGGATAAGACGGCGTTCGATTCTGACGGTTAGATTTTCCGCAGCGACCACGGGAAGTTTCTTGTCAAAAGCTCCTTTTTCAACCTCAACAGTCAAACGGTAAAAATGACATGGTAAAAGGTCTTTTTATAGGTTTTTTGGATGAATTAGTTCATTTTTTACCATGAAAAGGTGTTTTTCGATGTATTTTTGCCTATTTTAAACAGGTATGAGTAATGTGTTGCTTTTGTGCAGGACAAAGGGATTTCGAGGGAAATTGTAATTTTTCACAAACAAAAATATCAGAGTCATCTTTTAAGCCCTTTTCTGACTCCTAAAACATGAAAAGATCGCCGAGTGTTTCTTTTACACTCGTTAAAACGGAATTAAAAGATGGTCCCCTTTTAGCTCTTTTCTGACCGCAAAATCAGGAAAAGATTGCCGGGTTTTTGTCGTTTCAAACTCGATAAGGAAATAAAACGACGTGTCCTTGATCGCTTTTTACTTTTCAGGTCAATGACACTATTATGAAAGTACTCCTTGGTCGCAAGATCAAGTGGTTCCCCCAGGTATTATTTTATACATTTTCGGGCTTGAGGGACACAAATATACGAAAAAGTTCAACGTGGAGTCTCCTTTTGTTTTTTCAGACTCTCTAAAAATGAAAAACGCCGAGTTTCTCCTATACTGGGCTCGTTAAACTTTTACAGTAAAGGACCTATTCAATTACAAACAGGAACGAACCACTCCTTCCTAGGGTTCGAATTTAAACTAGGTTGGACTCGTCCGAAGGATGAGCTTATAATCAAGCATATGTTATCCTCCTCAAGCTTGTTAAAAATAAAGAGGTACTTGCCAGAAATGGTGGGGGAAAAGAGAGAAGAATGAACCTGTTTGTTACCTTTTATCTCAAAAGAAACTTTATTACCACTCTTGAACATGACACTTTTCATTCACCTGGGTTGGGAAATCTTTTACCTCACAGTTGACCAAACCACTTTGAACGTCTTTAACCGGATTCCGGGATTAACTTTGAGTTATTCGTCACCAAGCCATCTGTCGTGTCGTTATGTGTTCAAGAGGTCTGCAAGCAAAACTTTCATCTGCAAAATACTTGTCATCCATTTGACCATCCCTGAGTCAGTCCTTACAGCAACATTTCTTCAACTTGAACAATGATTTCGTGTTGCGGGCTTGCCTGCAACGGGTCGCTTTCTATCGACATCGACACATTATCTAGAAAGATGACTTAGGAATCGACAGTACCTTGAAGTCTGCATGCATCAATGGCAAGTTTCTCGCCTTTGACGTCAGTTTACATCATTGACTTTCGATCAAAGGATTCCGTGAAGTGTTCGACATCAAAACATCTATTCACATTTCACGGGTTGTGCTTGGTACTTTGAGAACCATTGACATTACTGGTGGTCTCTCTCACGCTTGTTAACAGTTTACATCATCGACTGGTAATCAAGTGGTTTCTAACATGTTCGACATCAAATCATTTAAATCACATGGCTAGAATCGTACCAATTCGGGAAGTAGAAGTGAAGACCCTGGATCTAGTTTCTACCATCCAGGCTGCGAGGAGTTTTGTATTCATTATCTATGTAGACTAATCATAAACAGATGGCTGCGCCCATACTGTGTCTACAAAAGTCTATAAAAAATGATGTACTGCAAGATCATTCCTGTATCAGAATAGTTAGTCCATTAGTTAAAGTTTTGAATCTGAGTATGGGAATGCCTACCTCAGTGATGATATAATCTTATACATGTATTTTGTGTTGAAAATTGCAGGTTCCAACCAGGTCATCCACAAGACAATCCTTGAAATGATAAAGCGCTTCACCCTTCCTAGAATTACAAAACCCTAATCTATTCCAGGCTTCGCACTTTAGGGGGAAATCTGTTACACTAAAAAATGTCACCATGACTACTTACAGTTAGTATGGCTCAAATCAACAGTCATGCTACCCTCTTAGGCAAGTCTTATGCCTCTGCTATCCACCTCAAACTCAAAGAAGAGAGAAAGTCTTGTCAAAAATGTGTTTATCTCTGGGGTCGCAGGTTCTCTCTAGCCTTACCTGCGGGGACGCTCACAATGTTCACAAAAGTTGCGTCCTTGGACGCTCTGTATGTTAAGGGACAGGTGCGTCCTTCTGTAAAAGGCAAAATGCGCGAGTTTAATCTTAAAAAAGTTACTTGTGGTTACTTCTAGAACTTTCTAGAGGTCGGTTTGATGAAATGGATGCGCCTCCAGTTGGTTCATGTATCCCTATTAAGGAGGAACTTATCCCATCAATAAGGGAGCTATCCCACCCAAAGAGGGGGATTATCCCATTGATGGTGGACCTGAATAACCTCTTTACAGCACTATAAATAAAGACATTGAGCCAGAGGGAGGAGAGGTTGAAGCTATACATTTTCTTTGGGTAAATGCTGCAGGAATTAGGACTCCCATTTAGAACCTTGTGAGGAGAGATTGTCTTTGCTTGATTCTACTTGGAAGTGGGTGAGCTTTGTCAAAGTAGAGGAAAACCCTTGATGGACCCTGGGAGGAACTTGCACAACACCAAGGCCAGGTTGTAAGAGTTTCTTTGTTTCGTTATTAATACAAACTGGTTTATTTTTCTCAATAGCTTGTGTTAATGAGTTATTTCATGTGTTCCTTGGTCTGCATGTTGAATATATGGTTTATTATATGAAATGCAAGTGCTTGGTAATTGTTTGATTGTTTGTGGTTGCAGGAATTGACTTGAAGGAGGAGCTCATCCGGAGGTTAGTTGTGTCCGCACAAACGACTTTTTCCGCCACGACAGGTCTGCTCTTCTGATCAGGTGTTGCATGTTTCCTTGTGTTGTGTGTATTTTCTATTGTTGAGTTTTTCTTGTTGTTGTTACAGATCTCTTAGATAACTGTGAATACCTTTTTACATTATGTAGTTGAGTTTTACTTCTATCTCAACAATGTTTTCATTGCCAATCATGAACCCTTGGTTTAGGGCAGATCGTAACCTTTCCCCTACATATACCTTGCATGTTGCCTTGAAAAGAATACACACCCAGATTAATACATTAATGTAGGAAAAGGAGTGGATGATTTGTTCATACCTGGACACCAACACAAATCCCTGAGATAGTGATAATAACATATAACATGTATGAGCATGTAGATAGCCAAGGATGGCCTTGTCATGGCCAACAAGACAATTTGGGTCATGTTAAGTCCTTGCATCAACTAAAGTTATCAAGGGACATGATTTCCTATGTAGAGAGTTGTTTCTTCTTGGAAGTGCTAGTTTACTCAATTAGCAAAATTCATGTTAAAAAATATGTTGACATGGACACTGTAACTTGAGATAGGGATTTCTTTTTGTGTAGGAAATATGTTGTTAACATCCATAATCATCTAATGAAAGGAGATTATCAATAAGAAGGATGAAAAGAGTCTGAACCTTTGGTATAGAAAATAGTGAGATGGTTTTTTCTTTTATCACAAGCCCAATGGCGGACAAATCCCTTTTATCGATGAAATTTATACAAAGTGGATGTCCGAGACCA
Organism: Pinus tabuliformis; assembly: GCA_031772625.1. Lineage (NCBI taxonomy): Eukaryota > Viridiplantae > Streptophyta > Pinopsida > Pinales > Pinaceae > Pinus > Pinus tabuliformis. Next base: position 315,431,790 of record CM062814.1, on the reverse strand, counting down.
TGGTGAAGCTATAAAATAATAGACCAATGGCCATGTATTCAACATTCAACACGAATACATATGGGTTGAGTGTATTAAGAATAATTTATCTAGTACAATAATTTGATTAGTAATGATTGATAATTATTAATGAGATGAAGTTGACTTCAAATGTTTTTTGAATGTGATAGTATCAGTTGTACATACTTGTGGTGTTTGATGAGCAACAAAGTGGGGTGCGAGTTGCATGGGCGGTGGCATCACGTAATACATCACATGACATTCCACTATGGTTGGAGCACCTCGCACATAGGTGTCACCAAGTTGATCATAGTTGGAAAGCTAATGCCTTCATGGTTGATGATGCATTGGCTAAAATTAGTGCTTTAAGGTAATTAAAATCTTCATATTTACAATACAACTTGTATTTATTACAAAAATAACATGCTTGGAATGAATTGAATGTGGCACGAGAATCAGAAGGTGCAATGTTATCTTGTGTGTTTGGCACGTATGTCGAGCATGGCAAAAAAATGTGAATCAATTGGCGAGTAGTCCAGAAATAGCAAAAGAGATGTTTAGCGATTTGGAGAAATGAAGTGAGAAATGAAAATAATACTTTCTTCATCAAATTTTCTATGAGGGGAAGTTCCTTGACTATTTCCACAAGAATTGGGTTATTGGTGACAAGATTTGTAAGTTTATAAACTCTTTCTTGCATTTCTCTTTTTGGTTTTCATACGGATGAAATATCTTCATTAACCCAACTTTTATGAAATTAGGGATGTCGGTAAAATTTTGTCATATTTTCCCCATGGAAATCAGGAGGCAAACAATGTTGTGGAGTCATATCAATGTTACCTAAAGACAAACTTTCTATCTGATAGAAGAAAGAAATGTTCTTGTAGGATGGATTGGTTGATATATGTTCTTATAAGAAACATTGAACCATGTTATCAGTTTAAGGCAATTCTAAAAGAGGAAGGATTTTCTAATAATTACAAGAAAGAGAAACAATTTGAATCATCAATGGAAAAAGAAAAAAGCATTCTAGATAGTGATTGTAGCCCTCATGGGAAAATGTTTTATGCTTTTCGGGTGAGGAATCAGTCCAAACTTAATAAGAAATATCTTGTCACTTGTCATCACACAAATTTCTTAACTTGTGATTGCCTATGGTTTATTCATGGCAACATTTGAAAGCATGCCATAAAGGAGGGTTAATTTTCTTCCCATTCAATGGCTTCAAACCAATTACAAAATCATCAAATCATAATTGACTCATACAATGACCCTCCTAACCAATTACTAAATCATCAAGGCACAACTGATTCATATAATGACCCTCTTGAGATAACTATATAGGCAATATCGGATCTTGGTGAAAATGCAAACGCATTTGCCATGGATAGTGACAATGTTGATTTAAATGTTGAAGGACTTGAGTTTGTCAAAGAGGAGTTATTTAGCTACATAGACTTGATTCGAAAAACTCCTCCTGCTACTTTGAAAAAGATTGAACAGTTGACTGGTTTGTTTAAAAAAAGGTTGGATGATGCCAAAAATATTCATATTATGGAGTATGAATTCATGTGTCGGTTGGGTGCTTTTGAGACATCTTTGAAGAGGAAGAAGAGTTTCTTGAGCCCCAAAAAGAGAAGAAAAACAAGAAAACAAAATGAAAGATTGGAAATTGATTTGAATATCGCTGCAGATGAAGATGAACCATTTGAGTTTTATCAACTAAACAAACGAGGTCGCCCTCTGATGCAGGAGCATCTAGACCCAGCCAGCAATGTGGAGATTTGTCCACATGTTGTGGTTAAATCCAGTGAAATTTATTTACTGTTGGTCAAAAATCAATTTACTGAGGAGGTTGGATTCCTCAAATAATTTGTTATTGTAATAAATAGGAGATTAGCTTATTTTGGATTTTGAGATAGAGCTGTTAGTCTAGGTGTGCTTGGAAAACAACGGAATAGAAGAATTCTGTTCTTTCTTGGAAAAATAGGAACCTATGTTAGATAATTTAGGAGAATAAATAGAGGAAAATTGTAATGAACTCAGGGGATTTCTTTTTAGATTGATGAGAGTTTGTGTGTCGCTGGGAGGGGAAGAGCGATACTGGTGTGTATATAGTTTTGAGTGGGGAATGTGGGCAATCAGGCCAAGTACTGTAGATATTTGAAACTGGTTAATGAAATACAGTTTTATGTGCTTTGGAAGTTGGAACTGTGAATATCTCTGTCAATGCGAAGTAAATATCTATGTTCCTATGTAGATAATGAATGGTGCTAAATGTCTGAATTGTTATGGCTGGATATTTCTGGTGGTAAATGACTACAGGAATATATGATTCCAGTAGAATGTTTGGAAACCCACTTAATAGATTGAATAAATGTGATATTGGATTGAATCCTGTTGAGTGCATTGACTTGTGGACTTGTTTGTGAGAGGATTGCTCTGTGTTGAGAAATATTGATGAAATCATTTGTTACTAAATATTCTGGGGTTTTCTTTTGTGGAATTCTTGTTTGGAAGTTTGCCTAGAAAGAAAACGAAATTTCTGTGCAGGAATTGTGTGATACTCTGCGTGAGCAATTTATGGTCATCCAGAATGTGCAGGAAGCAATAATCAGTCTTGCGTGGATCAATACAACAGATCCAAGTATTGAATCGAACCCTGAGTGCTGGTTAATGGAGGAAATACCCAACAACCCAATTATGTAACAAGGCATGGTTAAGACTTAAGTTAAATTGCTGTGGGAAAATGCATTGACAAGGTTAATAAATTCGTGAGGGTTTGGGAATCTCGTTATTTTCAATTCTTGAATTGAAGTCTGCATTAAGCTACAAAGGGGGTGTAGTCATAGTTGACGCTGTATTTAAGGTAAGTGATTTATTCATGCAATCTAAGTTCCACATGATGTCAACAGATTCGAATCTCTTTGGGATCCGAATTTCTTTATAAAATCAAACTGAAACCTATGGAATCAGTCCCTGAGGAAGAAAGTTCACTTTTGAGCAGTTATTTAGTTTTCTTTGTGAAATCTGGAACCTAACCATTGAAAGCAAGGGATTTCCCAGGTGAAAACGCCCAGCTCGATCACTGAAGAAGATTAGGTTGAATTTTGACCAAATCGTGGTAGTTCGGCATCTCTGTTATTTACAATTGCTGTGGAAACCATTTTTGTTGACCTTCTGCCCATTGAATCCAAACTTGGAATCATGGTTATGACAATGCTGTCTGCAAAACGCTCCTTATGTATGAGAAGTACGTAATAACAAAGGAGTGTTATAAGGGGGGTTTAAATGGAGGAGATCGAACGTTGTTTCAAAGGGAAGTCAAAGATGACTTGAACGCCAATGTAAAAGGTTTTGATTGAAGAATACTCTGTGTGGATTTAATTACAGGGTCGACAGTTTTTGATTAGATCTGAATAAGGTGGAAAGCGAATTACAAATTTGCAGAGATCATAAGGTATGTTAGGTTCTGGGTATTGATTAAGAGAAATTTTCATATTATTATGATTTGCCAGATGGGAATTTTTATATGCACTTTAAACTAGGTTATGGGTTTGGCGGGTTTATGCCTGCGTCATTTTATCAAATTGCAGGGGAGATATAAGGGTGTTGAGTAAAGGCAAGAAAGAAAAGTGTGGAGTTGCAGCGCTCAACGCATAGTTGTATGTTAAAGCCGTGGAAATTTGCCAGGTACTGAAAATTTGATTTGGGCATTTACTGAGATGCATTCTATATGCATTGGATTCTTGTGATTCTGGGTATGCAGGAATTTTCCTGCGTCAATTTTTGGTATCAGAGCTTGGCTCTGGTAAATTGAAGAATGTTTGTTTTCTGAATGAAGACAGAAGGTTTTGTTGAAGAGCTGGAATTGCTCTGGGAAAGGATTCAAGTTTTTTTTTTTTTTATTTACTTAATCGCATGTGGTGAATGAATGTCGGATTGTGAAACTGATAAAGATGGCAGCACAGGTATGCAAATGTAGTTAAGGAAAGAAGCAAGATCAACAGGATGTTGAAGGTGAGTTTGTAGTCGATATTTAATTTTGGTTTGAAGAACTATTTGTGGGATTTGGTTGCAGGCATAGTGAAGAAAGTCTCAGCAGAAAGAACCAGATGCGTTCTTAAAAGCAGAAGTGGCAGTGAATCTGAAGATTCCAACCAAAGATTGGACAGAGAGGACAATTGAAGTGTCTTCGAAAGAGAGAGTGAGAGATTGCAGAAGCCTAGAGGGAGCAAAGGTGTTGCTCAGGAGAAGATTCCAGATAGGGGATCGTGCTTACCAAAAGACTGAGTGAGGAGAGCTTAGTGAGGTAAGATTGCAGTAAGGAGGACTTACTGTTGCAGAGGCTTGATGCAGAGGTGCGAGGAGCTCATGGAAAGAGAGGAGCAGGAAATGACTACAGATAGTCATAGCAGAAGTTCACAAGGGAGCCACAGCAGAAAGGAAGATGCCAAAGCAAATGGCATGAGGATGAGTCAAGAAGAGTTTGACCGAGAGAAAGCTGAGATAGATTTCCAGATTGGAGTATTGATGAAGATGCTGCGGAAAAGTGTTTGGACCATGAGGAAAAGAGTAAAGTGGCCAAGGCTACGAGAAAGGAGAAATCAACAAGTGAAGTCAGAGATAGCAGAAGAATTGAGAAAGATTGAGCAGATATTGAGTGCTCAAGAGGAATCAGAGAAACTCAGAGAAGCAGAGGTAGAATTGGAAGTTTCCATTTGCAGACCAGAACAAGGTGAAATGTTGGGAGAAGAAGATAATGAGAGGTTAGCTGAAGGTCTTCTGGACTACTGGCAGAATTCAGAACAATTTGAGAATATGTTGACAAAGGAAGCGGATGAGGCAATGAAGCCTTGTGATTTTGATTCTTATAGTTTGTGTATGTTTACAGGAAGTGCAGAGGGTGATGGACAGCCTAATGAAATTGTCACCAGGAATGTAGATCTTGAGGTAAAATATGATGAAGAATCGTTTTTAGAGGAAGAAGGTGTTGATCATTTGCAACAGAAGAAGTTCATAGATGAAATCATGTTCGGTGTGAAACAGTCAGATGAGGTTGATATAAACCAGCAGTCTAAAGACAATTCCATAGTGGGACTACAAAAAGGTAAACCGATGAATTTGTTTAATGGAATTAATGAAAGATGCTTACAATATGGTGATGTGGAAAGCAGGTCAACTCAGGAAGAATGCCAGGAAAAGAATGAAGCTGAGAAGGAAAATTGTGATGATCTACTGGGGAGATTTTACAAGGAGATAGAATTCTTGGAAAGATTACTCGAGGAACCCAAAGGAAAAACAAAGCCTACAAAACCTGATGGAGGAAAAGGTGCGGAAGACAGCATTACTAAATATGATGCTGAAATCAGAGAAATTGAGCAACGATTATATGAAGGTGAGATGAAAGATCAGAAGCAGCAAGGAGGTTATGCCCTCAAAGGCATAAAAGAGACAGAAAAATTAACTCAGTAAGATGAATGTGGAAGTAACCAAAAATTTGGGAGGAATGATCAGCTACATGAGAATGAATTTGAGGAAAGCATTAAATTGCAAAAGTGTAGAAGTTGGCAGCATAATGAAGAACCAGAAATCAGTCTGATAGTACAAAGAAATATAAGTGAAGATCGAAGATACAGATGGAGACTGAAGAAAAGGGTGAAGTGGAAGCTATTGCAACGGAGGTGGAATGGAAAACTGATGAATGAGTTCAGGAAACTAGAGCAAATTCATATTGATTTGAAGTCACCGCAAGAAGGATCAGCTGAAATCTGAAAGATCTATGATGGAGGATTGGTGCTTGGAGCATCAAAGGAAAATGGAAGGTATTGTATTTTGAAAACTAAAGGTTGTTGTGTGTTTGCAGGTCATATCGATTTGAGGAAAGACAAACAATTATTGAAGACTGTTGAAGAAATGGCTACTCATAGTCATATGCAGACTAAGGAGGATGGCAAAAGAATTTTTGAATTCAAGGGATACACTGAGTCATTGAAGATCATTGATATTGAAGAAAGCCAGAGTGCAGGAGGATTAAAGACAAATATTGTGAACAACGCAGTTAGTAAAGATGATACAGAACTTTTGAGAGAACTTCCAGATAAGATAGCAGATTTGTATAAGTCGAATCTTTTGATGAGGAAGCCAGCAAGGAATGAAGAATTGCAAATTAAAGTAAGTAAAACAGCAGCAAGGTATGTGAAAAGGACAGCAGCAGATAGTGAGGCATTACAGCACAAAAGCGAAAGACTTGAGGAACAAATAACAGCAGCAGTAATCAAGAACAGACTATCAAATCAAGTATGGGATCCAGGAGGACGCAAACCAGAAACACATGATTAGGAGATCATGGTTAATTTAAACTTTGGGAGTCTGATGCAGGAGCATCTAGACCCAGCCAGCAATGTGGAGATTTGTCCACATGTTGTGGTTAAATCCAGTGAAATTTATTTACTGTTGGTCAAAAACCAATTTATTGAGGAGGTTGGATTCCTCAAATAATTTGTTATTGTAATAAATAGGAGATTAGCTTATTTTAGATTTTGAGATAGAGCTGTTAGTCTAGGTGTGCTTGGAAAACAACGGAATAGAAGAATTCTGTTCTTTCTTGGAAAAATAGGAAACTCTGTTAGATAATTTAGGAGAATAAATAGAGGAAAATTGTAATGAACTCAGGGGATTTCTTTTTAGATTGATGAGAGTTTGTGTGTCGCTGGGAGGGGAAGAGCGATACTGGTGTGTGTATAGTTTTGAGTGTGGAATGTGGGAAATCAGGCCAAGTACTGTAGATATTTGAAACTGGTTAATGAAATACAGTTTTATGTGCTTTGGAAGTTGGAACTGTGAATATCTCTGTCAATGCGAAGTAAATATCTATGTTCCTATATAGATAATGAATGGTGCTAAATGTCTGAATTGTTATGGCTGGATATTTCTGGTGGTAAATGACTACAGGAATATATGATTCCAGTAGAATGTTTGGAAACCCACTTAATAGATTGAATAAATGTGATATTGGATTGAATCCTGTTGAGTGCATTGACTTGTGGACTTGTTTGTGAGAGGATTGCTCTGCGTTGAGAAATATTGATGAAATCATTTGTTACTAAATATTCTGGGGTTTTCTTTTGTGGAATCGTTGTTTGGAAGTTTGCCTAGAAAGCAAACGAAATTTCTGTGCAGGAATTGTGTGATACTCTGCGTGAGCAATTTATGGTCATCCAGAATGTGCAGGAAGCAATAATCAGTCTTGCGTGGATCAATACAACAGATCCAAGTATTGAATCGAACCCTGAGTGCTGGTTAATGGAGGAAATACCCAACAACCCAATTATGTAACAAGGCATGGTTAAGACTTAAGTTAAATTGTTGTGGGAAAATGCATTGACAAGGTTGATAAATTCGTGAGGGTTTGGGAATCTCGTTATTTTCAATTCTTGAATTGAAGTCTGCATTAAGCTACAAAGGGGGTGTAGTCATAGTTGACGCTGTATTTAAGGTAAGTGATTTATTCATGCAATCTAAGTTCCACATGATGTCAACAGATTCGAATCTCTTTGGGATCCGAATTTCTTTATAAAATCAAACTGAAACCTATGGAATCAGTCCCTGAGGAAGAAAGTTCACTTTTGAGCAGTTATTTAGTTTTCTTTGTGAAATCTGGAACCTAACCATTGAAAGCAAGGGATTTCCCAGGTGAAAACGCCCAGCTCGATCACTGAAGAAGATTAGGTTGAATTTTGACCAAATCGTGGTAGTTCGACATCGTTGTTATTTACAATTGCTGTGGAAACCATTTTTGTTGACCTTCTGCCCATTGAATCCAAACTTGGAATCATGGTTATGACAATGTTGTCTGCAAAACGCTCCTTATGTATGAGAAGTACGTAATAACAAAGGAGTGTTATAAGGGGGGTTTAAATGGAGGAGATCGAACGGTGTTTCAAAGGGAAGTCAAAGATGACTTGAACGCCAGTGTAAAAGGTTTTGATTGAAGAATACTCTCTGTGGATTTAATTACAGGGTCGACAGTTTTTTATTAGATCTGAATAAGGTGGAAAGCAAATTATAAATTTGCAGAGATCATAAGGTATGTTAGGTTCTAGGTATTGATTAAGAGAAATTTTCATATTATTATGATTTGCCAGATGGGAATTTTTATATGCACTTTAAACTAGGTTCTGGGTTTGGCGGGTTTATGCCTGCGTCATTTTATCAAATTGCAGGGGAGATATAAGGGTGTTGAGTAAAGGCAAGAAAGAAAAGTGTGGAGTTGCAGCGCTGAACGCAGAGTTGTATGTTAAAGCCGTGGAAATTTGCCAAGTACTGAAAATTTGATTTGGGCATTTACTGAGATGCATTCTATATGGATTGGATTCTTGTGATTCTGGGTATTCAGGAATTTTCCTGCGTCACCCTCACTCCAACAATGCATGGATTTCCAGGTTTTTTGTGATGCATGTTGGGTGTAGAGCCTGATTGTCTTCTTTATTCAGAGGTATCACCGCATTAGACCCCAATTCATAATGTGGCCGCAACACCGCCAATCAATGTGCACTGCTAGGGGGTCTAGGGGGGGCGACGACGATTATTTGGAGCCCCCCCCCCCCCGCCCCTGGTATGGGATTGGGTGCAGTGCCCATAGAGCTAAAAATAGATGTAAAATTTCCTTGTAAAATGTTGTAATTTCGTAGTCATTTTGGGTCGTTCATTAGGCAGAAATCTGATGGTAGAATTTATGTTTAATTTAGGGTTTTTTGCCCTAGAAGGCAACCCATCGTTATATATGAGGGAATTGTATTGTGTCTATGTAGATCTATATTCTGAGTGAATAATGACAGAGGAGATTGAGAGCGAAAAGGGAATTACAGCGTATCTACTCTAGGTTGTATCTCTTCATTTTTTTGGATAATATAAAAGGAAGGATTGGTTGTTTCTCTGTGGATGTAGCCCAAATTGGGTGAACCACGTATATATGTGTCTCTCTTATTTTATGCATATTTTGTTTTTATATTTCTGCAATATTTTATGTGTTCCATTGCTCTGTAATATATAATTTTCTAACAATGCATTTTTTTCAGTTTGATTTTAATATTTATTAGTGTATTACATGAATTTGTTGTATTATATATATTTTTTAATATGTTCATGTATGTTTGATAGCTTGTCAAGATATGTTTGTTTATTTCTCTAATTTGTGTGAATTTTCGTTTAAGGTCATTAAATAACTACATGCATTTACACCCAGTCTTTCAATACATCAATTAATTTGTATGTTATGGAAGATAAATTTCATGGGGTTTTCCATACTTGCATTATGCCAGGATACATTGGTGTTTAAACATGAATCTGATATATAAATTGGAATAAAACAACATAAATGTAACAAAACGTATAGAGCAAATGCAATGAAATTTTAACTAAACATGTAAAACACAATTTTACCAGTTTTTTATACCTACTCAATGCTAATGGTGATATATTATTGGATCATCATATATATTACAAGATCAAAGATTATATATATTACGACATCAACAATAGTGAGCGAGTGGGTATCAACAAGAACATATGGGTCAATCTGAATATGAGAATGAAGGGGGATTTTCATGAATATTGTTGATACAATAATCACTGTGTCCTGCTCCACTACAATGAAGATACCTTCATGTTTATATATTGTTCACATTTCTTGCAAAGGTCACGAATTATGTTTTCATGCAAATGGAATTAGTTTCCCCTTATAAGAGGATACACATAGGACTAAATTATCCTTTGCTTCCTCATCCTTTGTTTGCACAATAGCGTCTTTGGTGAGTTTGATCTTTGGTTCCTAATCCTCTATTAGTTTCATCTCTGGTTCCTGTTCCTCAATTTGTACAATTGTTTCCTTTGTTAGTTTCATCTGTGATTCGTGTTCCTCTGTTTGCACAATTATGCTTCTGGTCAATTTCATATCTGGATTCTGGTCCTCTATTTGCACAACAATGTGAACAATCTGTTTTTTTTCCAAGGGGTATATTCTCTTGGACGCTTAGAGAAGGTATATATATGACATCAATGGGTAGGTACTTTGCAACTTCGGCCAATAATTTTAATCTATCAGAAGTTTATTTCCATCTCAGCTCATATTTTAGGGTTTTAACTTTGATTTGTATCTCTCTATTTTTCATCACGAGAATCCTATTCTTCCTTATCAATGAAATATACATAGGAAGATTTGTAGGGGTAATTACTATTCCAATATTCTTCTCTGTCAATTCAGGTGGTGCAATTGGTTGGTCCTCCTCATCATACCCATAGAATTCTTGTGGTGCAGTTGGTTGGTGCTCCTCATGATCCCCATACAATTTTGGTTATACAGTTGGTTGTTCCTCAACATCATCCCCATACAAAATTGAAATTGAGGCAAGGCCCTCTATTCTGTACCATTTAGCTACTCCATGTATGTACTCATGGTCAAAATTAGGAGAGGGAACCTTATCAACTTGCTCTTTTGTGTCAGCAAGGTGGCCTAATCCTTGTTCCATGAATCCTTGCTACATGCATCCTTGCTCCATGATTTCTTCTTCCATCAATACATCATGTGAAGGATCTTGCTCTTGATCTTATGTTGTTTATTATGCAACAACGAGGAGGGTTTTAGGAAATGGAGCAAGACGACCTCACCTTCTCCTATGTTTCTTGGCTTTTTGCACTATTCTCAGTGTTTCCTATATCCTCTCAATCTTCTGGTGGTAGGTTTACTCCCCAATATTTCTACTTCATCATCATCATCTTATTTGTCTCCTTTCTCTAGGGATTTAGTAGCAGAATCCTTAACAACCCTAGTTTAAACAATGGATGGCTTGGTTTCCATATCGAAAGGTTATGTGGCAATTTCTATAGCTGGGGTGGAGTTGCATCTAGGGGATCATGGGGTGGAGTTGCAATTGGGAGGTCATGGGGTGTAGGAGTTTCATCTTGGGGTTCATGGGGCGGAGTTGCAGTTGGGAGGTCATGGGGTGGAGTTATAGCTACTAGGGCATCCTATGGCAGGGTAGCAACTTCAGCATGCAATGGCCTTCCAGCTAGTTCATCCCAAGTTCCCCCTTCCCTTTGCAGTGAAACATCCACCAAAATTTTAACGAAGAAATGGAGTGACAAGACTTCGAATGGCTGCTTTGATTTATGCACATATCATGCCATATGATATAGGGATTTTTCAAGAAAGAAAGGCATTTTAGCCAACCTGCCATGACGCAAGTGGTTTGACAACTAGATGTGGTGGTAATAAATAATAAAAAACTTTCCATCGCATGTGAAAAATATATGGATAAGGAATACAACATATTTCCAGGGTTGTGGTAATGGCCTCTTGTCAAATATTGTGTTTATCTTCTCGAGTTGTTCACCTTCCTCAAGGAATCTTCGCACAACATCAGGTTGGGGTTTTCGAGGAACAAACCATTGTTCTCCTATCTGGGGTAACCCTTTCACTTTTGCAATTGCTTCTTCTATTGTATGTACCACTTTCCCTGCTACCTTAGATCTACCCTCCCTATAATGCATAAAAAATTCTAGAGCTATGTCGTGTCATACCTCTGAAACCTGCGAATATACTCTATACAGTTGACCTATTTAAAAATGGTTTAACACATGGAAATTCGTCTATAAATTATTTCCTACCTTCTCTACGAACTCTTCAGCCTCCCATATTTATTCATAGTTCAGAGTGGCCAGGGATATGTTTGTTCTCTGCAATAGTTTGAATGTGGGAGAATAGTGTAATGGAAGAGTTGAGGTAATGAGTCCAGTAGGCGTCGTCTATTGCAGCATAAGTACCCAGTCAGGTGTTATCAGAACGGTTACAACCCCATTTTCCACTGACCGTTCGTTGTTGTCGTTGTCAGGGGCTATGTTACCATTGTAAGAAGTTAGTTGTTTCTGAAATGGTTGCCTGCCATTTCACACCAACCATTTGTTGCTGACGTGGTCATGGGAGATTTGCTATCATAATAGTTTAAAGTTTGATTATGTGCAACTTTGTGGGCCCATGCAATATTACAGTCACTTAAATTACTCACCTTAAAAAGTATTGGTTACATTTTATTAGTTATCCTTGAATGCATATTGTAATTTTGCATGATTATCAAGTTAACTTCATTGATTTGCATGTTGTTTATATTATTTTAACTATTTGTAGGCTTAGTTGTTGTTCCTGTCATGTATGTCAGAACGTGCTTCAATTGAACTCACCTGATATTGTGGCTGTAATTGTTGATAATGGAGAAATTGACAACAATTGAATTGTTTGTTTGGATATTTACATAATTTTGTTCCTTGAGGTTGGATCTATGGATTGGAAAAATGCAAGATATCACAATTGAATTTTGCATTTAACCATGTATAAAGGGAAAATCATGATTGATCTATAAGCTATCTTGGTTGGCTAGTAACCAAGGGCATCTAACATAATTTGTTATTGAAGGGACTTCTTTAAGAATTCAATCTCATTAGACTTTTATTAGAGACTTGTATAAATATTGCATGTGGTACTCATGGATAGTGAATGAATGAATGTTACTAGAAGTTGCAAATGTGAAGAGGTATTGAAGGCATTTTAAGGTCTCGTTTTGTAACATATTTTTGAGTCTTCTATTTGATAGTAAAAATATTTATTTTTCTATTCATTTTTGGGTTTTGTTTAAAGTGTTCTTAAGTGATAAAATAACATTTCTAAAAGGAAATAGTGATAGATAAAACTGATCTGTAATGAAAATGACACAACTGAATTGAAATGAAATGTTAGACACAATTGAACTGTAATCAAAATAAGACATCTGAATTGTAATGAAAATGTAGTTCCATTAATAACATGACTGAAAAATGCATTTTTTACATACACATAATGAGATATAAATAAAGTACCAAAAAATAAAATGAGCCCATCTATAAAAAAACAGTCTTCATCTAAATACATAAAAAATGATGGACATAATGGTTGTTTATCCTACTACAATCTATCACAAGAAATAAGAACACCATAATAGGACTCCTACAATAATAGCAATCACAAGAACAATCCATTCATTGACACACCATGTATATCGATGTTTGTTAATGACAATTGATTGAGCACATGGTGGCTCATCAACATATCCTACACTTTTACGTCCATTGGATGCTGCTTCAATGAGTATATCATCAACAACCCTTTGGACATTTGATCGATAAGTTATGTTAAAACTTTGAAACTGTGCAGCAATGTTTTGGCTTGTTTGTGGAGGGGTTTCAACTTCTGTTTTCTGACTTGGTAAATTCCAATCATTTGATTGGTTATCAACTTTGAATTGGTGTAAGTGAGAATGTCACTTCCAACATAATTCCTCGATGCTCTTAGCCCATCAAATAGGGAAAGATAATAGGCTTCATTGTTTTTGGTGTCCTAGATATTTCTCTACTATTTTGATACACTTTGCTTAGTGCTTCATTATGAAATACAAATCTAGTTCATTCTTGGCTTGGATTTGGATGGCACCAAACATGGATAATCAGTGTCCACTTTTACACCATCTACAAAAGAATAAAACAATTTAATGAAATATTGTTACATTGTTAAAACAAGGTTGCAACAACTCACTGTTGCAGTGCCAACAACTCACTATTATAGTGGTGGAAACTCACTATTACAGTGGTGGCAACTCACTGTTACTCAACCATGAAAATATTAAAAAGCATCTTAAAATGCTTTGATAAGTTAATTTACTTTATCTATTAAAAAACATCTTAAAATGATTTCATGATAAGTTAATTTACCTTATCTTTAACTTTGTAGTTGTACATCAAAAAGCTTTTTGGACTTGGTTTGCTACCCACAGTAATAGCAACTTAGGATCACAAATTATTAATTTCCTTTTACTTTTTTAAACCAAGTTACAAATAATTCATTCACATATATTAATTCACTTTTATCCTTCACTTTGCAGTTGTGCATCGAAAGAGCTTCTTAGACTTGTTTTTTGCAACATGAGTACCAACTTAAATCACAAAATATTGTTTTATTTCATTCTTTTAAAATAAGTTGTAGAGTCATTCGTTTTCATATGTTAATTTACTTTATCTTTTACTTTGTCGTTGTGTATCAAAAGAGCTTCCTGGATTTGGTTTGTTGCAACATGAGTACCAACCTAGGGTCACTATTATTTTATTTCATTCCTTTAAAATAAGTTGCAGATCATTCATTGTCATATATATTATTTTTTTTAATATTATTTCATTTCTTTAAAATAAGTTTCATATCATTCACTGCCATCTATCTAGTTGAGCTCACTGAGAAAAGAAAAGAAAATCAATGACAAGTGACAAGCGAGTTTCTACAATCAGCCTTGACCTCTAACAACCACTACTAACACTAATGCTCCACAATGGTGACTAGTGAGTTATTGCAATGGCTACCTAGACAAGTGTTGTAGCCGCAACTCACGGATCACCTTTGTGGCAACTCGCTTCTCACGGTTCTGGAAACTCTTTGGAACAACATCCCAAAGCAAAAGTTCTAAGGTAAAATGCATATAATTTGTAATTCACAGCTCTAGAGATAATTTGTAAATTCTAGAGCTAAAAAACCAGTAAATTTACCTCTACAAATGGTCACCCTGTCTTGCTTGGCAGAAGAGAAATGAGCCTGACAGGATTGCTGAAAATAGTAGGCAACTCTCCCTCTAAATATAGTAGGTGACCCAAATAAGTGTCGTAACCGAAACTCACTAGTCACCATTGCGGCAACTAGTTTGTCACTTGTTGCGACAACTCGGCGAAAAAATTCTTAGGAAAAATGCATATAATTTGTAATTAATAGCTCTAAAGCAAATTTTTCTGTTTCGCTTGGCAGAACAGAAATGCGCTCGACAGGATTGCTGAAATTGCTGAAATTAGTAGGCAACTCTCCCTCTGAAAACAGTAGGTGACAAAGATAAGTGTCATAGCAACAACTCACTGGTCACCATTGTGCCAACTCGCTCGTCACTGTTGGGACAACACTTGGAACAACATCTCGGAGCAAAAATTCTTGGCAAAATGTATATAATTTGTAATTTACAGCTCTAGAGCTAATTTGTAAATTCTAGAGCTAAAAAAACAGTAAATTTATCTCTACAAATGATCACCATGTCTCACTTGGCAGAAGACAAATCCAGTTGGCAGGATTGCTGAAAACACTAGGCAACAATGGGTCTTCGGGAAATTTTCTGAAAACCGCCTGCAACTCTTCTCTGTTTTTATCTCGCTCGACCGAACTCTCCCTTGTTTTTTCGAGAACTCGACAGGTTTCCTCTGGATTCAATGGTTGCACTCTCCCCTGCGTCTTCTTTACGGAATGGTTGCACTCTCGACCGAATGGTTGCACTCTCCCCTCCTTTCTCTCCTCGCTCGGCGGAATGAAACATTGTCTCCCTCTTCCTTGTTTCGAAATGAAATGAACGCAAAAAATTCGATTGTACCTGGCCTCGTCTTACCTAACACGTGCGATTGGATTTGAGGAATTACGAACATTTATGGACATTTACTACCCACCCTTCTCTAGCTAATGGGGTTAATTGCTAATGCATTTGGGTGGTTTTTCTTATTCAAATCCAAAATCCATTCGAAATTGGAGCCGTCACTCTGTATACAGATCGCAGGTCACCATTGGTGAAGACGGGCTACTTGTCACTTCGACGAGTGTGTGGCTACGTCCCTTTGGTGAGTTGTCCTGTCGTAACAGGCTTGCAAACAGGTGTTGGACGATGAACCCTGGAACGGCCGTTAACTGCCAATGGTAGCTGGACATGGCCGTTAACGCTAACGTTTGAGACCTCGCCAACAACGAAAAACGGAAACACGAAAATTGTTTTATAAACCCGTTAGCCCACTCCAAAATACATTAATTAAGATATGTGTTCTTGTTTTACATAATTATAAGAATGCCAATTGACAATTATATTATTTCTTCATAAGTGGATTAAAGGATAGCCAGGAAGAATTATGACTCTAATTCACTTTTTATACTAAAAGTGAAAAATTGGATTAAGGCTACAAGTTACCTTTTAAGTTAAATATTTTTAATAATTAGAAAATATTATAGTAGTTATCTGATCTTCAATGTTGGAAGCCTCATGTCATGCGTCTCATAATGTTTGGACCGAACTTCACCATTAAAGCATATGCTCATCATTTATCAATATGGTCTTCGCGTAGATGTAAAAATAGTTTCTCGATTTTGATGAATCCTTGTTCGTTTATATTTTTGTAAAATCAGCGGAGCGTTCCCTTTTAATTTTTAAGTAAGCTATGCTTCCACCCCACTACCTTTTGGTTCTTTTTAAAGGAATAAAGCTAAGAATATATGTGTAAAGTGCATGGATAATCCTTGCACCTTAAAACGAATTCCACCATATCCCTCACATATAAGTTGATAGGATTTTTTTTTTCCGAAGGTGGTAAAACCTATCAACTCAGGTGTCAAACCAACAGTGAGGACAGCCATCTCTGGCTGCTATCCGCGAATGCTGGGTTTGACTCATCACTGTTAAATAGGAAAACCACGCCACCTGGCATAACCCTGCTGGTGGTCCGTAATCGGGAGCAGGCTCTCACTCCTGCCAGATGCCTCTGGGTCTTGGGCCGTTAACCTGTTTCCTTACGTCCGAGGAAGACGAGCTCTTAGCCAAGCAGAAGCAGTTTTACGGCATACTCCAGGCCGAATATAAGTTGATAGGATTACGTATCTAAACGTTTGTATTTAATTTTATTTGGAAAAATATATCTTTGATTTTATATAGAATATAATATACTCTGGCGTATTAAATGTTTCCCTTATAAATTTTATATTCATAATAATCATGATAATCTAATTTTAAAATTAGAACCCAACTGCATATTAAATTCAAATATTCTTGTTTATATTTTTGTATAATATATTATTAAAAATTAAAACAAATATTAATAAAATATATTTACGTTATAATGAAAATATTGTTCAAATTATTATAAAAGTAAATTAAGATATATTCCTAAATGCATTCTGTTAAAAATAATTTTATCTTACATAGAATATGAAAAAGCTTTCATTAAAAATGAATATTTTTCACATCTGCTCTCAATTAGATCCTAGTAATATGTCTATGTCTAGTATGTGAGAAGATCAACTTCAAATAGAGTTAAAAGTAATATTTGATATTAGGTTTATATCATTTTAATACACATACTTATAACGAGAAAAAAATTAAAATAAAAAGGAGGGAGATTAGGGTGTAAAAAATAAATATCATGTTACAATAAATAAATAAAAGTAAAAAAGAAAAATCTATAATTTAGAAAACGATACAAGATTAAAGTGCTGAAAGAAAAAAAATCGAAAGTAGTTTCTATCATCAATGCAACATTTTTCTAAAATTTAACACTATAAGCTTCTTCTCACTAAAATTCATGAAAGAGTTTACAAAATTCCAATAGAAAAGTCCTTATCGAAGTAATAAATTCCCTTTTATTCCTTTTCTCATAACCTCCTTTTGAAATGTTCAACGTCCTTCCTAGTAGTACCACATAGAATTACATTTTTGTAAGCTTGCCTTAGGTTCCTTTGAAGGGATTTCAGGGCTCAAAATATTGAGACGTAACAATCACTAATTATCTTTATCTTTATTTTGAATTGTGGTAAGTCTTTGTTACTTTGTCTTTCATTTGTTTAATCATATTAATAATATATTTGATATTTTAATGTCGAACATTTTCTTCAATTCAATCTTTTATTATTGTGATAATAAATTGCCTTGTAGAAATTTTGTTCTCAATTATTGTTATTGCTTGCATTGAAGATATTAATTAACTTTACCACCCATTCATTAAAATATCCAGATTGGGTTCTCTTGCAAACCGCAATTTTGACACAGTAGACAATTTTGACACGCCAGACATTCTAGAGATACATGTTACTTGTTTCTGGAGATAGAGATACATTTAATGTCTATAAATTAATGCTAACATTAAACCAACATTAATTTATATGAAAACTTATATGACGTTTTCACTTATTACTTTAAGTTTTAAAATGAATAATGCCTCGCTTTGAGGCCAAATAAGACGATGATTCCTTTGATTGGTTAAAATGAAATATTTGATTTGGATGATTGGTTAGAAGAAAAAAGAATTTCATTAATATAAATAAACTTTGGTTAAAAGGAAAAAAAATCATTGGTTTCAGTGTGGCACTAATACTTATTTGGAAAACTGATTACTATAGTCCTTGCTAGCCCTTTGGGCAGGGACTAAAAATGATGGATAATGATGAATCAATCATATTTATATTGATAGTTGAAATAATTATCACATATTTTGATTCTCAAATGAAAGGAATATACTTGAAGGGTTGTGAGATAATTTAGTTTGGAAGAGAAAAAGGAAATTGCTAGAAGTTTCATGATAAAATCTAGAGTTGAGTCCCTTTTTAGTAGTTAGGGTTTGGCTCAACAAATTTTTATTTTTATTTTGTGTCTATTGTTGCTGCCATCTATATAGTAAGAGTTTGGGGATGAGCGCCTTAGCTGGGGGTAGACCCCGTCTTTTTTCCAGAATATTGTAGTCTATAGCAAGTCCAAATTATCAGTTAATTCTAGAACCCAAGTGTTTTGAGTGGTTCTTCTGATCACGGGTTCACAGTGGCACAATCGACTAAAAGGTAAATTCATTATGAAGGCTCCTCAGAACCCAAAATTTTTTATTCCTCCTAAATGTCTAGATGAGCATCGAAAACAACTAAAGTACCATGCCTTTATCTATAAATTTGTGGGCGGTTGGCCTACTGAAAAAGATATAGAAAGGAGGATCTAGCAACAATGGCAACCATGAGGTGAGGTTGACCTACAGCTTGGGCCTAAGTACTTTTTTATTGTAATTTTTGTAGATTTTGAAGATAAGAAGCATATTTTTTATGGGGGTCCTTATTTTTTTAACAATACGGGTTTATATATGCTTCACTAGGAGGATTGTTTTCATCCAGAAAAGGAAGAATGTCAAGTAGCTCTAGCTTCAGTGCGTCTCTATTCCCATCCTATTGATTTTTGGATTCCTGAGATTTTGGAAGGTATTGGAAAGATTTTGGGTTCTTTTGTTAAGGTTTCAGAAGTAATTAATAAGGGTTATAATATGTATTATGCTAAATTATGTGTATAGATGAATGTATCCCAACCACTGTCGGAATCAATTCAACTTGATTACTAGGGCCAAATCTGGACTCAAACCCTAGATTATGAACATGTTTTGTTTCATTGTAGACATTGTCATGAACATGACCATCTATTTCATGATTGTTCGATTAAAAATGGTTTTCCATATAATGAGGGTTTTACCAAAGTAGTGTCTCGAAGGACTGCTAAAGACAGGAATGTGCAACCGATGCGAACAATTGAGGAAAAAAACTCTTTTGTTGTGCTTGAAGAAATGGAGGAAGATTTGGGGAAAAGTGTGCCAAATGATGCTCTTATGGTTGAACAACCCCCTACTTCTACCCTAGAGAAACAACCCCATAAGAGGAATACCACGAAATATGTAATTGGAGAAGGTGCTACTACTGGGTTTTGCTTTGATTTACCTGGAATTGCAGTTGTTCTACACTTAAGAAAGCTGAATTCCGAGTCCCTTTCTATTGAAGAAAAATCCCTAGTGGGGCTTTTAAATGAATGGGTTGTGCAAGACTTGGCAAAATTACAAAAAGAATAGAAGGAAATTTATGTGAAGGCTTATTTCAAGTGACACACAAAAAAACGACAATTCTCTTTGGATAATAGTGTGATTTTAATTGTTCTTGAGTTGAAAGAAAAGGGAAAAGAATTGTTAGTGAGAGATTTTGCTAAAGGACCTAAACAAAAGTGTGGCAAGTCAGTTCGACATTTCTTACAAGACAAGGGAGTTTCTCCCTCTCTAAAATTGTAATTATAACATAGATTTTTACATTATACTATGTCATGGTTCTTCATGGGTCCTCAATTGATAGTATATTGCTTATTGACTTAATCACTCACACTCCTAGCCTATCTCACTTGTTGTCTTGGAACAAGCATTTATGGATGGTACATGATTTTTGTTCTTGTGTTCTGGTAGTTGTTGTTCATGTTCTATTTCTGCTAGGGATGGTTATGGTCATTGTTCCTATTCTATTTATATATGGGCAGGCATTATATGTTCTTGTAATGGTTCAAGTTGTAATTCAAGGTGGTTGGTGGAGGTAGTTTTTGAACTACATACTAAATAAGTGTCGATTGTTTTTTCTTATATAACAAGCACAAGCTATGTTCTTTTATAATTCTATTGTTATTTTGTAGTTCTGTTATATTTGGTATAGGATAGCGTCCCTACTTTTTCTAGTGGTGTAGTCACTTCATGACACTAGAGTTGTCCTGGTCTTTCATTATCATCTACTGGTTATAGGGTTTTTAGCTCTACTCATAGAGTATGGATGGAAGTAATGCTAATACTGAGACACTTATTTTAGTAACCAACCTCTCCGCTTCTCATGCTATCTATATAAAACTGCTTGTATATTAATAAAAACCTTTCTGTAGTAGCTTACAAAAAAATAAAAATATACATGAAATTATTCAACTTATTTTCAACAAAAATACCACATCAACTAGATTTTATGATTTACTTAACTCAAAAGACAACAATAATGTTTTGTTCACTCAAATAATATACCATAAATAATTCCTATGAAGGACAATATTGCATTCAAGTTATTTAGGATAACAGATTTGAAACTTTAATGATGATAGAAATCATAGTATTTCTGGGCAAAGGATTGAGTTAGGTTTAAGTAATAAAACATCCTTCGTGTTGAGAGATTTGGAAAGAAACCGTATATATAATTATTGGGCGAGAATTTTATTTTCATTGATCCCCAAATTTAACTTTAAACTTCATGAGAATTCCAATCAAGAAAATTATAATATTTTCATTAATAGAAATAAACTTCAAATAGAATGACAAGTGAAATGTGAACTCTAACGAAAGTCAATCGGTAATCCCTCAGCCTTTAATTAATTGTGGCGCATAAATTCGTTTAGCATTGATCGGTTTAAAATATATTTTGTTAAGCATGAATTTAATTTTTGAGTTTCACTAAAATGCTTTTTCCTTTTTATCATTAGAGAATATTTTCCACTATTCCTTTTATGGGAGAAAACTCCTGACATTTGATCAGAATAAGAATAATATTTTTACGAGAATTACAATCTCACTTTGATAAGCATTATAATATTTTTTTTATCAAAACTAGAATTACACTTTTTGCTCCAAGCAAAGTGAAATTTCATATCCATTATAATTTTGAAATAAATTTCAACCTACAATCAAAATAAAGCATGTCTGCTCCTTAAATAACTAAAATACATAAGTGAAGAATTGAAGAATTGTGACTTTTAAGAGAGTAAAGAAAGTTAGAGTAAACACTTCACTTTGATTTCCTAGAAGGTGATTTTCAAGCCTTTGTATTATAATTTTTTTTTAGGATTTGACGGAGCCAAAACCCAATCAAATAAATAACATATATTTGGATTAAAATTTTGATCACAATCGAAGAGAAAAAGATTTAAAAAGAGTTCCAGATGAGAGAATAAAATGAAAGGCCTACCCAAAAATTTAAAAATATTTTTGGGTACATTAAGGTCTACGCATTATGTTACAAAATTACATGAGTTCTAAGTGGGATAGATGTGTTAGCTCATTTTATAATGACAATTCCTTATCAAAAGCATATATCTTACCAAAATAAATATTCTAGTAACAAATCGGTGTAAGAAAATAACTTCGGAATGATTAGGTGTTCTTACAAAAAAGAGTAAAAGTAGAACAAAGAGAAATTTAATGCAGTAGCTAGGATATGCGGTTGCTTAACTATATTGGTATTAATTTTCCTCGTCTTTTTATTCTCTTTTTCTAGATACTGATGTTAGAATGCTAGTGATAGCGTGAGAATGACTTCCATTTTCTCATGACATCCTTAGAATATGAACAGTCTTGCAATGCGATCATTTAATTTGTCTTGTTGGGCATGTGATGCGAGTGTTGCATGTAACTCTTCTTCTATTATTTATAAGTTTTATTCTACTTGCCTAAATCTTCTCCAGCGACTAAACCATAATACTTCACCTCATTTTTTTGAGTGTTTGATTGTTTTCTCATCATGACTAACAAGGACATCATCGAATTTACCTCGTGCCAAGTGTTATTGATCCTTCTAAGAAATTCAACAATGTTAATGAGGATTACATGACTTTTTGATCAATTATAAACAACAATGTTCTAATAGGATAGCTAGGATTGATAATCAAATGTAAAGATATTTGAACAATAGAGAAGTAGAAGCCCTTCAGATTCGCTATTTAATTCCACATTAATGTTAGCAAATGAGCACATGAATAATATTAAATTTGCAAGTGGAGTCCATGACGAGGATCTAGGGATTTAAATGAGTATTGAGTAGCGGACTTCCTCCTTTTATTGAATGTGATAGTTTCTCTTCCCCATCTAATCTGGCTTGAGGATTTTTAACCACCCAAAACAATTTTTAAAATGCATCTTTCAGAGATATAAGAATGAATGTTACATTACATATATCATTGAAAGCTTATTTTAACTACTAGAAATGGAGAAGAGTAAGGACTTACACATGTATTATATGCAAAGAGGATTGATAACATTTTTCCAAAGATTAAGAAATTATTTTTTTATGATGGTTAACGTTTTCCAAATTTTTGAAGTCCTAATAAGATTTTTCTCTTTCTCTTGTAAAAAAAATTTTGATATTCTTTTTTTAATTCTTTTTTATGTTTCTTTTTGTAAATATTACTTATATTGCTATCGGAAACCAAAGAGATTACATAAGATTCTCCTTCTAAAGCTTTGAATACTCTTAAAGGGACATTTACAAAAAAAACAAAAAAAAAAAAAAACATGCTTATATAAACCACAATTAAGGTCATTCTAAACATGTGTAGACCCCGAGAATAAGGACTCATTGATCCCTCTATACAAAAAAATTACTAACTAAACGAGCTGATATAAGTACAGTAAAATAAGGAGTCATTGATCCCCCTATACAAAAAAAATTACTAACTAAACGAGCTGATATAATTACAGTAAAGTATAACAATAGTAACAACATAGACACCAAAAACACAGATGATAAAACATAAATATAAGAAGACTAGTCAAGAATTTTGTTTAATTATTTATATTTTATCAAAATATATTTAAACGTTACTTTAAAGTGGTCTTCTCTTTGGAAGAAAAAACATTTTAAAAATTAGTTTTTTTAAAAAAATATATATATATATTTATTTCTCACGGTTATATTTAATCTTTTCCAAATTTACTTTCGCATTGTTTTTTTCTTTTCAAAAAATCAATTTTATCAAATAATAATAACATGATAAGTTTTAACTAGCCTTTAAGATATCAGATACTCATAATTTTTCATAAATAACACTTATTGGTTGCAAAATGTTTATAAAGATTTGAATGAAGTAATATAGTTGTGAAAGAAATTATTCACCAAACTCAAAACCTTATAATCTGTAAGTAAACTATTTTTCGACAACAAAACCTAAATCAATTTCAACTTGTATTAATATTGAAAATAAGAGTCACGTGGTGGCATGTCACTGCTTATTTATATATATGATTCATGTGTATGTAGTTTTTACTTCATTTAGTTATGATGTTATGTGTGAAGGAGAAGATGAAATTATAGCTCAAGTTCATATATACAAGGAAATTTTAGACCTAAGTAATTGCTGAAAACAAAACAAAAAATAAGGCCAAGTATTTTGAAAACTAAAACGAAACTATTCAATTTTAGTTTCTAATTTCAAAGTATTCAACCTTAATTTCTAAGTGTAATTTTATAAATTGTTCTTAATTGAATAAAAACATGACATTTTGATAATATCCATTTTTTTTTTTGTTTTTTGTTTTTTCTTTTCCTGAGCTCATTCTATTTTTATTGGTATTTATTTACATGGAATGAGAAAATAATTTTTTTTCCAAGCATTAATTTTAGCTATATTTTTGCAAAATGACATGTGTGTTGTTATTTTTTTGGTTTATTTGTGTACTGATATTTACAATTATTAGTTTAATACATAGTTAATTTGCTAAAACAAATAAGTAAACAAGTACAAAAGTTTGATTTTTTCTTCACTTTGCATGAGATCAATGAAGAAGAATAGACAATAGAAAAGGGTATTTGTTGCTTATTAGTTTTCAGAAGTTTTATTGTATATGTCATATTCTCACCAAAGGTTCTAGTATGAGATGCTTTGTAAAAAGAGTGTACATATGTTGTAATATTTGGAATAACAAAACAAGGAGGTGACTGAGTCTCAGGACATGGATTATAGAGCTAAGAATGGAAAATTCCTGGCAGGGATGATACAGTTTATTATGCAAAGAAGAAACCTAAACTTGATGATAGGAATTAAAGGCTTAGTGCTCCATGAAGTAAAGGGGATGGTTTGTGAAATTCAATGGTCTTAGGAAAATACTCAGTCCCATGCTTGTTTGAAATAATACAAGGAGCAAAAGGTAGCAAAATTTATGGACTGATTGCAAGAGAAAGGATGTAGTAGTAAGGGAGGGACAAGAAGCTTTCTCCAAAATAAAAAGAAGCATTTGGAAGAGATAATGTGGATAGAGGGCAAGATTCAGTTTTACTACAGACAAAAAAGATAAATATTGTATGATTACAATTTGCAATTAATAGTTTATGTTGCATTGTCATTATAATAGATATGGATAAATAGCAAGTCCAATATGTGTTGTCTTAAATATATCTATGATGCATCTATGAATCGATATTTTCCTAATTTGTATATTGTTTGTGGTTATTATTATGCATGGGCACATGTGTCCTATGCTTCCTTGAAAAACTAAATAAGTTAATATAGTAAACAATAGTAATTACAAAGTCTCTAAAGTTTACACTAAAGAAGAATCCCATAAAAAAATTTCCTGAATGCTTAATGATATCATAAAAAAGTCAATAAATGAAGTTAAGGACTTCACGATCTATTCAAATTTCAAAACAAGATCAGTTAGAACAATTGGGTTCTGAGACTCTTTGTATTAATGTACAAATCTATACGAGAGACACTTTGTTTGACAGATATGGTCAATGTGTGTTAAGGTATAAGTTTATAAAAAATTGCTGCGAAAGATGAAACGAATGTACTCAGGTTGATTATATCTTTTTGTAGTGATTTTGCAGGATTTAGCATTTATTGTGCACCAGCCTCCATTCCCGCAATAGGGAGCTTGGAAATGAGGATCACAAGTCCTTGCCAATAGCCAAATGCCCTGGTTACTCATGAGCAATGTTGAGGAGCTGCGGAGAGAGTTCATGAGAATTCTAGAGTAGTTAGTGTGTGGCAGGTGAGGTTGAAGCTTGATGTAAGGTGGCTAAAAACTTCTGTCAAATAATAATTGCACGAACGATTGTGCTACCATTCGAGTAATTCGCTACTCGAAAGCAAAGAAGTGTCGTGGGAGAGTAATTCCTCAATATAGTTATAACCCAAGCTCAGAAGGGATAACACCATGGAACATCTTATTATGACTTTGACAGAGTGGCAAGGTGCTCATTTAGATCTACAAGAGGAATGAATTCCTGAGAGCATCCTACAATTGAGAGGATTAATTGGAGGTAGTTCATGTAGCAACACACCTGGTCTTTAAGGACAGTGCAAAAATGTCGACTAAAGACTATGTTGCACCAAAGGGCCATGACACAACCATTCTTGAAAAATAAGAAAGGATGTTCAGTGTCGAGAAAAGGGGTGAAATGTTGAATTTATAGCAAGAATTGGATAAATCTTATCATGTTGTAGTTAGGACCATGGGTGGAAAACTTGTGATTGGGCTAGAACAATTATCCTATGGTACGATTGCACATCGCACATGGATTATCTATAGGAATCAAGAAAAAAGGTGGGTAACAGAGAATTGGGAGGACAGAGTAATAGTTGCATAACAACATAAGAAAAGTAGTGTTGAAATGTTATATAGTATTTTTCACACTCCTCGTCTCTTATCCTGAAGTGTCAAAATGACACAAGTTGTCAGTGTATTCACCATGAAACATGTTCAAAATCATCGCTAGAAAAAAAACGATGAAAACTTGCCTTGAAATAATTATGAAGAAACTTATAAAAAAACCTTGCTTTCAAGATCAATGCGTTTTGCATCACTAGTGACCCATGCTGGTAACTTGTTGCACTATATTGTACTAGTGCTGCCAGCACGACTTTTATCAGGAAAACCCACGTTGAACCTCTTAAGGTTATTTTTCTTAAAGTGGAGGAGAAGCTTTTCTTACTAGAAGTCTTAAGAACAATGAGCTGGTTACAAGGGAATAAGGATTGGAATGATATCTCCCATTCTTGGTCCTTGATCCTACTTTCATGGATCTTTCCCTTAAGATGTGGAACCTCTCCCTCCTTTTATGGATCCTAACTCCCTCTCCTTCCCTATAAATTAGATCCCTACCATCCACAACTAGTTTGCTATTGATTGGTTGCCTTCCTAGTGCTGAACTATGCCCAAATGCTGCCCATCTTGCTAATGAGAAAGGAGTGCTTGAAGTTTAATTCTAGGACTTGGAAAATCACCTAAAGTAAGCTTCCAAAATTAAGGATTAAGTGGTTGTAATTCTCCCTTTACCATCTATTAATAATACATTATGCATTTTCTTTACATAAATGTTTCCATCATTGCTCATTTAGTATAATACTCCTTGATCTGTTATATAGTATATATCAAAATGATTGTTTCTATGTATGCATTTACTGTCTCCACGTGATTTTCCTTGCAAGTATTCATCAATAATGGCGAAGAGGAGATTGAGATTGAAAGTGAAAGAATCAAGGACGACACCAATGGACGTTAGCATCAGAGTGAGGTAGGTCATCTATCCTCCTTTGTCTTTTCTAGTATAAACTAGGAAAGTTTGCACATATTTGTCTTTGTTTGTTGCTATATCCTCCCATAGGACTTGAGGTCTTATTTCTGCCCGAGGAAAGGATTTCCTGCACCACAAAATGGCCACTTCGGTGGGGAGCTTATAATCCTTCAAACCTCCTTTCTATGTTTGGTATTTTTTATTAGTTTGGCCCACCTCCTAGTGATTTGTAACTTAGGTTCATTATGGGTCTACATTCTAAGTAGTATGTTCTTTAGAGTGTCAAGTTTTGATCTCTCTCTGAGTTTATTTTCATTTTCCTAAGTCTTTCTCGCCTAGCAAATTTTATCCAGAAATAGTCGTGGTGATTTTGCCCATTATAGGTCTAGGCTAGAGATGCGTTCTGGTGTCGTTAGACATACGAGATGTCATTGTTCGCCAACATTGCATCCTGGGGGTGAAATCATGTTCCACTTATGGAAGTGTATAGGACAATTCTCCAGTACTTTCAGGTATATTAGAGGTGCTCCATGCATAGTAAGTATATGGGAAAGCTCTGATCGAACTGTTACGCATTAAACAAAACTACAATGGACTGCACTCCATGTACCGTCAAGTATATTTTTGGAGTCCCCTATAGGTTGCTATCCATCCATAGGTAACCGAGTCTCCCTCCTTTTATAACATGATACACCAAACATAACATTTTGGGATAGTGGTTGTCATACATTAAGTCCTTGGTTCACCAAGGTGTATATTGTAGTTCACAATTGTTTGGTAAAACCTTATGCCAAGTTACCCTTTTTTGATTTATTTTTTGTTAAGTGCTAAAATTAACTGACTGTGGAACAACATCCTTCTTGTGGAAAAACCTCTTAGTAGATCTTAGGTTGAAAATAATGGCAACAGTTCCTAAATCCACCAATCAAGGAAACCCCTATGATGTTAATCCTAATCCTTTTCCTTATTTTGGAAATGTTGGTGTTGCTTATATGGAAACATTGTCCCTTCCCAGATCTACCATTGGTTTGTCAGTTTGATTTCTTTGACCTCTATGGTTCTAGATGTCCAAAATGATTCTCAATCAGGTTCTCCTCCACCTGAACAATATAAACCTCGAGTTGATCCTAAAGTTGACTCTTTTCCTTCTTCGCCTATTCAGTATTCTTCCTCTTCTTCCTCCTCATCTGGTGAAAGCTTGCAAAGTTATTAACCAGATGGATAAGAAGAAGAAGAAAAGGAATATTAAGAAGAAGAAAAATAAGGAAGGGAGCAATCAAGCAAGCATTGCTACAGATACAACTAATGTAGACAAACCTTCCAATCAACCCTACAAAGTTAAATTCCCTTGCATGCTTTGTAAGGGTGACCGCATTCTTAGAGAATGCCTTGGTATTCCTAACGTATTAAAATTTTGGTCTACAGGCTCCCATCGACCTTCGTCATCAACCTCTGGAGATCATGATAGTGACAAACCCTCAACTAGTGATAGAAAGGTCCATAGGAAGAAGGGTAAATTCAAATTTTCCTATAGGTTATGTGAAGGGAATCATCCTATTCATATTTTCCCTTATATGGATGAAGCCTCAAAAGTGTTAGACAACCTTACAACTTCTCAACCTCGTCTTCCAACTGGTTATCGAAATCTTTTCCCTGATCCTCCATTAGTTGATCGAGTGATTGATCGGAATTCATCTCTAGTCAACCCCACCCTCTTTGAATGTGAATCACATGAGCCTATTTGGGACTAACCATTGGTTGAGAAAATGGTTGAATCAATTCCACCTTCAGTTGATCGTGCCTTTCCCATAGAGAGTGAGCTTCATACCACTTAAGTTCTTCTTGTTTCTTCATATTCCAATGAATTGGGGGGAAATCCTCTCGTTCCCACAGTACAGGGGGGCAATCCTCCTATTCCCATAACACAAGGGGGAAGTTATCCCATTCCCATGGCACCCTCTCCAAGTAGTATGGTCACTTATTTTGATTGGAATCGACTGGTATGATATCATCTTTCTCCTTACGTTCCCTTTCAAATCACAATATAAGCTTATAATATACCCATACCTGGCATAATCATAAATGAAGGCGCATATGTTAGTATTTTGTTCTCAACTACTTGGAAATATTTACGTTCTCCATAGCTTCTGCCCATTGCCCAAAATACATTAGCTTTTAACACAGGAACCAATCAACCATTATGGATCCTTCTTAAGTTTCCTACTACTTTGGGAGGAAAGATCGTCTATATCGATGTGATGGTTGTCCAAGACCCTTTGTATTTTAATTTACTTCTCGGATGTGACTATGTTTATGTCACATGATCTCTTGTCTCTTCTCTCGTTTGAGTAATGTGTTTCCTGCATGGAGGAAGAATTGTGACCATTCATTAGGGGATTTTTGAGGTTTAAAGTGGGCCTCCTAAGAAAAATGTACAACCAAAATAAACTTTGTAAGAACAAGTAGGATTCATGATGATGATGTCAACCATGGAGGATGATTCACCGTTTTTGGAGTAAAAAAGTAAAAAGATTAAAAAATAATAAAATAATAAAACTATTTTTTCAACTTATCTCCCTAAGGTTTTACTCAAATTTTGAGCAGGAGTACTCGTTGGATGCAAAATTTAATTCCTCATCCAAGGAGTACCCATGTTGCATACTTTCGATTGACTCTTCTACACGAAAAATGAGAAATACATTAAAAATTGTTATTTCAATCATGTTACAGATCCATTTGGGCACATCACTCCCATCATCCATATCGGTGTTTTAGGGCTCATCAAACCCTAATTTCAGTTGCTACGTGCCCTAAACAAGTCACTCTTTTGAATGCCTCCTTCCCAGACAGTTTCATGACTTGAAGACATCATGAAATGACCTCTAGAGGGAAAAGTATAGGTTGGCCCATGTAAGGGTGCATTATAGAGCAGTTGAGTCCATGCCAAGGTGCTCTGCAGAGCACTTAGGCCCTCTTTCACCTGCGTTAGGCGAGATTGAGCAAAATTCACATAGGGTTTTGGGAATATTCTTATCTCTTGGAGTCATCTAGAAGTTTCCCTCACTTATCAACTCCTATGAGCTCGAAAATGGATGAGGAATGAGTTAAGATGCATCATATCCTCTCATCCCTTCCTCCATGGAATTAATTCTAAGTATGGAAGGCCATTCAATATCCCCATTAATGACATAACCTCCTTCATCCTCCTATAAATTGAACACTCATTTAAGTGATCAAGGGTTGGACTATGTTGAATTGTAAGGAGATAATGTTGTTATGAGAATTGGCTTTGAGACAAGTATTGTTATGCTACAAGTTTGTCATGTTTTTGATGTGATGTGGGTGCGATCCAAGCTAGAGGAATGACTTTGAATCAGACACGATGGTTGTATTTCCTTCTTCTATTCAATAAAGTATTTGAACCTTTTTCCCATATGTTTTTATTGTTATATGATGCTTATATGTGTGAAATGTATCTGATTCCATTCACTTGTATTCAATAGATCTTTTGCTTTGATTGATTCTTTGTCTTTTGTTTGTGTTTATAGGTACTTCTGAAGCATGTTAAGTACGGGAAGGAGCGATAGGATCATTACAAAGGAGACATGAGGAAAACGGAACTACAAGTATGTCTTCTCATCTTCTTTCTCTTATCTATTGCTTATAGGAAAAGGCGAAAGTGCTTTAAACTGTTGTTCTAGATATGGCTACTTATCTAGGGAATTAATATTTATCCGTAGATACAAAAGTCTCCAAAACAAATTGGCAACTCCACTGGGGAGATCATCCTTCCTAGTAGCTTATCCACCTCCTAGGATACTCTTGCAGACCCTACTTGTGTTGATTGATTGTATTTCCACTCTTTTGCATTGAATTTTGATCAAAACTGTGTCAAATTTCCTTTTGAAATGGCTCACTGTCACCAGCGTAGGCTTGTGAGGGACACAATGCGTTGTAGATCACCCTTGGCTTAGGGACAATGCTCTGAACCGCATTGTATCCCATTCAGGGCTGCGCTGATCCTCCTAGGGTCAGTTTCCAACCTTTGGGTTGAGTTTTTGCCAACTTTCTTGTGTTTGTTTGCTTGTTGATTGATCAATGAATGTCATGTCTCAGAAAACAAGTTTCTATCTCCTTTGCTAGCCCTACTTTGACTTGGTTGATTAATGTTTCTTAAATGTTTTCTTTGTCATTATCAATCCATAGTCAAAGTTAGATTATAGTTGATTAATCTTTGTTTGAAAGAAAGTGTCGTAAAGTCTTCTTTTCCTTCGAAACAAAACTATCGTAAAGTCTTCGTTCTTGTTAAATATTGATTGATTGTATGTGCATTAGTTTCCTTTTTTCATGTTCATATTAAGGATCGAAAAGAAATACATGCATGTTGCATTAAAAATTTTTGTGTGTGCTCATAAGAATAGTTTAGGGAAATTGCATTAGATTATGCTCTTTTCTCTTTGATCGAAAGAAATCTGATTGCTTTATCCCTAGTAGCTAGGATTTTCATTGTTAAATTGAATGTAAAGAATGCTTATCATAATAGTTGCATTCCTAGGAATTTCATAATACATCACGTGGTGAACTTAAAAGGAAAATTCCTAAGATGATCAACCTAAAATTAACATCAATTTACCTAATGGTGCATTGTAATTAATGAAAAACATTTAGTGGTTCTAGGCTAGAGACGTGTTCCAGTGTCATAAAACAAAGCAGTTGTCGCTAACTTGTCTACAATATATCCTGAGTGTGATACCTCATTCCATGTACATGAGTATATCATAGCTTGTCCACGTACCTTCGGGTATATAGGGCAGTGTTACAGTATGTAAAGTATATGGGAATGCTCACACTGTGCGTTTTTGCATTAGATAATGCTTATACGGATTTGGCCTCCACAAACTTTCGGGTATATATGGGAGGACAACACTAGGTTGATATCCATCCTTAGGTAACCGAGTCAGCCACCTTGTACACTGTGACACACCGAACACAACATTCGGGGAGATTGCTTGCCCAAACTTCCTGGTTCACCAAAAGGTATTCTGTAGTTCATAGTTGCTTGGTAAACCTTTTCCCTAGCTTACCCCTTTTTTTATTTCCTTTTTGTAATAAAATTAATTAGCAATCATGGAGGAACATCAACCCTTACCCCGCCATTTGTGAAGAACAGCGAGTAAACCGCCTCTACCACCTGAAGTTACACCTGTTAGGTAAAAGCGATCTCACTTAACTAAGTCAAGTATGTCAAGAATTAATGGTTCTTCATCTGAAAAACCGGAATCATCCATTTCAATAAGTAATGAGACTGCACTTACTCCAACTATTTATGGTACATATGTTTTTGAAGAAGAAGTTTCACAATTACCTGCGGACATTATCACTGGTATTAATGAAACAGTAACCAAAGTTGTTCAACAACAAGTTGATTCACAATTTCAAGTTTCTCAACAAGAAATTACTTTTGAATTTGAATTAGTTCAACCACAAGTTAATCCAAAACCTATCATAGTTCAAATTGAAGTTACTTCTGAACCAGAAGTTGTTCAGGAACCTCTCTATGAAACTGTTGTTCTTTTACTAGAACATCTGGACTTTGAATTTGAACATTCAGAAGTTGTTACTTTACCAGAAGACGATCAATCGGTTAACCCTCAGACTGTTGGCATTATGAGACAAGTGTTGTCCTTGATGGCAAATCACACAGATGACAAATCATAGTGCAGAAGGTCAGCAACAAGGAATTGATGAGCAGAAGGTTAGCAGCAAGGAATTGATGATTAGACTACAAGTATGAAGAGAAAATACATATACGCAGGTTCATTGTTACCAAGCCGCGTATACACACGGGTTAGACATTACAAAGGCCTCTATGCATATACACGCACTTTCATGCAAGGAAAAGCGCGTATATGTTGGAGAACTTACTTTTGGTCCGTGGGAGTTAGTCCTCGGTATTTGAACCTATGGTATTGGACCATGGTGTCTCGTCAGAAGTGTTGATCCCAAGTATTGGGCCCATGGTATTGATTTATTATGGTTTTGGACCGTGGTATTGAGCAAGGCCTAAGACTATAAAAGGAGAAGAAGATCATTAGGCAAATGAATAGAAAAAGTCTTGAATATATGAAGAAGTATGAGATCCAGTATGTAGGTTATGGGTTGATGATGTATTTCTTAATCTGAGCTAAGGAGAGATCTCACCGGTTGATGGAGAACAAGATCTAAGGATAGATCAGGATCAAATGGTTTGAAATAAACTGTCTCTATATGATTGATTATGTTTATTCTAGATCTATATACTGACGCATGTAATGATCAGAACTGGGTTTAACATAAGTTTGAAATCGCTGCAAGTCATGATTGAATATTTATAGATCTCTACATGGGTTGGCTTCGGTGTAATCGCGTATGTATGCATGTTTGGTTCATTGTAGTAGCGTATACCATTTGAGCTATGATGTCTGAAGTTACAGATGGTTCTGACTGTTCATGAGTTCTGATGACAGTTTAACAGTGTCAGTATTCTGCATATCTTGGTTGGTTGATTGTGTATTGATGGATGAGAACCAATAAGGATCAGGATCATAATGACTCATATTTATGTGATCTGATGGACTAGATCTGGGTGCTAACACATGTATTATCCTTGTATATGTAATGATCTGGTTATGTCTGAAGTCAGGAAGTGCAACAAAGTTATGAATAAGTGTTTAATGACATATACGCAGGTTCATCTTGATGAAGTTGCGTATACACGCAGGTTCGACACTTCCAAGTAGCGTATGCACTCTGATGCATGATTTTGATGGTACAGTTGGTTCTGATTCTCATTACAGAGTTCTGCTCTGTGTTCTGGTGACTGTGTTGTTGACAGGGTTTCAGTATTTCAGTGATACAGAGATTGATGATGCTAGTATTGATTGTTTTGTGCTTCAATATGGGTCCAGTATGAAAATTTGATGAAACGTGGCCTTTCAGAGTATAGTGTTGTGCTTCAGGAGTATCCAGTCTGAAAATGTATGAAACGTGGTACCTGGAGGAGAGAAGATTGTAGGCTGACGGCTACATACTAGTATCTTAGCTAGTACAAGAGCAAAGGGGGTTGGAGCTCCCTTCCAGGAGATTCTGGAGAACGAGAGAAGGTTGTAGCCTTCTGCAGGTTGTAGCCTGGGTGCTGGTAAAGGACTGCACCAGTACATTGTAAAATAAGTTTCTTAATGAAGGAAGATAGAAACAAATTGCAGCAGGTGGTTTTCACCCACATTGGGTTTCCACCCTATATCATGGTGTTCCTGTGTGTTGCTTATGTGTGTTGATCTATATGTCCTACTGCTACTGTTGACTGTTAATATGGCTAATAATGTTCTGATGCATCCATTAAAGATCACATAACCGAATCATGAGTTTAATGGTTATACGCTAGTTGCAATAGACACAGTCGCGTATATGCGTGGGTATACTTAACTGAAGTAGCATATATGAATCTGAGTATGAAATTGAAAATGTTCAATTGATTAGATAATACTGATTCACCCCACCCCCCCTCTCAGTATTATTTCCAACAATTGGTATCAAAGCTGGTCCTTTGGTAGAAGCTTGATCACTTGAAGGAGATCCGTCGAACTATGGGAAAGAAGATTAAGAAGAAAGCACCTAAGAAGAAGAAGACATCTCAGAAGAACTATGACAGTGGGAGAATCGATTGGGGATTAGGTGTAAGAAGCTCTTCTGATTCAGAATCAGATTCAGAATCATTTCAGAACGAAGATGAATTATCAGGTATGAATTTGTTATCCTCTGATGTTCCGGCTATCTATCCATTTGGAAAAGATGAAAGTGATTGCGAAACAACTGAATTTGATCTTATGGGTGAACAAGAAAGATATCAAATAGAGGCAGAATTTAAAATTCTGACAAACAAAATTAGAACTCAAGAAAAACTTTTGAACATAAAGGATGGTGCCTTCAAAGAAGCTGCTACTAGACTAAAGACTCAACGAGAGTTATTCAAGGACAAATATCAAAAGTTGCAGGATGAAGTAACATCTCTAAGAAATGAAGTCATTGAAAAGAACACAACAATCAAGGAGCTCAGAGATCGATCCAGTTATTATGAAAGTCTTGAAACTACGACCCTCTCGCTAAAGGAAGAACTTGAAGAAACAAAGAAGCAGAATAAAGATCTACTCCAAGCTATTGAAAAACAGGAAAACGAAGTTATCAACTTAAAATCTCAGCTGGAATATGCCTTCAGAATTCGTCAAATGCAGCAGGATGTGAATGAAGAACAAGAAAAAGAGATTCTCAAACTAAGGCAACAAATGGAAGAGGAAAGAAATGCTGAAGAAAACATGAAGAAACAATGTCTGGAAAAGGAAGAACAACTTCAAGTTGAGGTAAATATCTTGAAAGGTAAATTAGAAGAAAAGGATAAAATATTACGATTTCAAGATAGTACTAAAGCCTTGGATGATATTCTTAGTAGTCAAAGGTCTCCTACTATCAAGACTGGTCTTGGTTTTCATGAATCTATTGAAGGTGAATCTAGTTCATAAGGTGAGGCAAGGAACTCTAAAGAGAAATCTAAAATGACCAACAAGGAGATAAGAGAGATGAGAGGTCAACAATCAAGGAAAGAGATTCTTCAAAGAAAATCTTTTACTCCTATCTACGGAAATAATAGTCGGCCATTTACTCAGATGAATAATATTGAATGTTATGAATGTCATAATCTTGGACATGTTGCAGCTAGATGTAGAAGAAGAATGGTTCAAGATCATCACATAAAAAGATCATCACATTCCAGGTACTTTAATGGATATTGTTTTTCTTGCAATATGTTTGGTCACAAAGCTGCTGATTGCTACAGGAGGAATATGAAACATGTAAGATGTTATGCATGTAACAAGCTTGGACATATAGAAAAGGAATGCAGGAACAAAGGATGGACATAACACCAAAAGGAGAAAACATCATCACACTTGAAGATATGGAAGAAGAAGGAAGTACAGTCAGAAAGATGTGGCACAACACAATGTACTCAGATACAGCACAGCACAGACATAACAGACTCAAAGGGAGCTGAAAGTATAAAACTTCAGTATCCTGAATGTCATACGCAAGTTCCATAAAGGGAAGTTGTGTATATACACGAGTTAGACACTGAAAAATCGCGTATATGTCAGTATGAGGAAAAGCAGTGGGGACAAGCTCAGAAAAAGGATCTGATATGATTCAGCCCATCATTTGCTCTATTGGTTAAATAGTTACAGTCTGCTGAGGATGTGTGGAAATGTTTTTATACTTGTAAGATGTTTGGATGCTTATTGCTTATATATGCATGATTAGATCTAACAAATGGCAGAGGTTGAGGGGGAGCATATGCCTTTAATAATGTATTGTTGGCATTCCTTGGTGATGATGCTTATATGGCTAAATGATATATCTTGCTATGATGTGGTTATGAGTTGTCCATGATAAAATCTCATATGATTCTTGGGGTTACATAGTTGATGTTCAGATCATATTTGTGGATTGATTCTTAGATGGTGCATATATGATGCTTACATGGTGATCTTCATAAGGATAAGGAGAAGTACAAAGCTTGAATACACATCTTCATTACTTGATGAGTCACTCATATGCAGTTGTTGTCATATGCTACAGTTATGATGTAGAATTCCTATAGTTCTTGGTGCTCATGTGTATGAGGAGTGTTGATGTTATTGATATAAAGAAGCCTTGACAAATGAGCTTGAGCTCAAGATACATAGTGCTGGATACATGCAAAGTTGCATTGTTGGAGACATGATGATGATGAGTTCTACCTATATGATGATAGGTTGATACTTACATATGTTGATTGATGCAGATATTCCCAAGTGATGATGATCTTGTTGATAAGATGGCTATGGTGTTTTGCACATCTGATATAATGTGAATGATTTTATGATGATGAGTTGTTATCTATCTGCAGACATACCCTGTCATAGGACATTTACAGGTTGTTGATCTGGAATTGGTTGTACGCGAGTTTCATTAGGAGTATCCGCGTATATACGCGTGTTTCTGTGGATACAGTCGCGTATATGTTGATTTGAAGGAAATCAGTGAGGCCAAGCTCTGGTTGAAGAAAGTCTGATATGGGTCTAACAGAGACCATCTGGTACAGATGGAACAGGCACAGAGGGAGAACATGATTGCTGGTCTAGATGTTGTTGACAGATGCTTATGGAACAGATCATACATTGTGTATGATAGTTGCTAATGACTATCATGGTCTTATTTAGATGGTTGGTCTCATGAAAAGGTCATATCAAGACTCATGATGTAATAGTGTGTCTCTATCTATTGTAGTCATTTGATGAAATCTCTTCGAGTCACATGATGTAACTTGAAACCCCTCTTTGCATAAGAAGGATGATGAAATATTTCAGTCATGTATTTTATGGTGTCAAGGTCATGTAACGACCTATTTTGGTTTCCCCACTATGCCTGGGATGAAGATGTAATGTTCTTGTTTTATCATGTGTAAATTTTCGAAGTATCCCCACTTGGTTGGGTGGATGATCCCCACTTGGTTGGGTGATGGATGTATGTATTGAGTCTTTTTGGTGATAGGAAGGTCTTTTATGATGTATAGAGTCATGTTCTTCTTGAAGAACATCTTTTGCAGATCTTGCCTACAGTCAGGGGGAGCATGAACAACACATTTCAGCAAGAGCAGAGCTTTCGGCATGTAGCATGGACAGATTGGTATACCCTAGCATATACAAAGGGGGAGCTCATTCAGAGAGTTTAGCAGGTACTCAGGGGGAGTATGAACAGCGAATGCTTATCTTGGAAAGAGAATATCTTGGTTGTCCCTTTTCCCTTGATGTCAAAGGGGGAGAGTGATTTGGTGTTGTTGCCATCAAGTCCAAAGGGGGAGATTGTTGGCATTATGATGCATGTGTTGTACTTGATGGCAACCCTCTCATAGAAGAACATCTCACTTACATATAACTAGATGAATCTATAGATGGGACTAAATACATGGGATGCCGGACAACTCAAAGGAATAAGAAGATCAAGTTCTAAGTGTGACAAGTTAGCTTTGCCATCAAGTCCAAAGGGGGAGATTGTTGGCATTATGAGACAAGTATTGTCCTTGATGGCAAATCACATAGATGACAAATCATAGTGCAGAAGGTCAGCAGCAAGGAATTGATGAGCAAAAGGTTAGCAGCAAGGAATTGATGATCAGACTACAAGTATGAAGAGAAATACATATACGCAGGTTCATTGTGACCAAGCCGTATATACACGCGGATTAGACGTTACAAAGGTGTGTATGCGTATGCACGCACTTTCATGCAAGGAAAAGTGCGTATATGTTGGAGAACTTACTTTTGGTCCATGGGAGTTAGTCCTCGGTATTTGAACCTATGGTATTGGACCATGGTGTCTCGTCAGAAGTGTTGATCCCAAGTATTGGGCCCATGGTATTGATTTATTATGGTTTTGGACCATATTATTGAGCAAGGCCTAAGACTATAAAAGGAGAATAAGATCATTAGGAAAATGAATAGAAAAGGTCTTGAATATCTGAAGAAGTATGAGATCTAGTATGCAAGTTATGGGTTGATGATGCATTGCTTAATCTGAGCTAAGGAGAGATCTCACCGGTTGATGGAGAACAAGATCTAAGGATAGATCGGGATCAAATGGTCTGAAATAAATTGTATCTATATGATTGATTATGTTTATTCTAGATCTATATACTGACACATCTAATGATCAGAACTGGGTTTAACTTAAGTTTGAAATCGCTGAAAGTCATGATTGAATATTTATAGATCTGTACGCGGGTTGGCTTCGGTGTAATCACGTATGTACGCGTGTTTGGTTCATTGTAGTAGCGTATACCATTTGAGCTATGATGTCTGAAGTTACAGATGGTTCTGACTGTTGATGAGTTCTGATGACAGTTTAATAGTGTCAGTATTCTGCATATCTTGGTTGGTTGATTGTGTATTGATGGATGAGAACCAATAAGGATCAGGATCATAATGACTCATATTTGTGTGATCTGATGGACTAGATTTGGGTGCTAACACATGTATTATCCCTGTATATTTAATGATCTAGTTATGTCTGAAGTCAGGAAGTGCAGCAAAGTTATGAATAAGTGATTGATGACATATACGCTGGTTCATCTTGATGTAGTTGCGTATACACGCAAGTTTGGCACTTCCAAGTAGCGTATGCACTCTAATGCATGATTTTGATGGTACAGTTGGTTCTGATTGTCATTGCTGAGTTCTGCCCTGTGTTCTGGTGACTGTGTTGTTGACAAGGTTTCATTATTTCAATGATATAGAGATTGATGATGCTAGTATTGATTGTTTTGTGCTTCAATATGGGTCTAGTATGAAAATTTGATGAAACGCGGCCTTTCAGAGTATAGTGTTGTGCTTCAGGAGTATCCAGTCTGAAAATGTATGAAACGTGGTACCTGGAGGAGAGAAGATTGTAGGCCGGCGCCTAGGTACTAGTACCTTAGCTAGTACAAGAGCAAAGGGGGTTGGAGATCCCTTCCAGGAGAGTCTGGAAAACGAGAGAAGGTTGTAGCCTTCTGCAGGTTGTAGCCTGCGTGCTGGTAAAGAACTGCACCAGTACATTGTAAAAGAAGTTTCTTAATAAAGGAAGATATAAACAAATTGCAGCAGGTGGTTTTCACCCACATTGGGTTTCCACCCTATATCATGGTGTTCATGTGTGCTGCTTATGTGTGTTGATCTATTTGTCTTACTGCTACTGTTGACTGTTAATATGGCTAATAATGTTCTGATGCATCCATTGAAGATCACTTAACTGAATCATGAGTTTAATGGTTATACGCTAGTTGCAATAGACACAGTCGCGTATATACGCGGGTATACTTAACTGAAGTAGCGCATATGAATCTGAGTATGAAATTGAAAAAGTTTAATTGATTAGATAATACTGATTCACCCCCCCCCCCCCCCTCTCAGTATTATTTCCAACAATTAGTAACTATTGAAACTTCCACTTTATCAACACCAAGAGTCTATTACAGACGGGACGGTGAAGTTCTTCCACCTTGTTTAATTGTTGTTGAGGAAGAATTAGAAGAAGATACTACACCTGAAAGCCCATTCCATTTTGGAACCAGGATTTATCTTTATCCTTATACTCCTCATTTGCTACTCCTTTTGATCTTGCTTCTTTCAAGTACTCATTGATTCTTTAGGACATCTATTGGGTTAGTTAACTATGGTTGAACAACTGTCAACATCCTAGACTGTATCCTCTGATGCAGCTACGATATAATCTTCTGTCGCAACCTCTTCAATGTTTTCTACTACACCTAAGTAGCACCTATAAGGTGAATCATCCATCCCGGTTGGTTACCAATCTTTATCCGGAACCCACTCAAAGGTTGCTTCTACACCATGGTCATCACCCATGTCCTCAATGGGAATTTTACCTGGTTCTTCTTTAATGCGAACTCAACAGTTTGATCCTGCATATCAATATCAAACTAGGCAATCTAGTCAACAAAAACCTATGTATCCATTACATACTAGATTTCTGCCATATAGAGAGAAATATGCTTATTCCCCTTATCCTCCATATCCCGGAGGACCATCATATGGTAGTATCCCACAGTATTTAGGTCAGCCTGGAATTCGAGTCTATCAATGGCAACCAACAATGCCATTTCAACCAAGGCTTGTGTACCGAACACAACCAATGCAAACTGTGTCAGTTATTCCTACTACACCAATTGTTACCACTATACCGCATTCACAAGTTCAAACAGTTGTATCTTAACTTGTAAAAACTGGTCCTTCTACGTCACAACCACAAGTTTCGAATCAAGAGGTCCAAGTTTCTCAAGCTATTATACAACAACTGCTTGTGTCTAGGGTCCAAAAACCTCAGGTTAGTATACCTTTATCCGGAGTGACTCAGGCTTACACTAGTATACTTTATTCACAACCTAGTCAACCTTTCATTACTAGGCAACAACAACTGTTAAATCAACAATAGTTGTACCAACAACAACAATAGTTAATTCAACAACCATGGTAGCCCCAATATCAACAACCTCAATTCCAGCAATTCCAACCCAAATTTGGTCGTGCCCAGCAAGTTGAACCTGGGATTGGACAGTATCCAGCTTACCAAGGTCCTGGTTAACAAGGCTTTGTTGGTTATGGACAACCGCAAATTCAAGAAGCTCTTCTTTTAGATACAAACCACAGATCTCTTAAATCCAGAATCTTGTCCCTATACGAAGGGGATGCTTGGAGTGAAATCCTTTTACTCGAAAGATTTAGAGTGAGGATAGCAAGAAGAGCTGCGGATCTCCTCCTATGTAGCTCTTCTTTTAGATACAAACCACAGATCTCTTAAATCCAGAATCTTGTCCCTATACGGAGGGCATGCTTGGAGTGAAATCATTTTACTCGAAAGATTTAGAGTGAAGATAGCAAGAAGAGATGCGGATCTCCTTCTAAGCAGCTCTTCTTTTAGATACAAACCACAGATCTCTTAAATCCAGAATCTTGTCCCTATAC
This sequence comes from Pinus tabuliformis, assembly GCA_031772625.1. Classification (NCBI taxonomy): domain Eukaryota; kingdom Viridiplantae; phylum Streptophyta; class Pinopsida; order Pinales; family Pinaceae; genus Pinus; species Pinus tabuliformis. The sequence goes on along the minus strand of CM062814.1, from coordinate 315,390,234 downwards.
GGAGGGGATGCTTAGAGTGAAATCCTTTTACTCGAAAGATTTAGAGTGAGGATAGCAAGAAGAGCTACGGATCTCCTTCTAAGTAGCTCTTCTTTTAGATACAAACCACAGATCTCTTAAATCCAGAATCTTGTCCCTATACGGAGGGGATGCTTAGAGTGAAATCCTTTTACTCGAAAGATTTAGAGTGAGGATATCAAGAAGAGTTGTGGATCTCCTTCTAAGCAGCTCTTCTTTTAGATACAAACCACAGATCTCTTAAATCCAGAATCTTGTCCCTATACGGAGGGGATGCTTGGAGTCAAATCCTTTTACTCGAAAGATTTAGAGTGAGGATAGCAAGAAGAGCTGCGGATCTCCTTCTAAGCAGCTCTTCTTTTAGATACAAACCACAGATCTCTTAAATCCATAATCTTGTCCCTATATGGAGGGGATGCTTGGAGTGAAATCCTTTTGCGCAAAAGATTTAGAGTGAGGATAGCAAGAAGAGCTGTGGATCTCCTTCTAAGCAGCTCTTCTTTTAGATACAAACAACAGATCTCTTAAATCCAGAATCTTGTCCCTATATAGAGGGGATGCTTGGAGTGAAATCCTTTTACTCGAAAGATTTAGAGTGAGGATAGAAAGAAGAGCTGCGGATCTCCTTCTAAGCAGCTCTTCTTTTAGATAAAAACCACAGATCTCTTAAATCCAGAATCTTGTCCCTATATGGAGGGGATGCTTGGAGTGAAATCCTTTTACTCGAAAGATTTAGAGTGAGGATAGCAAGAAGAGTTGCGGATCTCCTTCTAAGCAACTCTTCTTTTAGATACAAACCACAGATCTCTTAAATCCAGAATCTTGCCCCTATACGGAGGGGATGCTTGGAGTGAAATCCTTTTACTCGAAAGATTTAGAGTGAGGATAGCAAGAAGAGCTGCAGATCTCCTTCTAAGTAGCTCTTCTTTTAGATACAAACCACAGATCTCTTAAATCCAGAATCTTGGCCCTATGCAGAGGGGATGCTTGGAGTGAAATCCTTTTACTCGAAAGATTTAGAGTGAGGATAGCAAGAAGAGCTACGGATCTCCTTCTAAGCATCTCTTCTTTTAGATACAAACCACAGATCTCTTAAATCCCGAATCTTGTCCCTATAAGGAGGGGATGCTTGGAGTGAAATCCTTTTACTCGAAAGATTTAGAGTAAGGATAGCAAGAAGAGCTACGGATCTCCTTCTAAGCAACTCTTCTTTTATCATCATTCATAAGTCCTGATGATGGATCCCAGTTGGGATTTGAAACGTTGGCATAAAAATGTTCATACTGTGGATTCTCCGATAACTGATTCAAAAGATACAAACCACAGATCTCTTAAATCCAGAATCTTGTCCCTATACGGAGGGGATGCTTGGAGTGAAATCCTTTTACTCGAAAGATTTAGAGTGAGGATAGCAAGAAGAGCTGCGGATCTCCTTCTAAGCAGCTCTTCTCTTATCATCATTCATAAATCCTGATGATGGATCCCAGTTGGGATTTGAAACGTTGGCATAAAAATGTTCATACTGTGGATTCTCCGGTAATTGATTCAAAAAAAAAAAAAATTCAACCTTGTTATCAAAAATGACCTTATGCCGAATTTGTTCAACAACCACCTTATCAAGGTTACCAAATGCAGATGCCCTATGTTGGTATGCAAAGACCTATTTCTCAGGCAATTCCATCATATCCTGGGTATGCTAAACCTGACTTGAATCGACAGTTTCCATTTGTAGCAACTCTTGAATTTCCAGATTTTAACCGGCTCACTAATGATCCAATCTTATATGCACCTTGGTGGCCGGTAATTCACATGAGTTACCTTCTGACATTATGAAATTCAATGGAAATCCTAGAGAAGACCAATCAAATCATGTCATGACCTTTCATTTGTGATGTTCATCAAGCTCCTTAAATGATGACTCGATTAGACTCCATATTTTTCAAATAACGCTTACTCATCCAGCTGCAAAGTGGTACATTGAGTCACCACGAGCTTCTTTCGACAACTTCATGACTTTAGACACCACATTTTTGACCCACTTCCAGTTACCTATCAGATACGAGAATGGAACAGAACTCCTAACCAACTTTAAACAGACTATTGCTACTCATATATCAGATAATATTCATGAGTGGCGACATCTTCATCGAATGGTTAAGACATATGTTCCTGATTAGCTTTTGGCTGAGTGGTTTATAAAATCCTTGTTGCCATCAATCACCGAGGATGTGGAGAAAGGTGGATTTGTCACCGAAGAGCAAGTAATTGCTTGTGCCTAATATTTGGATTTGATTTATACACAATCCGACACGCTCTACAACAAGATTCCCATTGCACGCCGACCAGCTTTCATTGTTCCTCCCCCTCCACAATCGAGTAAGGACTCTCATGCCGGTGATGGTGTGATTTGTTCTTCGAGCATGCAAATGGTAGGGAGACCATCTGGTCAAATTCTTGCCATTTCCAATCAAACTACCAATGCATTAGAAAACACTCTTTCTTTCAAAGTCAATGCCGTGTCATCTGACAAAGGTAAGAATCAAAAGCAACCAGGAGGCAAGAAGAAGGGGAAAAACAAGAAAAAAAAGATAATCCCCCTCAAGAGAAATCGTCTAATTCATCTATTTCGGCAAAGGAAACCTCGTTATCCATGTCTAATCTGTAATGACGAGCATTTTATAAGAGATTGTCCACGCCACTCAGAAGTCTCTAATTTTCTAAAGACTTCTAACACATCTGCAGTGTTGACTGATCTGTTTCCAAGCCGGAGACACATTTAGTTGCGACAAACCATGCTTCGATAGCCCAAGTACTTATTCTATTCATTGCAAAGCCTAAAAATGAAGTTTTGGTGTCAACAAGAAATAAAGATTATGGAAATCCACCATCATCGACGAATAATCAGGTCATTGATCAACCTAATCCTTCGACTTCGAATTCATCTGAAAATATTCCACCACTTATTGTGCCAGAATTGACAATAAAACCACCAAAGGGAGTTGTGCATAAATCGAAATTTAACCCTCGAGCTCGAGTATCTCAGAATTATAACATAGTAGAAGATGTTGCTCAATCACCTTCTGCTATGTCAGCACTTGAGGTGTTACAAAATTGTCCCTCCCAAAATTAGGCTTTACTATCAACAATTGGTGTTATAGGCCCTACGGATTCCAATCTTGTGGTTTTTAACCATGCGGGATATGCACCACAGTTACCGGCACAATTCGCTTCCTAATTCAAGTAAAGGCTCTCAATAAGAATGTTCATAGAACTATTATTGACGAGGGCGCATCTACTTGCATTATGTCAATGAGCTACTGAAAAATACTTGGTTCACCACCATTGTCACAATCACCAACAACATTAAAATCCTTTGACGAACAAACATATATGCCTTGTGGGATTTTGAGAAACCTGGAAATTGAACGAGGGGGAAAGACAGTTACTGTTGAAGTTGAGGTAGTTGACGGACCCCTCGACTACAACATTTTACTGGGAAGGCCATGGGTATATGCTATGGCTTCTGTGATTTCCACGTACTTTCATACAATTTCATTCCCTCATAAGGGTGGAATCACAGTTATCGATCAGCTTGCCTTATTTGCATCTAGTTCTCAGGCTATGGGAAGAATTCCATTAGTACATGGACCCCCACTATCACTTGAAAGTGTTATTGTATGTCTCTTTAAAGATCATTCCAGAATGGGTACTTTTAGGCTACCATCACCATCTTATTTGGCAGAAGTGGCAATAGTAGAGACTTGCAACATGATTTCCTCCACCTCATCTGATTTAAGGAGGATTACCAACGATTCTAAAGTTGATAGTAATACTAAAGTTATGCAACTAAGGCCCATTGATCTTGCATAGTAATCAATTTTTCTGGCTTGTGCGGCAAACCCAAATCCACTTTCACCAATTTTATGGGTAGATCATTCATTAGAATATGGTACTTCTTCGGATCCTTTTTCACGTATATTTTCTACGGATGAAGGAATCGACCAATCAATGATGATAGGAGAAGAACCTTGGGAATATTATCATCATCATTCCCATCTTCCAAATGACATCGAATATTATTCAAATGAACTTAACCACCCTTTAGTTGTTGATTTCCTTCAGAATTATGTTTTTATAGACATAGTAGATTCTGAGCAAAACCTGTCAAATATTGAAGAAACAATTTCTATTAATATTTCAATCAAACCTAATGTTGTAGAAAACATTAATGTCAGAAAATATTTTTCTCCATCATAACTTGATAGTTACTGTACTCTCTTTCGTGAATTTCAATATATATTTGCATGGTCATACGAGGAGTTGCCAGGCATTGAATCTAGTATTGTTGAGCATGAAATCAAAATATATCCTGATGTCAAACAACTATGACAACGAATTCGACCTGTTCATCCAAAGAAAACCATTGCCATTAAAGCAGAAGTTGAAAATATTTTGTGTGCTGGCTTCATTTACCCTATACAACTTACTAGGTTTCCAACATTGTTCCTATCATGAAGAAACAAGGATAATTCGAGTGTGCGTCGATTATAAGGATGTAAATCATTCATGTCTAAAAGACTATTATCCTACTCCTTTTATCAACCAGATTATTGATGAATGTGTCGGATGAGAAATATTCTCATTTATGGATGGTTTTTTTGGATATAATCAAATGAATATCTGCCCACAGTACCAATCTAAAACAACTTTTATTGGTCCATGGGGCAAATTCGCGTATAGGAAACTCCCATTTGGTTTGAAGAATGTAGAGGCTACATTTCAGAGGGCAATGAACTATGCCTTCCATGACATCAAGCACATTATTCTACCTTACCTTGACGATTTGCCTGCTCATTCACGAAAACGAATTGATCACCCACAACTTTTGAGAGCAATATTTTTATGGTGTTAACACTACAAGATACGACTTAATCCCCACAAATGTGTGTTTTGTGTTTGTTCTGGTTGATTTATTGTATTTGTAGTGTCTAGAGATGGAATTTGACTCAGCCCATTAAAGGTTCAGGCAATTCTTGATTTGCCTCCACCTTCAAATCTTTTACAGTTACAAAGACTCCAAGGGAAGGCTAACATTCTGAGGAGGTTCATTCCCCATTACACTGAAATGGCAGGTTTTACATGTATTTTGAAAAAGGGGATACCCTTCCATTGGGATCAAGTTGCACAAGCTTCCTCTGATGCTCTTAAGGATACCTTGATTAGAGCATCATTAATGTATTCTTTGAATTATCAAAACGACTATTACCTGTATCTCGTCATTGCAAATACAACCATTGGCATGGTTTTAGTCCAAGATGAAAATGGGATTGAACATCCGATATATTATTTGAGTCGTAATATCAATGATACATAAATTAAGTACTCTTATTTCGAGAAACTAGCTTTGGAAGCTATGCAAGCTGTTCAGAGATTTCTCCATTACATCCTGCTCCGGAAGACCACTGTCATTTCATATTGCAACCCTATGACATACATTTTGTGACGTCAATTTCTGGGGGGTAAATACTCAAAATGGATAGTCATTTTGTAGGAATTTGATCTGGAATTCATCAAGTCCAAATAAAAGAAATCTCTCGTTTTCACTCAGCTACTTTGCGACCTTCCCTTGACCTCCATTGATTCAAGATCTGAACCATTGATTTTGGATGAGTCTTTGTTTATAATATCGTCATCTGACCCGTGGTATGGAGATATACTGATCTATCTCTAGACCCAAACTTTCCAGGCTAATACCTCTCGCTCACAACAACGACGTATTCGATACCAAGCCAACGATTATCTGATCATTGGCGACACTCTTTACCGTCATGGTATTGTTGGAAATACTGAGAGGGGTGGAGGTGAATCAATATTCCTTTTCAATTATTATTTTTTCCAATTAAATCATTTATATTTAGAACACAAAATGAACAATAGGAATAAATGCTTTTATTAATATAATATTTACAATAAATCAGGTATAATATAGATAGGGCTCCAACCTATTGCCAAGCACCAACTTGGACTTTTTGTGAGGCTCCAACCTCTAAGGCACCAACCCTATATTCTCAAAGGCACCAACATTGTGTTTAGGAGCACCAACTCCAAGGACACCAATCCTTCCAATTTTGAGGTACCAACCCCAAGGCTCCAACCCTATCTTGTCAAGGTACCAACCATGGATTTAAGAGCACCAACTCCAAGGACACCAATCCTTCCAATTCTAAGGCACCAACCCCAAGGGCTCCGACCCTATCTTGTCAAGGCACCAACTTTGTTTGTTCGAGGCTCTAGCCTTTAGGGCACCAACCCTATAGGCTCCAACCTACTGCTATATTTTGTCTAGATATGTTTGATAGTAATTATATGCTCCCAAAATATTCTTCACTGAATTCTATCAATCTACATCTTCACTGTAGTCTCCATGCTACATCATCAATGACAACCTGTCTTCATATGAAGGAGTCTTCACAACTCTTCATATTGCCCACACAGAGTCTGCAAAGTTACCTCACGATGATTTCAAATAGCCATCATGATCTCCAATAATGTCTCCAAGATATGCTGATTCTTTTTAACAAGATATCTTTGATAAGTTGCACTAAGCCTCAATGTCTGCACAAAAAACAATTCTTTGTTTTTCAACCCTCTGTTGTTACTATTGTAGTAACTGTTTCAAGAGTGACAACTTCTTATTGTCATGATATCTTACTTCCAAGAAACAAACTCACAAACACTTCAATGTTAGTTTTGTCTACTGCTCCCTTCAAACGATGACATATGAAACATTATTTCCTTTCATAGAACTGTTCTTCAAATTGCATTATGTACTTCTTACATGGATTAATTTATCACAGGTCTAAGCCTTTTAAATATTAACCCAATCAACAAAATGTTTTTACCTTCATCTTCCTTTTGACCTTCTGGCTTCCTTCTTCGCTCGCTCGACCTTCAACTTCCACTTTTTTTCACTCGACCCTTTGGCTTCCTTTCTTATGCTAATTCACGTTCACGAGTTTTGAATTGTCCTTCTTCTCTGTGATAGATGCCCAAAATCCGTTACCTGAAGTGAAGCGTTTCAACTTGTATATATATGAGTTTCACCAATGACCAAAGGACACGTCAATTTGGAAGGAGAGGCCGACTTATGGATATTCATCCAATTACTCATAAAATTCTTTTATTTATGGAGGATTTCATATTATAATAGATGTCTAGCAGTCCCACATGCCACATTATTGCTTAAATCACAATCGCAACTTCATAGAACTCCCACAATCGTAACTCTTTGGCTTCACGATATAACATTACTGATGCCCCTATTTCCAAATTAGTGGATGCGATGTGATATTAATCAATTTTTAATAAATCCATCAGGTCGACAATTCTATCGCAATCAACAGTTTTCCATCATTACATTTCTTCAAGAATTACAATATGTGATGGATGCGATATTTCTTTAGGACATATTATAATGGTGCAGTGAGTCTGCATACTATCACAATTTGGGTTTCAACGTGATAAGGCTTTAAAACTTGCAATGCACTGGATGCAATATTTCAATAGAGTTGTTAGCATAAAATGATCGAGTCGCAGTACATATCGTAATCGGCAGATTTCAATGTGGCAAGGCTTTAAAGAGGCTTGTGATTTGGTGGATGCGATGTCATATTAAGATGTATTGTAATGGGGCTATCGGGTCTGTGTTACATATCACAATCGAGGGTTTTAACGTAACATCCCTTTAAGCCTTGTGATATGAAAGTTCTAATACGACGGGTGCGATATTACAATAGGGTGGTTACCATAGCCTATTTTCGGGTCCACAATACATATCGCAGTCGGGGGACTCAATGTGACACATAATAAAATGATAAAGCCACCGATAACCCACTGATATAATTCCTCCAATGCAATGTTCCTCTTTTTTCTTCCGATAGCACTTACCCTTGGGCATATGTGAAAACCTGCTTCTGTTGCTCCATAACCTGCTTCTTTGATGGCTTCCGATAAACTCTTCCTCTCACTTTTTGACTTCACGATGGCTTCTCCTCTTTGGCTTCTTACTCCTGTTGCTTCATGGATCTACTACTTCTATTCTGTCTATATATATATATATATATATATATATATATATATATATATATATATATATATATATATATATATATATATATATATATATATATATCAATCCACCTGGGTCCTCCATGAGTAGTATTATGATCAATGGGCATCAATGGGCAACCACACATGACACAAGAATTTTCTACCACAAACACTGCCATATTGACATCAATGACAACCTAGAGTAACAATCTCCCCCTTTGTCATTGATGGAAATATTCTTCTTCTCTCCCCCTTTGACATCAATGGCAAAGAAGTGCACAAGGACTCCCCCTATCAAACTGCTCCCCCAATCAAACTGATTCTGTTCTTTATGAATATAATATTTTTACTCAAGATAGAAGGATTGCTGCCTCATCATCAACTAGCACATTATCCCTTCTTTATGTCTCAAAAACTACTTTATCATCGCTTCAACAATGTTTAAGGATGCTCCATTTCAATGCTTCCAAATAGACTCCAAATAGCCATACACCAAAGGCTGTTTTTATGCTTCTGCAATCCGAATTTTGTTGTCTTCACAATCAAAATTAAGGAGTCTTTATAGTTTGAATCAAGAGAAGATGCCATTGAAATTTCTATCTTTCTTCATATCCAAGTTCCTTTGTATCTTTGTGGTTCTCCTTAAGTTACTGATCTATATTCGACTGCACAACATTCTCCTTTCTATAGTCCTTTTGATGAGCCATCTTTTCCTTGTGTTCTTGTAAAAGTCTCTGCAAGTTATCTCCACTAGCAGGTTTTGATATCCAATCTGCGACAGCCTTTTAAATTATTTTTACTGATTGGCATCTTTTTACAATGCTTTAGTTTTGTTAGATGCTACCAACTACTCTTGCTTCAAGATCGATTCCCAGATGTATTGGTTTGTTTGAAGGTTGCCTGTATTTGTGTCCATAATTTACTTGTTCTCGCATAAAATCCCTGACTCGAGATATTTACCAACTATAATAATAACAACATAGTTATTTGCCCTATTTCTCTAACATTAGATGGCCTTCTCTGCTGCTCCATTTTTTGCCTAGTGATCAAGTGGAAAACTTCTTCAACAACAGTCCAAAGAATGGTTACAAGATCACGTTCTTCAATGTAGTGCTCCTGAGAAATGATCTTTATCAAAGGATGATTGTTAATATAGCTCATCAAGGATTTCATAAGGACCATTTCATGAATAGCTTTTGCAATAATGATCAAGAATCACAGACTCCCCCTAACTGTATGCATCATCTCTTTTGGCAGAGTCTTCCCATCAAATGCTTAGATTGTCAAAGATCAGGTCAATAACATGTGTTCTTAGCTGGAGAGTTCAAGGGACTTTCGGATTGTATTTGCTTCCTTCTCCATACTTGTGTGACTTTCTTATCTGGCATAGTTCTAGCTTGAGAAGGTGCCCGAATCAAGTTGCCATTATGTGTCATATGACCAATGTTATGACGCTTGAAGCATTCTTTGTTATTCATGAATAAGAATTCATGACTTCTTCCTACGAAATTGTTTCTAGGAGATTGAGGGGGATCATTATAAGCCCTACAATCTTTTGCCATGTGTCCAAAGTTTGTACAAGAATAAAAATAACCAAGAAATACCTGGGAGATGGAGATTTCCTTGATGTACTTCTAAAGCCTTTCTACCTTGGGATTCCTTAATAATATTCATCGCCTTTTGTATTCTTGACATCCTCTGCAAGTCTTCTTCGAGGGGGATTTCTTCCATTGTTGCCTTGACTCTTCTCCTTGCCTTTGTTGGAAGTAGGAGCATTATTATTTCCATCAGGCTTCCTCACGTCCTTGTTGTTTGAAGTATGGTCACCCTTGCTTGAGGATTCACCTTCATAGCCAAGACCTGATTTATCAAATGGGAATCTTTGATGGTTGAGCATGTCATCCAAGGCTTGAGAGATTTTCAAGGATTTGTCCAACCCTTCAACCTTTTTCCTTTGGGAGACAATCTCTTCTTCCAATATTTCGCAATCATTATTCTTCATAGCCAGTTATTTCTAAGTTTCTTCCTTGATGTGAGTAGCTTCATTTGCTTCTATTTTAAGGGAGATGATATTTGACTTCATTTTGAATATTTCTTCATTTTCTTTTGCTATACTGCTCTCCAGTTCTTCCTTGATTATTGTAGCTTTACACGTTTCGACCTTGAGAAGGTTGAGGTCAGATTTTAGTTTGAATATCTCTTCATCCTTTGCATTTAGTTGGTATATCATGGTGTTTCTCTCCTTTTCTGCTTTATCAACCTGTCCTTCTATAATTACCAATGCTTCCATTGTCTTCTCAGCTCCTTGTGCTAACTTTCTTGCTTCTTGTAGTTGAGATTTGAGAGAGGAGACCTCTACCTTGTACTGACCAATTTCTTCTTCAAGTTTGTTCAAGCTCTTGCACCTTTGTTCAAACTGAATTGATAAGATATCTTCTCGTTTCTTTGCCTTATCCAATTGATTTGTCACGGATATGACTTCTTCATGATGCTTTCTTTTTATTTGATGAAATTCCTTCTTAAGCTTATCAAACTCTTCATCCCTTTCTTGTACTTGAAGCTTGACAAGGTCAAATTTCTTCCTTGTTTGGTCCTGGTCACCAGCTAGTGCTTTCTTATTAAGTTCCTTATTTTCATTTTTCAAATTGATAATATCTTCCATGGCAGCCATAACTTTAGTGAGGATATCTTCTTCAAATATTTTTCATTCTCTTCATCTTCTAGGTCTTCTTTAGCCTTGATGTCATCATTCTCATTTTCAACTTCTATGATGGGTTTCGGATTTCCTTCTTTCTTTCCATCATCTTCTTGACTAGTGGTCATGGTCAATGCTCCTTTTGATCGAAGGTCATGAATTTTTTCCCATATACCCTTCACTGATGAACATTTCCTAAATTGTTCTTTATAGAATCTGGTAGCCCATTCAAGATTTCCTTCATTTATTTTTCATTGTACTCCTTGGATTCTCCATCCATCATGCTATAAATAATCACTGGTTTCCAGATTTCATTGCCTTGAGTCTTTAAGAAATTCCTCATTCTTGCTTCCCATATATCAAAGTTTCCATTGAACCATGGAGCCTTCACAAATTCTATTTCAGTGGTAGCGGGAGACACATCTTTAGGAGGATTGGAGACTTTCTTCCTTAGCTTTGCCATTTGTGTTCTAATGATCAACCTTCAAGTTGTTAGGCTTTGAGTGAAGGTACTGGCTCTGATACCAGTTGTTGGAAATACTGAGATGGGGGGGTGAATCAGTATTCCTTTTCAATTGTTATTTTTACCAGTTAAATCATTTATATTTAGAACACAAAATGAACACTAGGAATAAATGATTTTATTAATATAATTATTACAATAAATAAAGTACAATATATATAGGGCTCCAACCTGTTGCCAAGCACCAACTTGGACTTTTCGTGAGGCTCCAACCTCTAGGGCACATACCCTATCTTTTCAAGGCACCAACCTTGTGTTTAGTAGCACCAACTCCAAGGACACAAATCCTTCCAATTCTGAGGCACCAACCCCAAGGGCTCCGACCCTATCTTGTCAAGGCACCAACCTTGGATTTAGGAGCACCAACTCCAAGGACACCAATTCTTCCAATTCTGAGGCACCAACCCCAAGGGCTCTGGCCCTATATTCTCAAGGAACCAACCTTGTTTGTTCGAGGCTCCAACCTTCAGGGAAACAACCCTTTGGGCTCCAACCCACTGCTATATTTTGTCTAAATATGTTTGATAGTAATTCTCTTCTCCCAAAATCTTCTTCACTGAATTATGTCAATCCACAGCTTCACTATAGTCTCCATGCTACATCATCAATGAAAACCTATATTCATATGAAGGAGTCTTCACAACTCTTCATATTGCCCACACAGAGTCTGCAAAGTTACCCCATGATGATTTCAAATAGCCATCATGATCTCTAATAATGTCTCCAAGATCTGTTGATGTTTTTCAACAAGATATCTTTGATAAGTTGCACTAAGCCTCAATGTCTGCACAAAAAAACAACTCTCTGTTTTTCAACCCTCTGTTCTTACTGTTGCGGTAACTATTTCAAGAGTGACAGCTTCTTATTTTCACAATATCTTACTTCCAAGAAAAAAAATCACAACCACTGCAATACTGGTGCTGTCTATTACTCCCTTCAAACGATGACAGATGAAACTTTATTTCCTTTCACAGAACTATTCTTCAAATTGCATTCTGTACTTCTTCCATGGATTAATATATCACAGGTCTAAGCCTTTTAAAGATTAACCCAATCAATAGAATTTTTTTGCGTCTTCCGTTGGACCTTCAGTCTTCCTTCTTCACTCGCTCGACCTTTAGTTTCCACTTTTGTTCGCTTGACTTGTTGACTTCCTTTCTTATGCTAATTCATGTTCATGACTTGTGAACTGTCCTTCTTCTCTGTGATAGATGCCCGAAATCCGTTACCTGAAGTGAAGCGTTTCAACTTGTATATATATGAGTTTCACCAATGACCAAAGGACACGTCCATTTGGAAGGAGAGGCCGACTTATGGATATTCATCCAATTACTCATAAACTTGTTTTATTTACGGAGGATTTCATATTATAATAGATGTCTGGTAGTCCCACATGCCATGTCATTGCTTAAATCGCAATCACAACTTCATAAAACTCCCGCAATCGCAACCCTTTGGCTTCACGATATAACATTGCCGATGCCCCTATTTCCGAATGAGCGGATGCGATGTGATATTAAACAATTGTTAATAAATCCATTGGGTCCACAATTCTATCACAATTAGTGGTTTTCCATCGTTACATTTCTTCAAGACTTGCGATATGCGACAAATGTAATATTTCTTTAGGACGTATTATAATGGTGCATCGGGTCTGCATACTATCACAATCGGGGTTTCGACATGATAAGGCTTTAAATCTTGCAATGCACTGGATGTGATATTTCAATAGAGTTGTTACCATAAAATGATTGGGTCCGTAGTACATATCGCAATCGGTGGATTTCAATGTGGCAAGGCTTTAAAGAGACTTGCGATGTGGCGGATCCGATGTCATATTAAGGTGTATTGTAATGGGGCTATCGGGTCCGTGTTACATATCACAATTAGGGGTTTTAATGTAACATCCCTTTAATTCTTGTGATATGAAAGTTCCAAAATGACAGATGCGATATTACAATAGGGCAGTTACCATAACCTGTTTTCGGGTCCGCAATATATATTGCAGTTGGCAGATTCAATGTGACACATAATAAAATGATAAAGCCACCTATAACCCGCTGATATAATTCTTCTGATGCAATTTTCCTCTTTTTTCTTTCGATAGCACTTACCTTTGGGCATATGCGAAAACCTACTTCTGTTGCTCCATAACCTGCTTCTTTGATGGCTTCCAATGAACTCTTCCTCTCACTTTTTGACTTCATGATGGCTTCTCCTCTTTGGCTTCAGTCCACCTGGGTCCCCCATGAGCAGTATTATGATCAATGGGCTTCAATGGGAAACCAAACATGTCACAGGGATTTTCCATCACAAACACAACCATATTGACATCAATGACAACCCAGATTAACAGGTATCGATACGATTTTACGGAGGTGCCTCACACATGAGGAAGCCGAGAAAGATTTAAATTATTGCCATTCGGGTGCTTGTGGTGGAATCTTATCTGGATATGCTACCGCATAGAGAATTCTCCATGCAGGTTACTTCTGGCCAAATATATTCAAAGATTGTATTATTTTTGTCAGAAGCTATCATGCATGCTAGATCTATGATCGAAAAACTAGATTACCACCTGCACCATTACATCCAGTCGTTGTTGTTGGACCATTTTCCAAATGGGGCATTGACTTCATGACATGTAACCCCACCTCGGCCGAGGGGCATGGGTATATTATAGTCGTCATTGACTATTTTACCAAATGGGCCGAGGCGATGCCAACATTAAACAACAGTGGCGAAATGACTGCTCTTTTCTTTTTTAACCATCTGCTTGCCCAATTTTGTGTACCACAAGCCATAGTTATAGATCATGGGTCACATTTTCACAATCACATGATGGCTAAGTTGACTGCTAAGTTAGGATTGTCACATGATAGTTCTACCCTTTACTTACCCACAAGTGAATGGACAAGTTGAGGCCATCAACAAAGTCCTGAAGCAGATGTTGCAAAGAATTATAGGGGTTGACAAATGAAACTGGAATTTAATCATGTACTCTACCTTGTGGGCATATCGAACCTTGGTGAAAAATGTAACTAGATTCACACCCTTCCAGTTGGTGTATGGTTTGGAAGCAATCTTATCGATACAATGTGAAATTTCATCTCTCAAACTCGTGATTGGCCTGTTACCTGACACTTATGAAGAAGAAGTGCGTTTCTTGGAACTAATACATCTGGATGAAACCCATTATGATGCCACATTGGCTAACAAAGCACATAATAAATGAATCAAGCGCAATATGATAGAAATGTCAAGCCTCGTATATTCTCAGAAGGAGACCAGATCTTGCTTTACAATTAGGAAACTAATAAACTTGGAGCAGGGAAATTTGAAGAAATGTGGATGGGTCCTTATATTGTCAAGTGTGTCTTGGCAAAAGGTGCCTACGAGTTAGTAGATCATGATTGGATTCCGTTGTCGCAGCCCCGAATTGGGCTATACCTCAAACGTTACTATGCTTAATTGAGTGTAGTAAAACTCACTGTATATATTCTTTCATTACATGTGTGTGTGTCTTTTAGAGTTTTTATCAAGTTAGAAATCCAGTTTTCTTATGTTGTAGATGTTAGAATCTTCAACCATTTGTTGGTTACAGTGATGGTGCTAGTCATAGTATCCAGAAGCTACCTTCTGCAGCATGGGCTATTTTCGCTCCAAGTGGAAAGTTAGTGAGTTTTCAAGGGATTTGTATCGGTCGATTGGCGAACAACATTGCTAAGTATAGCATGCTGATCGAACTTATCTCTGATGACATTTCACTTGGCATTCGCCGAATTATCATTCGCCGAACAATTCTTCGCATGTTCCTTAGAGTTCGTATTTTGGAAAGGCATTTTGAATATATTCAATATCAACATATTTACAGAAACTTTAACACATTAATTGATTCTCTAGCGAATTATGTGTTAAATAGACATTTGCGACACATGTAAAAGTAACATTTTCAATTTACATCATCAGTTGAATAGGATTGCACAAAACCATAAAAATCTCATAAAGTAAAATAGATAGGTGTTTTAAATTTTTTTTTAAAAATTGTGTTGAAGACATGTTTGGTCATCTAACCCAAAAACTCAAAATGCATGCAAAAAGATCCTAGGTAGACCTAGTGATGCTCATGATAACAGGTCACAACCTGTGCTATCATGTGCAAAAGCCTCATTTAGAGGCTAGGAATACCAATAGTGTGGCGCTACAGCCTCATAGGTAACTCCTCGATCCAGACATCCGAAATACCAAGTGTTAATCCCTCTATGTGATCCTGCAACTCTGCCAAGGTCTTGGCCAAATCCAAGTCGTGGAGAACTACTCTCCCAATGTTTCTCCACGTTGACCAAACTGCACCTTGTTGGTGTCCCAGAGGTCAAACAATACCTACATCTGCATGCATGAGAATGATTTTAGTTTAGTCTTAGAAACATTAAATACACAAAAACATGTAGAAACTTGAAAAATAAAAAAACACTTTGGTCAAAAAATTTACCTATAGCACCCCATTGTGCCCCAACTGGTAGAATCAAGTCTGGATCTCCACGACAATCCATCCATGAGTATGGATTCTCCTCAATGACAAGGTGTTTTTGATTGAGCCAACTAAAGAATGCAGTGGAAAAAATGATTTTTGACTGACCCGCATGTCAAGACATCAATTTGACCCACCTCTGCATCAGTGGATCTCTAGGACTAGCTACACCTAGTGATACAGGTTGCAATTGCATCAATGGAATTCACTCTAAGGTAAAAGTGATTTAGATCGAACCATAGCAGAAATTCTTCATCTTACCACTTTTTACCTTGGTCAATTTTTCTTTCAGTGAAGAAACCAGAGCCTCACACGAGTTAAATACTTTTGGCTCTAGACACTCAAGTGCATGGTGCATATATGATCTGTTCGCCAGATGTAGTGTCACACTGCCAGGAAACTTTGCGACTGTGAAGAGAATTGTTCTTAAAGGAAAATCACCTGCATACATGATGTTTATTTTCCCATCCTTTCTAGGTTGTCTACCTGGCCGATAAAACTGTCGAATGTAATCTCTCACTGATTCACCTCCATGGGAAAATCCAAAAAGTGAGATGGGGCCACCTCGCCTCGACAGTCTGGTAAGAAAGTAAATATCATAAATGTAATATGGACCATCTTGTCCCTTCTGTGAAATGTTTGATCTATCGCATCCCATGCATGAACAAGGAACTGCAATAGTTCTATTTGTTTCCTCATTCCAGACAACTTGAAGTATTTGAGTAACCCATAGTTTTTTAGGGCCTCAACTGTAACCATATTGTTTAGGGCAACCACGTCTTGTTCTTCATGCTCTCTTTCTTGCCATGTAATTGACATTCTAATCTAATGAAAACCTGAAATACAATCATAAGCTTAGTTAGGATCCTTTCCATGCAAAAAACAGGACAAAGTTTGGAGCAAACATCTAAAACAAATTGCAGAAACACACCCAGTGCAGCCCAGGCACATAGACAGTGCATTGCAAAGTAGGAAGGCTTCTATCAGGATGCTCTTCAATGCAGTTTTTGATGCGAAAACATGTGCTGATCCCAGGGTGAAAAAATCAAACACCAAAGGCCCCAAGAATGACCTGAAAAGAAAGAGGAGGGGTAGATCTCCTACCTGGTCTGGACGGCATGAGAAATGGTCCACATAATCTCTCACAATCAACTAGTGAAGTTCAAGGTAAAAAACTAGCCCAGAGCACAAAACTGAATGGTAAGTCTCAAATGGTAAAAATGTCATGGTAAAAACTTGTTTTATGTTTATTTCATGTTCATTAATTGACTAAACATTCGTATTTTCATATTTTTACCTATGAAACAGGTATTTTTAATCCATTTGCTGATGTTTTGAGCAGGTTTTACAGCTGGCTTACAGAATTTGACGTGCTCGATTGTAAATTGTAGCTTTGACCACAGAGCATACTTTTATCTCTTTTTCGAGCTTTGTTAAATAACGAAAAAGGAACCCCCTTGGAGTCCTCTTTAAGCTCTTTTCAGACTCTCTAAACATGAAAATATTTCCAAGCGCTTGTCCTTTTCATCTCGTTAATGGATTGGAAATGACATCTACTCAGTATAAGTTTAACCCTTTTTCGAGCTAACATAGATTAAATACGAAAAAGGAATACGTTGACCGAACATGGTCAATAGGTACTATCTCGTATTGTTTTACGATTTTTCGGGCTTGAGAGACAAATCCACAAAAAGAACTTGTGGAGTTTTCTTTTTGTTCCTTTTCAAACTCTCTAAACATGAAAAGGACCGAGTTATCTTTGTCGTTAAACTCGTTAAAACATCAAATAGCGACAAACTTGTCCATCTAGACAAGACCAAGTTTCACCTTCGCTAGACTCGTTAAAACATCACATAGCGATGGATTCACCCAAAGGGTGGAATTATACAACAAGCATATGTTATCCTTCTCAAGCTTGATAAAAGATAAAGAGGTATTGGTCAACAATGACTGGGGAAAATGGCAAACCTATTTATGGTAGTAGGTCGCTCTTGAACATGACACTCTCACTCCATCACCATGCCTATTTGGGTTGGGTTATCATCTTGATGGTTATCATACCGTTGGTCTATCATACCATCCATTACTTTGTTTTTGGTCAATGCTACCAATTCATTTCAGTGTTGCCGACATGTTCAAGAGAAGTAATCCAGTCAAAATTCATCCTTTGCAATACCATAAACCTTCATTTTCATGACTGCCATTCCTAGACCTTATGTCATCAGTCAAATTCTGTCTCCAAAATAATTACACTTGTTTCGTGTCACTGATGTGGGATACATCAAGGCCCTCCTGCGAAGAGTCACTTCTTGTCGACATCAGCACATTATCCAAGAAGTTGAATTAGAAATGCTCTTCTAGTACCTTGAGGCTTGCATACATCAATGGCAAGTTTCTCGCTTCTAGTGATAGGTTTACATCGATGGCCTTCAACCAAAAGAATTTTTATGGTGTTTGACATCAAATCATCCATTCACACCATGCAAAATGTAATGAAGTACCTTGAGGATGATTATAATTATCGATGATTTCTCTCGCGTCTGTTAAAAACTTACATCATTGGCTAGTAATCAAATGGTGTGTTTCCATGTTCGACTTCAGATCATATATTCACATGGTTAGACTCGTACTTGAGAAAACGATTGAACGAGATAGAAGACCCCAAATCTATTTTCATCCATCCGGGCTGCGATTTCAGGAGTACTAAATCATGTGTACAATGGCTTTACATTGATGGTGATTCCAATCATGGGTATATATCTATAGACGACTGTCTATGTACATGTAATGAAAGTTTATATGCTGAGCATGGGAATGCCTTCCCTTAGCAATTCATGTAAAAATAAAAAATCATGATATATGTATTGTAATTGATGCAGGTCACCATCCAATTTGAAACCTCCTCATCACATCGTAAATCATTTCATTCGACATTTGCATTTTTGACTTCATGCTTTAGGGGGCAGCTGTTACAAATACATTTGGGAACATCACTACCATCATCCATATCAATGTTTTAGGGCTCATCAAACCCTAATTTCAGTTGCTACATGCCCTAAACAAGTCACCCTTTTGAATGCCTCCTTCCGAGACAGTTTCATGACTTGAAGACATCCTGAAATGACCTCTAGATGGACCAGAATAGGTAGGCCCATGTAAAGGTGCATTGCAGAGCAGTTGAGTCAATGCCAAGGTGCTCTATAGAGCACCTAGGCCCTCTTTCACCTACGCTGGGCGAGATTGAGCGAAATTCACATAGGGTTTGGGGAATATTCTTATCTCTTGGAGTCATCTAGAAGTTTCCCTCACTTATCAACTCATATGAGCTCAAAAATGGATGAGTAATGAGTTAAGATGCATCTTATCCTCTCATCCCTTCCTCCATGGAACTAATTCTAAGTATGGAAGGCCATTCAATACCCCCATTTATGACATAACCTCCTTCATCCTCCTATAAATTAAACACTCATATAAGTGATCAGGGGGTGGACTATGTTGAATTGTAAGGAGATAATGTTGCTATGAGAATTGCCTTTGAGACAAGTATTGTCATGCTACAAGTTTGTCATGCTTTTGATGTGATGTCCATGGCATCCAAGCTGGAGGAATGACTTTGAATCAGACATGATGGTTGTAATTCCTTTTTCTATTCAATAAAGTATTTGAAACTTTTTCCCATATGTTTGTATTGTTATCTGATTCCATTCACTTTTATTCAATAGATATTTTTTCTTGATCGGTTCTTTGTCTTCTGTTTGTGTTTACATATACTTCTCAAGCGTGTTAAGTATGGGAAGGAGAGACAGGTGTTGGGTGCAGGAATTGCACTTAAGAAACTCCTCAACAATTAATTGTCAACCCTGGGGATCCGTAAACATAGAGACGAAGCACTGGAAATGGCAGAGATGGTATGAACCTTTATGATGTAAATTCCTACCTTCTTAAATTGGAACTTGTAGAATTGAATTGGAAAGAGTAAAAGACAATTGAATCATCAAAGTAATCTAGTGCTAGAACAAGAAAGAATGCATTTGCAAAGGAATCAAAATAAAAAGACAATCACTTCAATTGATCAATGTTTAATCACTGAGTATATGCTTATATTTCTCTTTAGTAGAAACACTTTAGCAATCTCGTAAAGTGGCCTTTAAACCTACTTTCTTAAAGATTTCCTTCTTGTACTAGTCAGTCCTACACTTATCGTAATATGCTTGCACTAGTGCAGGTGCAAACATTTATGCCAGAGGGATAAGTTGTTTCTTACCAAAGATTCTTGACATCATGCAAGGGATCGAACCTCAAGGGTTTTGAGCACTCGGATCCTGTGACAAGAAACCAGTTCTTGCACCTGAGAAGAGTTCCTTGCACTTCATTATCGGTTCTCAAAATAAGTGTTAACTATTGCAAATGAAACTTAATTGCAGAAATAATTTTCACATGTAGATGTTTCCAATCTTAACTGTATGTAAAATAAAAGTAAATAACCATAACTGGAAACAACCACTAAAGAATCAACCTGCCATCTGCATATATATATATATATATATATATATATATATATATATATATATAGATATATATATATATATATATATATATATATATATATATATATATATATATATATATTACTTAGGAGAATGGAAAAGGAACATTGCATGAAAGAGACTAGAAATACTTGCTGCAACACACCAACGTGCACTGGTGCAGGTTCATTTCTCCTGCTTGGACTAGGCGAGGAAAACCAAATGAAATAAATTGCATGAAAGGAAATTGCAGGAAAGGATTAATCACACTAATGTGCACTGGTGTAGGTTCATTTCTCCTGCTTGGACGAGGTGGGGAAAACCAACTGAAATAAATCGCATGAAAGGAAATTGTGGGAAAGTAAATCTAACTAATTCACACGACAAATCCGCTCACACTTTGGCAAGAATATATGTGCATGGAAATAGAATTCAATTAGATCACACTTTAACAATAAGAACACATAAATAAATACGAAATTGAAAATAGGGTAAATGAGCTGGGTTGGCTGGGCCTTAGCCAACTACCTCATTTCCCATCTAAGAAATGACGCTACTCAGTAATTTAGATCAAACTCATTGGCTTAAAAGAATAGATAATATTTGAAAAAGAATGAGGCGGAGCTCCTTCTTTCTATTAATTTGCAAAGGCAAAGTACATCGTGGAATACAGAGTCCAGCCTAGATTTGGGCGATAACAAAAATATACAATACGCTTGGAACACAGTGCTGTTATCTCCTCTATCTTCTCATCTCCTAATTCTATTTACATTTTGTGATTTATAGACTATCGGCCCAAGGTCGTAACTACTAAACTTAGTACAGGCCATTCGGTCAACTGTTTACATAACAAAATGTAGATTTTAGCCTCTCGGCTTTTAAATATAGACAATTGAACTTGTTGGCCGTGGGCCAAATCTTCAACTTCCATTCAAGCAATCTGCAACTTCAGTCTTGTCTTTCACTGTCTTTGGATGATCTAGTCTTCATGGCCAACGATGCACAAAACGTGGTGGTGGTTAGGGAAGTCCAGATCTGTTATGTGCATTCGCTGTGCTGGCAATAATGCGAGATTTGATCCTGCACTTAAATCAGCAGTCACGTTAAGTGGCTTTATTTACCAAGTATTTATCAGAGATAAGGATAAGTTACAAAAGTGCATTAAAAGTAAGAAATCTAAATTAAATAATTAATTAAATGCTAAATTGAAATAAAATATGAAAAATAAAGTACATGTGAAATATATCACCATGCTTGGACTAGTGCAGGATGAGGGTATGTGAAAAGGGTAAAACATAGGTAAATAACTGTGGTTTATAAAGGGAAAAAGGACAAGAATGGGGACAATTTAGGGGACTAACATCCTCCCATCCCTAAGTTGTTGTGTGTCCTCACACAACTTTTTACTTGTTTCAAATAACTCAAAAAGTTTGGTGCTTCACTTCAATCCTGTACTATAATATTGATGTCGACCTGCACTGTTTTGAACTTCTTCTCTTTGATCTTCAATTTCTTTGTCGCCTTCTTGAGACACTTAAACCATTGCGAAGCTCGATACTTCTAGACCCTGACTACTCTTTTCTGCCTCTTGACCTCCGCGGTCAATTCTTCCTTACTATGCTGCTTATGATCCTACTCTTTAACCATAAGCTCTTCTAAATCTCGAACTTGGTATTCCAACTCAGCTATATGACTACTAAGATGAGAGACTTGTGTCTCTGACTCGTCAGGTGGAGGCATTTCAGTACCCTGTGCCTCCTTCTCTTTAACTATTATGGCAGGGGATTCAGTAGCATGTGCTTCCTTCTCTTTAACTGCTATGGCAGGGGTACTTTTCGGCGGTGATTTAATGGTTGGCTAAGGTAATGATTTCATATGGAGGACATAAAGGATCATTTCTTAAGGGGTGTAATCATAGCCAATAAATGGTTACATAATCCACATCATCTTCATAATTCATTAAAAAAAATACCTTTAACATTCACTAAAATGATCACGATTTCTAACCATAAACACTTTGTACTTAAATAATTTTCTCCCTAATTAATACATGATAACATAAAGTACTTAACGATCGAATGAAAAGACTTATTTTAAATTTTCATAACAAACACCTCTTTAGGACGCACACTATATTGCATGGAAAGAATAAAACACATTAGATCTCTGACAGGGTGCGTGCTTGCACTGATCTGCTTGCACCGCCTATATTGCGCTGATCTATTTGCACTACTATATATTATAACTTGCTTGCATTGGTTCAAGCAAAAGTTCTACTGAAGTAAACTAAAAATTTTGGTAGAACATAGGCTAGACTTTAACATGACTTTCCCAATCATATGGAAGGCTTGCTCCATCGTTTCTTTGATGTTTCTGAGCACATCCTTTTGCTCTTTCTGCAATAGATCCTGCAATAAGCTCATGGGGGAAAAAAGAAGTGCAAAAAGGGAAAAAAATTCAAAATGGGAAGGAATTTTATGATAGGGATTCCAAGAACAATACCATTAAGAGGGCGTAAACAAAAGTGGGATAAGGAAAAAAAATCCAAGGGATAAAAGTGGGATTTATGAAATAGATAGGGTGAATTCGTAAGAATATGGGAAGGTACTCATTTTGGGATTGAAGAAGAAAAATGATGCGGAATGACAAAAATGGGATATGAAGAAAGGCAGAAAATTTTCTCGAAATTTTGCCTGCACTGGTGCAAAAAAGAAAAAAAATTACTGCAGTGAGAATTAAATGTTACATGAATAAAAATATCCATGCTATTTACCCCAAACTTGTGTAAGGGCTAGTTCTGCTGAAACTGCTTCTTCTTGGTGGCAGTTGGCACCTCTAAAGATCAAGCAACATTCTCCTTTTATTAGAAATTTCCCGCCAGCAAGCTGGTTTTCAGGTTGATCCTTATGCAATCATGTCAGCAAACTGATTTTCATAATTACAGGAAAAGTTTTTTTCTTTACTATTATATCTATATATCTATATATATATATATATATATATATATATATATATATATATATATATATATATATATATATATATACATTTTTTTTTTTTAGAAGAAGAAGAGTTCATGTTTTCAACATTTTGGTATTACCATCCATCACTACCATCCCAAATTGTCGTTGGACTTGTTGTGTAAAATCCTTCTTGGAAAGTGGCTGAAAATATTTCTTTAATCTATGTCCATTCACCAAGAACACTAAGATCTGTCCATCAATAGTTTTAATTTCTACACTCCATTCTCAAACCTTATAAGGTCTCATCCAGCGTGTATGGAATTTTCCTTTGAAATATTTAAATCTAGAATCATAAAGGAGTACCCAATCACCTGGGTGAAACTTCTTTTTCTGAATAGACTTGTCATGCCAGCTTTTGTGTTGCTCTTGAATCAATATGTTCTGCTGAACAGCATCCCTTCGAAATTCATCCAGCTCACTCAATTGCACGAGACAATGTTGTTGTGATTCGGAGAGATCTAGCCCCAACTGAATTGCAGTTCAGAAGGTTTTGATTTGGAATTCCGTTGGCAACAGGGCTTGTTTGCAATATACCAGCTCATATGGTGTATGTCCCATGCTATTTCTCCAAGTGGTTCGGTATGCCCACAAATCTTCCAGTAATCTTTCAGCACAATCCTTTCGATACATATTTACTATTTTTGTGAGGATAGACTCGATGAATTTGTTTGTGGATTCTACCTGGCCATTTGCTTGTGGGTGATATGGTGTAGATTTCCTAAGCCCGATCTTGTATTACTCCATCACACCCTTGCACTAAATTAGAAATAAACTGCGGACCATTGCTAGAAACAATCTCTTTAGACACACCAAATCTAGTAAAAATTTCAGTAAAAAGGAAATCAACAACAACCCTTTCTGTATCAAAGGAAAAATCTTTAGCTTCTACCCATTTTGTAACAAAATCTATACAAACCAAAATATGTTTTTTACTTAATGAAGTTGGATTTATTGGCCCTATAAAATCAATAGCCCATTTTTCAAGAGGCTCAATCATAACTTGGGGGCATAAAAGCATCTTATTGGTTTTATTACGCTGTCCAGTTCACTGAAAACTATCACACTGCCTGACATACTGTTTGGCATCCTTGAACAAGGAAGGTCAAAAGTAGGCAACATGCAATACCTTATATGCAGTCCGCTTATCATCGAAGTGGCCCCCACAACGTTCATCATGGGTATATTTTAAAATTTCAAACACTTCTTCTTCTCTTACACATCTATGGATAATCAGTTTTGGACCACCGTAAAAGAGATCTCCTTGAATCCAGGAGTATTCAGCAACTTTCTGAATAATATTCCACTTTTCACAAGCAGACAAGTGGGTTGGTGTCTTTCTAGTGACTAAATAGTTAGCAATGTTAGAAAACCATGGGGAGTCTGTTGACATAGAAAAAAGATGTTCGTTAGGAAAATCATCACTACCAGGAGTTAATTCACCAGGATTATTCAATCTTGAAAGAAAATCTGCTACCACATTAGATTTTCCTGGTCTATCAACAATAGTAATATTAAATTCCTACAACAATAACAACCACCTAGTCACTCTACCACTAGTAAGTGGTTTATTCATCAAATGTTTAATTGTGGAATGGTCAGTATGTACAAAGACTTCATACCCAGTAATATAGTGCCTGGACTAGTTAATTGCAAAAATCACAACTAAGAACTCTTTCTCTGTAACTGTATAATTTAATTCAACGGGAGACAAATTCTTACTAATAAAATAGATGGCATAGTATTTCTTGTTTTTCTCCAGTCCTAAATATACCCCAATAGCCAAATCTGAAGCATCGAAGGAAATGTGAAAAGGTAGGGACCTCTCAAAACTGGTGCCCGTACTAACTTTTCCTTGAATGTTTCAAAGGGTTGTTGGCAAATTTTCGACCAAGAAAACTCACTATCCTTAGCTAGAAGTTGAAAAAGAGAGGTAGCTATCCTAGAAAAATTTTCAATGAATCTCCTATAGTAACCAACATGTCCTAAATAACCTCTTACTTCCCTTTGAGTCTTGGGTGCAGGAAGACGTAAAATGATCTCAATCTTAGCTAGGACAACCTAGATACCTTTATCAAAAATAAGATGGCCAAGCACCACTCCTTCCTTGCAAATTAACCTGCATTTCTTGTCACTCAAGGCAAGATGGGCTTCTTGGCAGCGAAGAAGTACATTTTCTAGATTTTTGAGAGCCTCCTGAAAAGAGTCACTAAAAACAAAAAAGTCATCCATATAAATTTCTACGGATTCTAGATCAGCAAAAATAGGCAGGAATGCCCTTTGAAAGGTATTCGAGGAATTACATAAACCAAAGGAGAGCACTCTATAAGCAAATGTTCCCCAAGACATGTAAAAGTAATTTTTTGCTGATCTTCGGGTGAAATCTGTATCTAGTTGTAACCACTAATCCATCCAAAAAGGAAAAGTATTTCTTTCCTGCAAGGGTATCAAGCACATGTTCAATAAAAGGAAGAGGAAAGCAACCTTTGAGAGTGGATTTGTTTAATTCTCGATATTCAATACAAATATGCCATCTCCCATCTTTCTTAAGAACCAACACTAATGAAGAGACCCATTGACTGTCAGAAATAGGATAGATGAAACCAGAATCTAAAAGTTTTTGTAATTCTTCCTTCACAACATCTTTCAGAGTTGGATTCATACACCTTTGGGGCTGTTGGATAGGTCGGGCTCCTTCCTGAATGTAAATATGATGTGTACAGGTTTCAGGATGATTGCCTTTCATATCCTCATAACCCCATGCAAAGGCACAAAGATGGTTTTGTAACAAGTTTACAAGCTTCTCTTGCTGAGATGAGTCTAAATCTAAACTAGTATGCAAGGGTTTACCAGGGCTAATCTCAACAAGAGTAGTATCAGGCTCAAGAACACTCAAGGGGGTGGTCAAAGGTAGCGGTACAGAAGAATGAGAATCACAATTCTCTTTAAAATCAAGGCTGAAAATCTGGATCAATGGCTCAAAATTAGGCATAGTATCTAGATTATTCATGAAATCTTGAATCCCATCTTCTTATGAAGACCCAGTATAATGATATATAAGGGAAATGGACTAAGTCTCCTCATCACTACTTTGATCCAACCATAAGGTATCTCGAAGGTCCTAAATGGATCTGGAAAGAGGATATAAGGTAACTTTCTTCCTAGAATCTGCATGAGAAATATACATGTCACCGGAATGACATCCAATATATGCATCGGCTGTAGAAAGCCATGGTCGACCCAGGATCAAGGGATGTCCTCCTACTGGGTTCTTTGGCTGAAGCACAATGAAATCAGTGAGATATTCCCAAGAATCTAATGCAATGATCACATCATCCAATACTCCTTCTGGCTTGATTTTAGATCTATCTACCAATTCAAGCACAGTGGGAGTAGGACGAATATGAGATAACTGAAGTTGATCCATGGTTTGTTTAGTCATTACATTAATGGCTGCCCCCAAGTCTATAAGAACATTAGAGACAAGTACATCACCAATCTGAACTAAGACAACAAGTTTTCCGGGATCAATATATTTCTCCATAGACACGCATCCCATCATCAACTCTGCTGCCATACCAACAAATTGAATGGTTTGGGGTTCTAATCTCTTCCTCCCTGGTTTCTTGAGATAGAGTTCCTTAATTATCTTAGTACAAATGGGGATGTCTTTAATGACCTGAAACAAAGGTACCTTAATAAAAAGATTCCTGAGTTCAGAAACCAAGCTAGTCTCAGAAATAGGCTCACTTATTTCCACAACTAGCCTTTCTAGAAAGGGAGGTTGGTTGGAAGAGGATGGTAAGGATTCAGAAGCTAAGGGAATAGGCTTCTTGGTGACAACTTCTGTGGAATAGTTAGAAGTCTCCTCCTTTCCTTTCTCTTCAATAATCACCATAGGTTGCTTCTGGTTTTCCGAAGTTACAGTCCTCCCCGATCTCAATTGGACATCATGAACCAAAACTGGAATAGACTGGTACCCGAATGGTAAAGGTGGGTTCATTACATAGATCATTTGCACTGATTTATTATTATTAGGATTGGGTACTGGTTGAGAAGGCAATTGCGGAGGTCTAAATGGTGGGGGTAAAGGCAAAGGTAGAGTAGGCTGACTCTGAGGTAAACATGGCTAAGACATTGGATAAGGTGCATATGTAGGTGGATATGAATGCATAGGTGGCTGGTAGGAATACTGAGGATGGTGTGGCCCTCTCCAACCTTGTTGCCTTGGTGTAAAAGGCTGGCCATGCTAAAATTGATTCCCATACTACTAGTGTTGAGAATGATTAGTGTTAGGATATGAATACGCATGTGCATTATAACCGAAATAGTGTGGAGAAAATTTAGGAACCATACCTACACTTACCTGAGGCCGATTCCTCCTCGCTCCAATGACATATAAGTATTCAACTTCAAGTTGTTCCCCTTTGATTACAACTTTAAGTCATAGAGGAGAGGAATGTTTCCTAAATTTGAGTATTGTATTGCAATCATGAACTTGGAATAAGTAAATCTACAATTTTTTAATTTCTCATTATAAAAAGATGCAAATTGAAAAATTTTCATAAGGAATCTTAAACAGAATTATTAAATATTCATTCGAAATCAAAGAACACAAATCATATAGTAAAATCAGAGGCATTTCTTAGGTAATTTAATCATACACTGACATAAGTGCCAAAAATCATTACACATGAGCACTAGAAATGGTATTGAAAAATGTTAGCATTTCAGAATTAACTAAAAAAATACAAGTCTATAGTCTTCACTGATTATGGACCCTTTGCACCAATGCATAAAGGTCTATAAATACTAAATTTTAATAAAATAAAATGGTTCGTGCAACATGAAAAACAACAGTTTTTTTGAAAGTAAATATTTAATTCTGAAAATTTTTATGTTCAACTGAAATCTGGCAGGCAAGTAGGCATCTTCTCTTCATCTTCAGAGTCTTTGTAATTGATACTAAGTAGTAGGTCTGGTGCATGTACTTTCATATGCACTGCGCATTGTGCATACAACTCATACAATGTAGAGAAATAAATGGGAGGAAATTGATTGATGTTGATTTGATAGTTCACAATTAATCCTTGTGCCTCTTTGTTCTTCTTTTGATATTTGACCTAAACCTTGGCAATAAGCGTGATTTGTTGAAAATGAAGTTACATAAATTTTTGGAAACTTTGTTGTTTCCAAACTATAATGTTTTTTATTTCTACCTGGTCCTTAGAAACAATATCTTCTGCGGGTTGTTTTAATTCTCCTAGAATTTCGTCCTTTAATGACTTACTTCATGGTATATCAAATTGTTCTATAAAGTATAATATTTTTCCAAAAATGATAAATATTGCTCATATGTCCTTTGTATGCATGCTCTGATTTCTTTTTTCTCTTTCTCCCTACAACTTAGAGAAGCAAGCATCAATCTTTTGTCTCTTTTAGAATCTCTTAGAATTTCAGTAGATTGAAATTCGTTTTCCCAGTCAAGTATAGAAATAAACTTGATTTTAATTGATTTTCCTTCTTCTACCAATGAATCAATTCTTTCACTTAAATATTTAATTTCTTGATAAACCATTGAGATTTTATCCATTTTTTTTATAGAATTTTGATTTATTCTTCCTTAAAATTAAACAAATTTGTAAAGATTTATCTTTGAAAATGTTGAGACTTTGTGTTTCCTATTGATTCTCATTCACTTGATATTTAAGAGAATCAATTTCTTGTTCCAATGTTGTGACAATAATGGTAGAATTATTTTTTTCTTCTTCCTTCTAGATATGGGTTTGATTTTCATGTAATTTTCTCAATTCCTAAATCTCTTCTTCATGTTTTTCATTCACTTGTTCCAATTGTTTCTAAAAATCATTCTACAAAATTGTCTTTCTACAGTAAATCCATGAATTAAATTAGCATCATTCTGCTGCTAGTTTTATTCACTGAAAAAAAATCATTTTCTTCAAATTTTCCTCCAAAAATTTAATTTTCTGTAAACTATCATCATATGAAGCTACAAGCTCATTCAAATGACACTGATTGTAATTTAAAAAAGATCCAAAAGCTTGGGAAGATTCATGAGCTTGTTCTTTTATGTCTCCCTGAGTGTGTCAGCTGAATTCAGATACAGTTTCCATAGTGTCAGGTTTTCTTTTCTTTGGTCTTCGGACAACTGATTTTGGTTGGGTATTAAAATAATAATTTTTCAAAGATGGAATAGTATCTGCAAGTGGCTCTAATTCAGAAACTAGTTTAAACAAGAATGATTCCCATGTAATATTAGTATAAATCGATGTTACCGATGCCTGAGAAGATACAGTAGATATAGTATCCATTCTATTATATGATTCTATTTTTTGTTCATTTTCCTTGGTACTGGTTTCGGTGGATACCTGTTTTTCTTTCTCCTTAGGTAGTTTCATTTCTTTGACTTATGCACTCTCTGGTTTCTCTTTCTTTATTTTCTCAAGAGAATTAATGATAATAATCTCATGTTCAATTGTTTCTTCTTTTCTCGAGTATTTTATCTTCTTGTAGCTTCTTGTTCCTCTTTCATATTTTGTATTGATGTGGATTCAGCTTCTTTACTAGTGACAACAAAACCTTCTAATTTTTCAATTTCTACTGGTTTTCCCATTTGAGAAACAATAAAAGGCTCTGAAGTGAGTTCATTGAAATTAAATTGCAAAACTTCAGTACATTTTAACTCTTCTAATGAAATGTTGTGTAGAGCCTTTTGCTTTCGAAAATTTTCATACAGTTCCTCTCTAAATTCTTGCAATTGTCGTCTTGACTCACTATGTAGGAGCTTGCCTCTTTGGACAACTTGCTGAAAATCATCAATGCATATAAAAACCACATCGAAAGGTGATTTCTAATGAATAAATTTTTCAATATAACTGACTCTTAGATAATGATTTCCAATGAAACCTTGAGGATCATAGCCACAATGGGGCAAAGTAAATAACTAAATTTCCTCAAGCTCTTCGGCTTTTTTGATTTCGTGCCCTTTCTCTTGAATATTAATGTCACCAGACTTTGTTGGGAAATTAGGCCAATGTTTCTTTTGCATCTTACTCAACTTTTTCGCTTTCCCTTTCAAAACAACGTGATTAGCCACTTCTCTCAAAGCATGTCTTTCAGGAATATATCAGGGCAAAAGATGGGGATGGCCTTCGCTGCTAAAAACTATGATGTAGGAAAATAATTCTTCAACAAACCAACAAACTATTTATTCTAAGCCTTCTTTCAAATTATCACTTATTCTGGGAGGTATTGTTCCAAAAAGAAATTGATGCAAAGGAATCAAAACATAGTGGAAAATATCATAAAATGATGTTTAAAATTAAACTCCCATACAATAGGAGCATAATTTTGAATTGGTAGTTGTATGTTAGATGGGTAGTTCTATTTCATGAGGTGAAATGGGACCAAGGCAATAATAACATCTACCAAATAGGTAGACATACAAAAATTATAATTGAACCTAGGGGGAGATGACACTGATAGTTTCACTAAATCTATGATATTCTATGACAACAGGTGAGCCCAGTTTAGGCGTTTCCCCTCATCCAAAATACTATGGATTATTGGGATCCATTTAATGTTACAATTCTCAGGATCTCATTCCCCGTATAATATACTTAGAATTTTAATAAGAAATTTAACAAGCTTCTTAAAAATAACTATTGGATAGTCCTTTTTTCATCTGATGTTGAAACCTTCTGCTTCTTCTCTCAACCATTCTTGAATTACTATATAATAATTATCTTTACATTTATTCAAGACAGTACTTTGAAACTTCTGAAGGAACTCAAAATTTAGTGGGATTTGCAGGGGACTAATCATATATATGGTCAATACCGCTTCAGATTTCCAAGAGGCTATCAGAATTGCTTGGTGGTTAGATATTGTTCGGGTTTTAATATCAACGTGAGAGAGAATCCACGAAATCATGTCATAATAGGGACAAATTTTGGCCTTAGTTGCTACTTTATGTAAATCTATTGCTATGATTGATTCAAACGATTTGTTCTTTGTTTCATTAGCTCTTGGGATTTTTAACAATTTTCTTTGCTCAAAGAATTCAAATATCCCCTGCTAGCTCATCATACCTGCCTATTGTGTCTTGTAGGTTGAATGTAACATGATTAATGTATTGAATTTCACTTGTTGTGCTCATCCAACATCCATGCCCTTAATATTTTATTTAATCTTCTCTATTTGTTTCTTTGCCACTGCAGATTTTCCCTCTTTTCCCATTATATAACTTGTAAAAATTAATAGATGATCTATAACTTTTGCTTATTTAAAATTTTAAATTGAATTCAATAAGTTCTGAAAGAAATAATGTTATTACTACACATAATTTTTTGAAATTGGAAATGTGTTTCCCTAATTCAGTGATTCTTGCCATACGACTTAAGAAACAAGTATGCAACCAGTTATTATAACATCCTAAAATCTTAAATTTATAGTTGAATATTTTGCTCTTTTTGACATTTTAGGAGCTATAAACATTAACAAAGCATATATAAGTTTTTATTATTCAAAATTTGGAATTGAATTCAGCAATTTATAAAAAAATAACATTATGCTTACACAAAATTTTTGAAACTAGTACTATGTTGCCTCAATTCAGTGCTTCTTTGAACAAGAGTTAAGAGAACAACATGCACACAAAAGACCTTAAAGTTTTAAGTTTTCTGCTAGAGAGTTTCCTTTTTTTGAAATTTTATGACTTATAGATGCCAATACGACATACATAATTTTTCCTAATTTAAAATTTGAAATTGCATTTAGGAGTCTCTGAAAACATTGAGGTTATGCTTACAAAGAGTTTTTTTTAATTGGTACTCGATTTACTTAATTCAAATTTTCTTTGAACAATACTTTAGGAAAGAGCAGGCAGGCACAATAGCCTAAAATCTTAAAATCCTATCTATAAAAATGTGAAAATTGCAAATGAACATGTGCATTAATTCCCTATAAGCAAGTCAATTGTTTTTGTTTTCGAGAACCGCGAAAGCATTAAAAAATTTATTATTGATTTAACAAATAATCAATTCAATGTGAAACGATAAATTTTGAAAATATTTATTAAAAAGCGCACTGCACACAAATCAAGAAAATATTATTTTATTCACATGATCAGATGGATTAGAGGTTGGGTGGCACACCAATCTAGCATTTTCTTATTTTATGATTAATTTGTTATATCTCGATTCTGACTAGACCATAGTGATATTTTCTCTTTATTGTCTTGATCATACAGTCGAGAGGTCGAACAATCACACGTTTTTTTAATTTTTTGATTCACCTATTGTATCCCGACCCTGACTATACCATAGTCGAGTGGTTTCATTAGGCTGAATACTTTGAAGTTTGGGAGATGCTCGGGTCCCGAGGTTGCTCATATTATTTATAGTAAAATTCCTAGTCAGCCCGACTTTCTAGTCACGTGGTCGGAAGGTTGGTTAGTCCAGATGTCTATTTTTTACAAAATGTTTCTTTGTCCATTCTGTGATTTAAGTCTTCAAAGAAACAAAAAAAAATGTTTAATGCTTTTTATTTATTTATTTATTTATTTATTTTGTGATGCAAAAAAGAAAAAAGGCTTCTTGTAAACTTGATAATATTAATGCAATTTTTTGCCTGAATTTTTAAATTATATCTTGCATATCAAAAAATTACAGAACATGGATCATGGAATGAGTGAGTATTGCCTTTTTATTTCGAATCACAAAGAGCATTAGAAGTAAAACAAAGACTTTCTATTCCTCTTGTGTTCAATTAATTTATGCTCATGTCTTAACTACAATTGATGATGAAAAATGACTGACATATCCAATTCTACCTTTAGATCTTGTGTGTTATTTACTTAGTATTATCAATAAAGAATCGATTAGTAAATGTCTAAACAAATTTTTTGATTATAGTTACTTGAAACTAGTGATCAAGGCTAGATTCAGGAATTTCTCAATAATTGTTTACATGTGTCATAGTTAAAGTTACTAATGTAGAATGTGTTTGATAACCATGAAGAAAATTCTTCAAGCATCTGAAAGAATTTTATATACTTGTTTTATAGAGAAATATTACTCCAACTAAAATACAAAGCTTTTTTTTTTTTTTTCCAAAGCAATCAAAGATCTTTTTGCGAGAAAATGCTTTGAAAACACTTGTATCATGTGTATTTATATTGCAGTGAAAGCAATGAATCAAAACCACATCAAAATAGTAGGGACGAATGTGTAAAAAAAAAATTGGATTCTGAATGTCTAAACAAAGGAGAGTATACCTAAAAGATCACCACAAATATCATAGGTATAATGTTTTTCACTGGTTTCCTCTCCGGTGGCACAAATTTCTGATTATCTTGCACAAAGTTTAACAACAAAATCAGCAAGAGGAAATCTATGAACATTGAACAAGAACATGAAAGGAAATAACACTGATAACATTTGTCTTTATTTCAATCAGAATCCTGGAAAAGGAGTATGAAAATGGAATATTTCTCAATGATTGGAAGATATGCGTTGTGTCCTTTGTTAACAAAAATATATTAATACCACTTTGATTAGGGTTTCATATAGAAACTTTTTATGTCGAAGGATCCTTATATTTACTTAATGTTAATCAATAATTTTTTTATTATTCATAGCTCACTCGTGAAATACCATTTTTATACCTCTAGTTAAATTGGATGAGAAAATACAAAGAGAGATATGAAAAACAAGGAAAACCTACAAACCTTGTTGTGCTAACAATGAGGAAAATAGAAGAGTATCCAGAACATATGGTGGTTCTAGTGTTCGAGAACCATGAAATTTCCTGTAAGGTTAGAAACTAAGACAATATAAGCACAAATTAAACATAACCATGTATAGATTGCTTAATATGTGACAAATATCATTTTTTTTCCCTTGTACATGAAAGCACGTTTTCTTTTTTTATTGTTGTATTACAACAATAATAGTTACAATCCAGTAGATATCAATATCAAGCTGAAGCACATAGGGAGACCTTGTAGAGGCCTAGTACAAAAATCAACATATAATAACCCGTCTTGTGAAAAAAATACCTCTGTATCAATGTAAAGAAAAAAATTCAAAAAGGACCAGATTAAGACATGATATTTATGACTTCCTAGTTTACCTAGAAATGAGTTTCACATTAATGTTGTTTTTCTAGTTTCCAGATTTAGTGAAATAGGGTAGCAACTTGTACCATTTTACATGGAAACGAACAATTTAATAAAAAACCCATAAGAAAGTAAACAGACTGAATTATTTAGAAAAGCACATCATAAAAAAAATACTAAGATTGAAAATCTCAAAATTATAGGGAAAATTATGCATTGTGAGATTACTTATCATATTAACATTAAAATATTAAAATGTGCAATACTTGCAGACTAGTTTCAGTTTCATAAATGAGTGCATTATTAACTGTAATGTGATTATGTGGATGAATAATATTGTTGTACTAAGTACATCAAATGGAAGATGATTTTACTCAAAGAGTATTTCATAAAACTTCCCAACAATATTAAATAATAGGTAATATGTGCCTAAAAAACACATACCTCTTTTTCCATAAATTTATGCTTTCCTTCTCCCGTGGTCACTGCATTGTTTGAAGTGTGTGGCACATGTTTTGGATCATCATTGACCTCATTTCAGTGATTCATTGATAATATTAGTAAAATAAAAACAAGAGGCCGGAAAGAAATTGTAGACACAGTTTTTGTTATACTTTGTAACTCTATTTTTAAATGCTCATCTGACATATGTTTTTGATTACTGTATTGATGCAAATAACAATTTATTCCTCCATCTCAGGGCTAATTGAAGCTAAATTAACATTGAACATAATTATACTATGTTTAATGAATACAAAAATAAAAGCACTTGATTCAACGATTAAACAACATTCAACATTTCGAAAGTAGGTGCATCCAAACATACAAGTTTAGTGATATTTTTATCAATTATAATGACTTCCATATTGTTATAGTGAAATCACAGACTCTAGAGTGACATGAAAGATCAAAAATAAGAAATCAAGTTACCAAAGATTCAGAGATTATTTTACAAATTTCTCAATCTCTTATTTACAATATATCTAGAATACTAAATTGTATATGCTAAATAAGAAATACACAAAATACCTAAGAGAATATTGTTACAAAAAGTACTATAGTAGAGAGAAACTAAAATGTTTCATAATCTCTACGTAAGATTGATTATATAGGTCAATGAAAAAATTATCATAAGAGCTCACAATTCAAATTAACTATAATATTTATTATCCATAGCAATGACAGTGCGCTATAAAAAAGGATCATTTATTTCAAATATTACATATATCATTCACCATCCATTAAAAAATCATTATCACAAACCAAACACTGGAAACTATTAACATGTGCTATGGTAAACAATAAAATATTAGCTCGAAATGGAAAAACAAGTGGCTATAGAAATGATGCATACACGTGACCATGTATCACTGATGCCAAAGAGCCAAATAATTGTTGGACATCATTTTTGTTAAACTTAGCATTATAATAACAACATTTTCCTTATACTATAGCTAAATTTACATTTTTTTTCAAGTTGATATGTCTTACAAGAGGAAAAAAAAATAGAAAATAGAAATAAGATGCACATTTTGTTAATTCATTAGATAATAAATTCACATTTATATATATTTGCAATGCAACACTATATATATTAGGAAATAAAAATACTTGTGTAACAAAACCAATTAATAGAAGCACACAACCTGTGAAATAATACTTGTGCAAATATAAAAATAAAATTTATGGAAGATTTGATATATGTGAAAAAAAAAAAAAACACAAATGTCTGCATGCCCCTATAGAGGCCCCCTTTTTTTTGACACAGAACATTTCAATGAACATATATAGAAATGAAGAAATTGAGATACTTGTAGTTTTTCTTTCTTTGTTTAATTTTTTTTTTTTGAAGATGAGACAAAAAAATGTTTCAAGAAAAAATTAGAAAAGAGAAATGAGATAAAAAAATATCTTAATTCATCACACAATATTTTTTCAATTGTATATATATGCATCACAACACTATATAGCTTAGAAAATAGGGACAAAAAAAATCTAATTATAAAATGAACACTACATGAAAAAACAGTTATGAAAATATGAAAATAAGGATGATTTGATCTATGGAAAAATAAAATGAAAACAAAACTATCTCAATTCTGCCATGGTGACTTATTTTAACACAGAGCATTCAATTGTGCATATAGAGAAATGAAAACATTGATATACATGCAACTGTTATGTTTCCTTTTTTTCCCTAACAAAGCACAATTCCAGAATTTACAGCAAATGAGAATCCAAGCCAATATTTTAACAGTGGAGAGCAAAACATCGGCATATATATAATATGGCATATTAACTATTTTGGAGTTACATTATGTTACTATGGAACTAAGATCTAATGTACTTATTAACAAAAAATGAGACCATAGTCTCATAGAAATTTTGATATAACTGACATATCATATTGCATAGTGTGATTTTTTCTTTATATTTTCATCTTGAGCAGGGAAAATTACACGAAAAAGAGAAACAAGAACTAGTTACAAAAAATAAAAAATATAAAGCGAAAGAAAGTATTCTTGATTGATATATTTCAGTACATATCCAGAAAGAACTCGACTAAATTCTTTTTGTGTTTTGTAATTCTGCGATATGCAAGAGAAGTAAAAGTATATATTAGTATTTCTGCAAGTATTGGTGAATTGTGAATTTGTGCCATATTGAAAATAAAAGAAATGAAAAGAGAAACAATAACTTAACTATCAAAAGGTATGAACTTGATGTATGAAAGAATATTTTTCTCTGTTGGTCACAACTCTTTTATCTCAACAATAATGTTGTTAATTGTTAAAGTAAAAATACCTTGAATACAAATTTTCTTAAATTGAAAATTATAGATGATATGCTCTGCACATATTCTTGAAAGCTTGTCTCACCAATAATTGGGAAATGTTCTTTTAGCTGTGACATCTGCAACATACAATCAATTTTGCAGTTATTTGTTTCCATCATGCATTCAACACTCTGCTCATAGTTAAATGTTGTGATATATTTACAAATTGTGCATTTATTTGTGGTTGTATGAATGAGTTGTTTTCATTTATTGCAAATTCACTGAAGAGGAGAGAAAATATTTTTGTATTTCAACACTCCCTGGATCTGTGACTTTTTTTTTCCCCTAAGGAAAGTTGAGTTGTTAGATCCAATATGTATTATCAAAATCCAATATTTTGTACATCAAACTCAAATTATTGTTACTTGAACAAAAAATCTATTGGTAAATATACCTGTGTTCTTGACATTACAAAATAAAATAAATGCACTCTTTCAAATTCATCAGTCAATGGCTCAAGAAAAGTTGTTGATCCATAGTGTAATTGTTGACTCCCTTTCACATCATTTCTGACAATTTTTTTGAGAAAATAAAGCGTAGTCATCTTTAATGCCAATTCATACTATATGTTGAAAAATGCTCTCTATGATTATTGGTCAATCAAGGAACATATTTTTCATTAATATGTCTATGTAAAAAATAATGAGGTAATTTCTACCTTGATAACAATGAAAAACAAAGATACAATAGCACAGTTTCAAATAAACTATTAGCTTTTTGTTCAAAATGCAAGTATAATTATTTTAGCAATAGACTTATAATTGCATTGTCCTCTACAACTTCACCATCTTTTATATTGAGTTATGCTTATTATTTTGGTGGCATTCTATTACTATTGCTCCTATTGAACCAACTGCATATGCATAACTTGAGACAACAACACTATGTATTGTTGTATCTAGAGCTAATCTGCGTTTTTTGCAAATTTGTGCAATTGATTAAACAATGGTTTTGACCTATAACAATATGGAACATTTTGTGTGTCCTTGTTCATAAATATCCTTGTTTCTTATTACAAAATCTGTAATTCAAACACTATTTCCAACAGTAAACATGTTTTTGAAATGCTCTATAAGATTATTACCCATGTTCACTGTGATAATCAGTTGGTCATAGCTATCAACCAAATTAGCGTGGAGCAGTCGTGCCTTTACAAGAGAGTTAGTACTTAGAGTTTGTGCTGGCAAATAAATAACCAATATATTGCCTTCAAAAAAAATTGCATATGCTCCTAAGCACATTTCAATGATTGATGAGCATGTTGCTTCCATTTTTTTTTTCTTCTTATATCCAAAGTCAAAACAAAACAACATGCTTCAAAAAACACTAACATTGATTTAATGCAGACATGTCATTTGATTATACAAACTTTAAGTGCAGCACAAAACTAACCTTTTTGGATTCTCATTTTCCACCATTTTTTCTTCCAATAACTTTTTCTAGAGCTAGATGTTTCCATGATATTGTTCCAAATGACTGGACAAATCGTTGCGAGAAAACAAAAATTCAAGTCATCAAATAAGAGACAAGTGTATAAAGAACATTTAGAACAATGTATACTCTATAATGATAAATTATATATACACGGATTTTGTTTTTATGGTACTATAAGCCATTGTTGGTGGCTATGTAGTACACATGCATAAGTTACAATAAAGAATATTTTTTTAGATTTCATTGACAAATATACTATTGTTCACTTCTGGAAATTTGTTATTAAGAATTACGATGGACACATATTTTTTATTATTATTATTATCAAAAGAGATTCCACAAGAAATAATGAAATATGAACTACAAGCTAAATAAAATAGTACTATTCAGTGTATGGAGAAAAATGCAACAAAGTGAGAATGAAAATGCGTAAATTGCATGCCAAGCATGGCATAAAAATGTATAATTATACAAGACAAATAGAACGAATTTATGTTCATGGTTCGAAGACTTACCGAAATTTGATATTTTCATGTTTTTGTTGTTTTCTTATATTTTGTTTTGCATAATTCGTTTGTTTTTCAATGTTTCCAAATCAAGGCATATGCCAAAGATGCACATTTGCAAATGTGACAAATATTGTGACAAGTCAGCAATGAAATTGTAGAATACGAACATTGGAATAATGACTCAAGGCGACAACAAATATATGGTAAGACAAATTGTATGATGATTTTTCCAATAAGCATTAAAGACATGGAAAGAAAGAGTACTAGTTGAAAGATTTGTACAAAAGTGATCTATTATTGAGGTATAGTTAGTTGTTGGGTTTTTTATATGAAAAATGAAGCCATTATTTTGCATAAATGAGAGTAGCTTTTTTCGTTGATGGCTAGTTTGCAGCTTGTCCAAATTGAAATCAACAACAAGCACAATTGGGTAGTTATTACGTGTGTGCTCTAAAATGAATTTAATGAAATTATTTATTTCTTCAATGTTTGCATTTGGTGAAATATATACATTTGCAACTATAATGGTTTTTTTTTCAACATGGAATGTTGACATTGTTGATTCCATTTTGTCTTTTTATAAGTGAAATGATTCTCAACCAAAATATTTTTTCTATAGTATGTGAGAATTCCATGTAAATGGTATAAATGTATGTAGTCATATTTGCTATACAATAATGGACTCGATGCAGGTGATTTTTATTTTATTTCTTGGAAACAAATAATGTCAACACTCATTAGATCGTAGTCAGCAATGATATATTTCAAATGCAAGGACAAACTATGAGTGTTCAATGAACATATTGTCAAATCGTCAATTGTTTTATTTTGATGTTTGTTATATTCAAGCTCATAAGAGGCATTTTGTCTAAGTTTATCTAGCTCAATATCAACTTTTTCACTGAGAGAAAAATTACTATGTTCCAATCTATTTAATAAATACAGGGACTTAATATATTTGACAAGAGAAAGTGCAGTATAAACAAGTCCATGTTGCCTAACTCCTTTTGGGTCAAAAGCCAATTTGTCCATTGTTAACCCTTGTGACTGATGTTGTTACACTAAAATTTGTCACCATGACTATTTGCAGTTAGTATGGCTCTATCAACTGTCATACTATCCTCCTTGGCAAGTCTCATACCTCTGCTCCTCATGTCAAACTCCAAGAAAGAGAGAAAGTCCTTAAAAAGTCAAATAACTCTGGTTACGCAGTTTCTCTTAGCCTTACCTGCGTGTACGCGCCCCAAGTTCACAATACCTGCGTACTTGTACGCTCTGTCTGTAAAGGGGTGGGTGCGTACTCCTGTAAAGGTCAAAAGGTGCAAGTTTCACTTCAAAAAAGTTACTTGTGGTCATTTCTAGAGCATTCTAGAAGCTTGTTTGACGTGTATTAAGCGCCTCCAGATGGTTCATGTATCCCTATGAAAGAGGAACTTATCCCATCAAGAGGGGAGCTATCCAATTCAAAGAGGGGCTTATCCCATTGATGGTGGACCCAATTAACTTCTTCTAAAGCACAATAAATACAGGCATTGGGCCAGAGGGAGGGGAGGTTGAAAGCTGAACATTCCTAAGGGTAGATGCTGCTGGAATTAGGACTCCCTTATAGAGCTTGAGAGGAGAGATTCCCATCCTTTCCTAGCCTTATTTGGAAGTGGGTGAGTTGATCAAAGTAAAGGAGAACTCTTGCTAGACCCTAGGAGGGACCTGCACAACACTAAGGCTCAGGTTGTAATTGTTTCTTTTGCTTCCACTTAATACAATTAAGCTCACTTTTCTCAACAGATTGTTATACATGATTTGTTTCATATACTCCTTGGTATGCATGATGAATATGTTTTATTTTATAAGCTATTCAGGTGCTATGTAATCTTTTGGCTTGTTAGTGAATGCAGGTTTCGAAGAGAAGGAGGAGCTCATCCGGATTGGCGAGGCTGGACTACTACAAAGCGTTGGACTAAAGGTATGTTATAAACACCTATTTACTTGTATTCTAAATGCATATTTAGAGAAAGGTAGTGTTTATTTGTCTTGTTTGTCACTAGAAAGCCTTAGCTTCTAGGGAGGTCGGTTTTGTCCGCAAAATTGACTCTTTCCACATGACAAAATGGCGACCATACTGGGGAACTCCATTGATGTGAATGATTTTTCCTTTGTGTGAAACTTTGATTTGAGAAAAGTCGTTTGTTTTCTGGTTTTTGGCTGTTTGACTGTGTATTTGGGTGGGATAGCTTAGGGTTAAATTAGATTTTAGTTTTTCTTGGTTTTGCTAGAAGTACACAGCCTCTGCGTTGAGCACAGTGCGTACCTGTACGCACTGCAGCTTTGTACACAGAGCGTACACGCACCTGTGCAAACAGGTTGCCTGCGTACCTTGTCAAAATTGAGAAAATTTCAATTTTCTCCTTTTTGCCTCTTAGATTTTGTTTTTAATTTATTTTTACTGCCCAGATCCACTGGTTACCTGCCATAAATCTTCATCTAAACTTGTTTCATCAGTGTCAAGAGTTTTAGTGAAATTCATAGAGGTTCTAGCCCTAGGGTTTGATTTTTGAATCGGTCCTGTAG
This sequence comes from Pinus tabuliformis, assembly GCA_031772625.1. NCBI lineage: Eukaryota > Viridiplantae > Streptophyta > Pinopsida > Pinales > Pinaceae > Pinus > Pinus tabuliformis. The sequence goes on along the minus strand of CM062814.1, from coordinate 315,348,325 downwards.
TGACTTTGGCTTTAGAAGTCGTAAAACCTTGGATATCCCTGGTCTTTTCAGTATTCTTAGGAGTCGGACCTTTGTGTTGTCTCTTTGCCGAATCTCGAAAAAGTTTGTTGATTAAACTTTGAATTTTATTCTTAAGAAAAAGAACAAAAGATTTTGATTTTTGTTTTTGACTGGTTTTTGATTCTGCATTAACTAGTCCTTGGTTAAATCATGACTGAGTAAAACATCCTGGAATCATACTTGGTAGGCTTTTGCCTCATTAGATTTACTTTTAGGTGAATTTCTCTTAGATTTGCTTTTGGGTGAAATTGAGTTGATTTGATTGCCATAGATTTTTTAACTTTGATTTCTGTTAAAGTAGTTTTACATGCTTTGTTAATATAGGGAAAAAATCCAAAAAATCTCTTTTGAAGAAAAGTTTGCTTTAGTAGCATTTGAGTCTTTGAAAAGAAAAGGAATTTTCGTGAAATAATTAGTGGTCATGTGTTGTATGCTTTGGAAAAGATAAAGAGATTGTTTCTTTGATTTTCATTGCCAAGAAAGTTGTCTTTATATCAATTTTGCATTCTCCAACTCTCTTAGCTAGGGAATTCATTGAAAAAGAAAATTAGTATAAATCATCCTAAGTGCATCTTTTTAGTGGATTCGAGTCGAGTCTATTCACCATCAGTTTTATCTCCGCTACCTTTTGTCCTAAAGAAAAGCCATAAAAATTAACGCTTAAAGTAAAATCAACTTAGTAACTTTTTATTTACTAGGGCTCTGAAACACCAATATAGATTAGGCTAGTGTCTTGGAGTAGGAGAGTAATTAACTCTCCAAGACAGTAAAACCAAACAAGTATCTCATCTTGTGGTAGGATAAATCCAACTGTTTCATTTGTACTCTGGGAAAGCTCCTCTTAAAGGAGAAGCACGAGACCGTGTCCGAACCAGTGAGGGGATCAATCCTCCTTCATTGGGAAAGACACTAGATATGCACGTACTATAAACGGTAAACCTCGGATTATTGTCGAGGAGCCTGGGGTCACTTGTCAGTAAACCTTGGATTATTGTCAAGGAGCCGGCAAGGGGATTGAGCTTGTTACTCTGCCCTTGCGTGCTATCGAGTCGTAGACTGTTCCCCTAGGTATATTTGTTGCTGTTGGTAACCTTAGTGACAATTATCTTTAGGATTCTACCCGAGGTGACGGTGGAGGGAAGATCCCACTGTACCTGGAGCAGACGTCGGCTAGACTCACTTGGATTTTCCGGGGGGCTCACTTCACTCGAGACGGTTAAAGTGGACGAACTTGTGCCGGTCTATTCATTAAGCAGGTTGCCGGGGTAACTGTTCCACCCACCACTTCTGTACTGAATTCGGCGATGTTGGGTTTCATCACCAACTAGTGTTTTCGGTCCGGAAGGCTACTGTTTGTGTATGGTTTGACGCCCTAGATTCTTTAGGCGTGTGATTCGAATTTGTTTGGTTCTTTAGAGACTTTAGGTGGTTTGCTTTGAGATTTTACTTTGTTTGCGTGTGCAGTAGTTAAAAGTTTTTAACTGTGACTGAATTACCGAGACAGTCGCATAGACTTCGGGGCCAATCTCCTGAGATTGTTACCGTGGCCGATTTGTTGAGGAAGTCGCGTAGACTTCGGGGCGAACCTCCTGAAGACGTCCCGGGTCATTACGAAGGTTTGAAAGTCCTTGTAACTCCTAGTGGCAGTAAAGTAGGTTCACCTGAAGAAGGAGAGTCATCGTTGGTAGTCCATCCAGATTACCAAGGTCTAGAAACAGGTTATAATCCCGAAGCTATTGCAGTTTCCGAGCTTGCTGGTAGTTTTTCATCTACTAGTGATATAGGCGAAGAACCTGAAATCTCTGAACCTGTTACTCCAACTTCTAGTGCTCCTGATTCACCAAGGGTAGAAAGAGTCATCACCGAAAATCTTCCTTCTGGTTTGATAGCTATTGAAGAACTTGCTCCAGAAGAAGAAATAGGCGTCTCTATCCTTGAAGATCAACCTACTATTGATCTAAGGGAGTGTGAATCCATTTTTTACAGTCCTCCTAGAAGTACTACTTGGTATCTTTCGTTAACTAATTATTTGGACAACTCAGGGTCAAGTTTTTCTCCACCTCGTACTCCTTATCCATTCGGAGGTATTTATACTCCTGTAAATATGTCTGGTCAGTCGTCCATGTTCACTGAATCTCCTGAATCTTTCTTGTACGACAGTCCTTCTGTTCCCTCTGGGTATCAGTCACTTTCTGGTACTCTTGCGGGAGCATCTCCTCAACCCATTGAACATGGGTTATTAACTGGAAACAATGGTAATAAACCGTTGGGTGTAGGAGACATTTACATGATGTGAGGTTCAATTCCCGGTTCTCAACCTCAAGGTGGTCAGTTACCGCCTGGGGGGCAGCCTCAATTAACGCTTGGGGGGCAACCTCAAGGTACACAAATTGCGTCTGGGGGGCAACCTCAAGGACAGTATGTACCCATAGTGCAATACATTCCTCAAGGTCAACCCCAGCCTGAATATGTACCCCAAGGTCAACCTCAGTATCAATTTATACCTCAAGGTCAACCCCAGTATCAGTACTTACCTCAAGGGTATCTACCTCAAGGTCAGTACTCGAGTCAAGGTTATCAACCACCCCAAGGTCAATCGTATATTCAAGGTACGGGAAATGTACCTTTCAATTATCAATCCTACCCTCAATCCGGTTATGGGTCTCAATATCCTCAACCTGTCATGGGTCAATACCCCGGAATGAACATAGTGTGGGATCGATCGGAAGTTCAACAGGTATTGCAGCCAAGTGTACAGTTGTCATCTCAAGCTGGAAAACCCTTAGTTTCTGGTTCACCCCAGCAACCAGTCCAGTCTAATGTTCAAGCTTTTGTACCTTCAGTAGTTACTCAGTCGCCCATTGCACCTAGTACTCCATCTCAAACGACTGCTGCAACTACCGCAACATCCGTTCCATCCACCACACTTACTTCTGGAGTATCGGCAGCTCCGGTTTCTACTGTCTCTGCAACTACTCCTCAGACATCTTTACCATTGTCTTTATCCACGATTCAAACTACGGTTCAGATGCCTGTAGGACAACCTGGTTTAAGTACGGTTGTCACTATTCAACCACAATTCGCTTATCAACCGTACCAGGGACAGTACCAATACGGGCCTACTGTCCAACAGCCAGTTTACCAGTATCAACCATATCCTGGGTACACTTATCAACAACCTCAACAACCCCAGTATGGTCTGGTTAATCCTGGTTTTCCGGGAGGATACAATATCCCGAATGCAATTCCTATTCCAAGTTATCCTGGATATCCTCCTCCTGGGACTGGTCTTGTGACCCAGAGCTTTAGGGATCCTAATCGGCAATTACCGTTTATCGCAACTTTGGATTTACTAGACTTGACGCGCCTAACGAACGATCCGATCAATTATCTTGCGTTTTGGCCGCCAATGCCGAATAAGTTGCCCAGTGACATTCCCAAGTTCGAGGGTAAGTCGGGAGAGGATCCGTCAAATCATGTGATGACTTACCACCTCTGGTGTGCCTCAAATTCCATCTCGGATGATTCGATCCACTTACGTCTTTTCCAGTGTACGCTCATTGGTCTCGCGGCCAAGTGGTACATTGAGTTACCACGGGCCTCTTTTTATAATTTTAGCCAGTTAGCTACCTCATTCTTAACTCATTTTCAGTTGCCAGTCAGATATGATAATGGCACGGAGTTACTAACTTCATTAAAACAGTCGACGTCCACTTATATTTCCGATCATATACATGAATGGAGACATCGAAGGTGATTAGTGAAAGATTTATCCCAGACTAAATCTTAGCTGAATGGTTTGTTAAATCATTATTACCGAAAATTACTGAAGACGTAGCTAAGGCCGGCGTAGTTACTGAGGAGCAAGTGATTGCTCAAGCGCGGTACCTTGACTTAGTTTACACTCAGTCAGGTACATTACACGAAAAGATCCCAGATCTTCCAAAGTCAAATCAAATCGTTGCTGCTCCTTCGGGATCTCATGCTGCTGATGGCATGATTGGTACGGTGAATACTAAAAGCAAGAAGAAGTCTTCAAATAATTCTTCGCCCATTATAACCTTACCAGACTCCCCGACAGGAGAATCTTCTGCTGAAGTTTCCGCTGATATTCACGTTGTAGAGTCATCTACGGCTAAATCAAAAAATGGTGGGAAGAAGAAAGGTAAGAAGAAGAATAAAGCAGACAAGACTCCAAAGGAGAAAACAGAAAAGTCAGAAACCAATGACGAAAAGCGCAAACCTCGATATCATTGTCTTATTTGTGAAGAGGATCATTTTACAAGAGATTGCCCTCATCGGGCCGAGGTTGTGAAAATCGTCAAGGGTTCCCCAACTCCTGCTGTTTTGAAAGATCCATTTCCAAAGCAGGAGAGTAAGATGATAGGTTCTTCCTCGAGTGCCAGTGAAGAACCCATATTGATGATGTCTCATGTAAAGATTTCGACTCGATCGCAAGATTATGGTAGTAAAAGTCTTGTTGATGGATCGAAAGAAGCATAATCTTCTCATTCAAGTCCATCAACCTCAGCTCCCGGTTCCAATCCACTACAGATCGAGAAACCTAACCCTGACTTAGTAATCAAACCGCCCGCCAAGGGTGTACTTCGAAGGTCTGCTTTCAATCCACATGCGAGAGCGGTCCAGAATTACAACATTGCTGAGGATTTAGCTATTTCACCCTCAACAATGTCGACTTTGGAAGTGCTGCAATCATGCCCAGCACAACACAAATTACTTTTGTCGGCTATAGGAGTTGTTGATGTTCAGGACCCGCACCTAATAATCTTTGATCTAGAAAATAGTACACCGCGTTTGCCTCATCAGATGGCTTTCCAGATCCCAGTGATAGTAAAAAATAGGCCTATTCATCGGACTATAATTGATGAGGGAGCTTCCACGTGTATTATGTCGATACAGTGTTGGAGATTGCTTGGTTCTCCTTCACTAAATCAATCCCCGACAATTCTTAAGGCCTTTGATGGCCGTGGGTTTCATCCGTTTGGCATTCTACAGGATTTGCCTATAGGGGTTGAAGGAAGAACCGTTAGTCTAGATGTGGAGGTGGTTGATGCCCCTCTAGACTACAACCTTCTTTTGGGTCGAAGTTGGTCTTACGCTATGACAGCAGTCGTTTCATCGGTCTTCAGAGTAATAAAGTTTCCACATAATGGCAAGATCGTAACCATAGACCAGCTGGCTTACTTTTCATCCGACCCAGCCTCTTCAGAGAGTATCCAGCATGTCGGTAAAACGACTGTCCCTTACAAGGATGTTGGCGTAGGATTAGTTAAAGATGCCGGTTTACTGGGAACTTTTCCTTTTCCTCCAATCAACGCCGTATCTTCCTTTGCATCTATTCATATGATTACTTCAGACACCATTGTTTATGACAATCCTTGGATCGTTCCTTCTGAATCTGAGATAGACTCATTTGGTGATGTGATGCCTTTGAGTCCATATGAAATTGCTTATGAAGCCATGCAGTCTTTTACCGACCCGAGTTCAACCAAAATCGACCAAATGAATGTGGTCCGTGAGGAATCACTTTTCACCTCAACCTCGGAGTTAATAACGTTTCTCGAAGTTGTGTCATCTGACGAACAACTTTGTGAAGTCCTGTGCGTAGACGATTTACCATGGGAAGATCTCCATCATAGATCTTCGTTTCTACCTGAGGATGATCGTTTTGAAAACGATTTCTCATCAATCTTTACAGCTGAATATGTCAAAGAAGCTCAAAATCCAATGAAACACCCTGATTCAGAGCTGAATTTGGGAAACATTTCTCGCACTATTCCCATTGACATTTCAGTCAAGTCCGGAATTGTTGAGCACATTCATATAGGTGCCTCGTGTTCAGATGATGAAATTCAGACATACAAGGCCCTATTTCAAGAATTTTGCAATGTGTTTGCTTGGTCCTATGAGGAAATGCCAGGAATTGATCCCGCAATTGTTGTCCATGAGATCAAGACTTACCCGGATGCTAAAACTGTCCAACAATGTTTGCGTCAGATTCACCCACGAAAAGCGGCTGCAATTAAAGCAGAAGTTGAGAAGCTGTTGAAAGCAGGTTTCATTTATCCGATCCTATTAATGGATTGGGTATCGAATATTGTTCCGGTTAACAAAAAATAGGGAACAATAAGAATCTGTATCGACTATAGGGATATTAATCGTGCTTGTCCCAAGGACAACCATCCAACACCCTATATCGATCAAATAATTGATGATTGTGCCGATAGTGAAATATTTTCCTTTATGGACGGTTTTTCCGGTTACAATCAAATCAATATTCTACCTGCTGATCAACCAAAAACGGCTTTCATTTGTCCATGAGGGACATTTGCTTATTGCAAATTACCTTTTGGGCTGAAGAATGATGGAAGGGCGATGTCTTATGCATTTCATGACATCAAACACATTGTGCAACCGTATCTCGATGATTTGCCCGCTCAATCCTTACATCGAGCTGATCACCTTGTCCATTTATGAGCAATCTTCATGAGGTGTAGGCATTATCGGATTCGGTTGAACCCACACAAATGTGTCTTCTGTATAGAAGTGGGACGATTGCTGGGATTTGTAGTTTCAAAAGCCAGCATTCGTGTCGATCCCTCGAAGGTAGAAGCTATCATCAAATTGCCTCCTCCTTCGAGTCTTCGCCAACTCCAAAGTTTGCAGGGGAAAGCAAACGTTTTACGCCGATTCATTCCTAACTACGCCGAGATTACAAAGGGTTTTACCCGGTTGTTGAAACAGAACGCTCAATTCTCTTGGGATGTTAGCTCAAAAATCTTTCGATGCGCTCAAGCACGCGTTGACCCATGCACCGTTGCTGCATCCTCCCAACTACAACCAGGATTACTTTTTGTACCTCGCCGCCGCTCATTCCACCATTGGAATGGTCTTAGTATAGGAAGACGAATTCCGAACGGAACATGTGATATATTACCTTAGTCAGACCTTAAATCCAACTGAGCTCAAGTATTCACATGTGGAGAAATTGGCTTTGGCAGCCGTTCAAGTTGTCCAACGTTTTCGTCACTACATTCTACTCTGTAAAACTATAGTCATTTCGGATTGCAATCCTATGATTTACATTTTGACTAAACAAATGCTAGGGGGCAAGTACTCCAAATGGATTGTTATCCTACAAGAGTTCGACTTGGAATTTGAAAAATCTAAGTCTAAGAAATCTTTAGTTTTTGCCGAGTTAATGTGTGACTTCCCGCGTGCTGACACAGAAACTGTGGCAGAGGAACCCATTGCGGACGAATCTTTGTTTCTCATCAGCACTTTAGATCCATGGTATGGGGATATAATCGTCTATCTCCAGACCCAATCCTTTCGGCCCGAAGTTTCAAAGTCGGAACGTCGGAAAATTCGATTCCAGTCCCAACAGTACAAAATTATTGGAGATACACTTTATTGCCGTGCGGCAGACTTGGTTTTTCACCGTTGCTTAACTCACGAGGAAGCTGAAAGGGCTTTGAATGACTGTCACTCTGGAGCGTGTGGCAGTCATATGTCTGGGTATGCCACAGCCCAAAAGATATTGCACGCTGGCTACTTCTGGCCGTCCTTGTTTAAAGACTGTATTATTGCGGTCCGGAAATGCCACAACTGTCAAGTGTTTGATCGCAAGATGCGCGCACCACCTGCTCCTCTCCACCCTATAATTGCCGTTGGTCCTTTTGCTAAATGGGGTATCGATTTTATTACATGTAACCCTCACTCGGCCGGGGGGCATGCGTATATCATCCTTGCGGTTGATTATTTTACTAAGTGGGCCAAGGCGATGCCTACATTCGAGGCAGACGGCAAGATAGCTGCAATTTTCGTATTCAATCACATTATTGCTAGGTTTGGTGTCCCACAAGCAATAATCACTGACCATGGGCGCCATTTTCGAAACATTATGATGACAGAACTTACAGGCCAGCTTGGTTTGCGTCACGATAGCTCAACTCCTTATTATCCCCAAGCGAATGGTCTGGTTGAATCTATCAACAAAGTTTTAGTTATCATGATCCGACAAATCATTGGTATTCATCGGTTGAATTGGCACAACATGTTATTTTCCGCGCTTTGGGCATACCGAACCTCAGTGAAAACATCAACAGGGTTCACTCCTTTCCAACTAGTTTATGGTTTGGAAGCTGTGCTGCCCATTGAATGCGAAATCCCGTCACTTCAAATGGCTGTCGAATTACTTCCAGCTACTTCCGAAGAGGAGAAGCGTTTATTATACTTAGCTCAATTAAATGAGACTCGACATGACGCTGCATTGGCAATCGAGACTCACGCAAAACGTGTGAAAGCTCAGTATGATCGAAATGTGACCCCTCGAAATTTTTCGGAAGGAGACCTAGTGCTATTATATGATCAAGCTAACGATAAATTAGGTGCTGGAAAATTCGTTCCTATGTGGCATGGGCCCTACATTTTCAAGCGAGAGCTAGCAAAAGGGGCCTATGAGCTGGTAGATTTTGACGGGGACTCTTTGGGTAAACCCAGAAATGGACTTTACCTAAAGAGGTATTATGCTTAAATGATGGGTATGGAGATTTTAGTTAGGTTAGGTTTTTCTTTCTAGCTGGTGTGTTTGTTAGTATAGACAGTGTGCTTAGCTTAGAAAGTGTGTTTTTCGTCGTTATTCTGGCTTATCTTGGTTTTACTCTTGATATTGCAGATGTCGATGCCTCTCCAAACATACATTGGTTTTGCTGATGGTGCTTGTCGTAGTACACGGAATATCTCTTCTGCAGCCTGGGTTATCTATTCGCCCTCTGACGAGTTAGTTTCTATGCATGGGGTGAGCCTCGGTCAAACAACAAACAACATTGCAGAATACAGTGCAATGATTGAGTTATTGTCTGAATCTATTTCGTTTGGGATTCGGAGTTTGATAGTGAGGTTAGATTCTGAACTCATTGTATTACAGCTTAATAGAGTGTATGCCATTAGAAATCGAGTGTTATTAAGGTTATTTTTGAGAGTGCGTCTCTTGGAACGTGAATTTGATTACATTGAATATCAGCATATTCCAAGGTCTTTAAATACAATAGCAGATGCAATTGCTTCTTGAATGTTAGACAGACATTTGCGATAATCATACATGTAAATTTAAACTTTTCATCACACATGTTTAACAAGATAAGCCGGTAATAATGATATATATAGATAGGAGTGTGTAAAAATACATCGTCTTCGATCATAGGTTGAAAAACACCTTATGATCGGCAAAAATGATAAGTACAAAAAACAAAAATGTCACATGTGTCTACAAAAGCGCCCATCCAATCACTGGTGATGCTCTCTATACGACACCACTACACGCTCCACCCTACACAAGAACCTCCTAAAAGGTCCTGGGACTGCGACGACATAGCGCTGAAGCCTGATAGGAATATCATCTATAGTAGTCTCTGGTATGTCTGTCGTAAGACGCTCTAGGTCTTGTTCCAACTCAGCTAAGGTCTCTGCGGCCGCATCCTGTGGGGCCGGTGCCGGTGCAACTCGTACTCTCCTCTCGAAAGGCCGGAGATTGGCTGGACGCCGTGGGCCTACATCTGCATTTTGAAAATCGTCACTGTCAGTTTTGAGACGATATAAAAAACAAAAAAAGTAGATAATTTAAAAAATTGTGAAAAATGAAGTACCTGTGTCATCCCATTGTTCTCCCGGTGGAAGAATCATGTCCGGATCTCCACGAAAATCAACTCCGGCACAAGGAAAATCCTTTATCGAGAAGATTTGGTTCTCCAACCAGTGAAAATACTCCGTTCTAAATCGGACAACCTCCGTGCCCTCATCAGGATGACGGGCCATCACCGCAACCCATCGCGTCAACTTAGGCTCTCGAGGAAGCCCAACCTCAATAGTGAGCTGCTATGGGATCAGCAGCGGAACCCTCTCTAGGGAAAAACTCACAACTAAAGGCCCATAACCAAAAGTATTCAGCTGTCCGTTTTTGGTCCTAGTCAGTTGGCCCTTTAATTTGGCCAACACAGCATCGCACCAGTTGAAAATGGTGCCCCGATAGCAATCAATTGCCATCTGCATCTGGGATCCAGTCGCAATGTGCAAAGCGGCAGCCCCACAAAGTCTGGTAACTGTAAAGGCAATTACCATAAGTTCAGGTCGGGATATCTTTTTGATCTCTATCCCCTTCTCCTGGTTCTGATTATTGCACCACTCTAGTCGGAGACTAGCAATGGACTGGCCACCCGGCCTAGTCCCGGACAGAGTCAATTGTTCGCCCCTCTTGGGCAAACCAGTGAGAAAGTAAATATATGAGGGCTCTATCTCGAGCTGGTGCCCTCCAATGTAAAAGCATTGATCCTGAACGTTCCACCTTTCAACCAGCCACTCTAGAAAACGCACTTGGGCCCTCATGCTAGGTATGGCCCAGTATTTGTAAAGACCGCATGCCTTCAAAGCATCAATGGAAGGTTGGTGATTAATGGCAGCCAAATCAACATCTTCGTGTTCTCTCTCGCGCCAATCAAGCATGGTGGGCAATCTACACACCATAAAATATCTGTTAGAGTCCATAAAATTAAAATTTTTTGGTTCATTTTGGAGAAATGGGGGTTTGAAAATCCTCTCCGCGGTGTACGCAGCCCGCCTTTAGAGACAGAGCATGTGTACGCAGGCTCTCTTAAGGCAATCTGCGTATGCCCGACATTTTCCCAACTGAGAAAATGTCGGGGTACGCAGGTCACCAATGGAGCACCTGCGTACCCCGAAAAGCGGACCTTGAAACCCCAAGGCCTCCAAAAAATGAAACTAAAGCTTAAAAACAAATTGTAAATGGATGGAAATGCAAGGGAGGATGTTGTAGAATACCTGATGAGACGGCGTTCGGTTTCGACGGTCGGATTCTCCACAATGTCCACGGGAAGTTTCTTGCCAAAAGCCCTTTTTCTCTCCTCAACAGTAAAATGGTAAAAATGAAATGGTAAAAGCCCTTTTTATAGGTTTTTTGGGTAAATAAATGCTGAATTTGTTTATTTTTCACCATTAAAAGGTATTTTTCAAAGTATTTTTATCTATCTTAAACAGGTATGAGTAATGTGTTGGTTTTTGTGCAGGATAAAGGATTTTCAGGGAAAATTGTCATTTTTCACAAACAAAAACATCAGAGTCATCTTTTAAGCCCTTTTCTGACTCCTAAAACATGAAAAGATTGCCGAGCGTTTCTTTTACACTCGTTAAAACGGAATTAAAAGACGGTCCCCTTATAGCTCTTTTCTGACTGTAAAAACAGGAAAAGATTGCTGAATTTTTGTCGTTTCAAATTCGATACTGGAAATAAAACGACGTGTCCTTGATTGCTTTTTACTTTTCAGGTCAAAGACACTAATCATGAAAGTACTCCTTGGTCGCAAGATGAAGCGGTTCTCTCAAGTATTATTTTATACTTTTTCGGGCTTGGGAGACACAAATTTACGAAAAAGTTCAACCCTGGAGTCTTCTTAAGTTTTTCAGACTCTCTAAAATTGAAAAACGCCGAGTTTCTCCTATACTGGACTCGTTAAAATTTCACAGTAAAGGACCTGTTCGATTACAAACAGGAACGGACCACTCCTTCTTAGGGTTTGAATCAAAACTAAGTTGGACTCATCCGAAGGATGAGCTTATAATCAAGCATATGTTATCCTCCTCAAGCTTGTAAAAAATAAAGAGGTACTTGCCAGAAATGGTGGGGGAAAGAGAGGAAAATGAGCCTATTTGTTATCCTTTGTCTCAGAAGAAGCCTTATCACCACTCTTGAACACGACACTTTTCATTCACCTGGGTTGGGAAATCCTTTGCCTCACAGTTGATTGAACCACATTGAAAGTCTTCAGCCGGGTATTAACTTTGGGTCAAACGTCACCAAGCCATCTGTTGTGTCGTTATGTGTTCAAGAGGTCACTGCAAATAAACCATTCATCTGCAAAATACCCGTCATCCATCTTGACCATCCCTGAGTCAGTCCTTACAGCTACATTTATTCAACTTGATCTATGATTTCGTGTTGTGGGCTTGCCTACAACGGGTCGCTTTCTATCGACATCAGCACATTATCTAGAAAGATAACCTAGAAATCGTCAGTACCTTGAAATCTGCATGCATCAATGGCAGGTTTCTCGCCTTTGACGATGGTTTACATCATTGACTTTCGATCAAAGGATTCCGTGAAAGGTTCGACATCAACTCATTCATTCACATCTCATGGATTGTACTGGGTACTTTGAGAACCATTGACATCACTGGTGGTCTCTCTCACACTTGTTAACAATTTACATCATTGACTGGTAATCAAGTGGTTTCTACCATGCTCGACATCAACTCATTTATTCGCATGGATAGAATCGTACTATTTCGGGAAGTAGAAATGAAGACCTTGGATCTAGTTTCCACCATCCAGGCTGCGAGGAGTTTTGTATTCATTGTATAGTAGAATAACTATAAACAGATGGCTGATTCCATACCGTGTCTACACAAGTCTATGATTATGATGTATTGCGAAATCATTCCTGTATCAGAGCAGTAGTTAGTTTGTTAGTTAAAGTTTTTGATCTGAGTATGGGAATGCCTACCTCAGCGATGATATGATCTTATATATGTATTTTGTGTTGAATATTTGCAGGTTCCGACTGGGCTCTCCACAAGATAATCCTTGAAATGATAAAGAACTTCACCCTTCTTAGAAGATATGAAACCCTAATCTAATTCAGGCTTCGCACTTTAGGGGGCAATCTGTTACACTAAAATTTGTCACCATGACTATTTGCAGTTAGTATGGGTCTATCAACTGTCATACTATCCTCCTTGGCAAGTCTCATACCTCTGCTCCTCATGTCAAACTCCAAGAAAGAGAGAAAGTCCTTAAAAAGTGAAATAACTCTGGTTACGCAGTTTCTCTTAGCCTTACCTGCGTGTACGCACCCGAAGTTCACAATACCTGCGTACTTGTACGCTCTGTCTGTAAAGGGGTGGGTGCGTACTCCTGTAAAGGTCAAAAGGCGCAAGTTTCACTTCAAAAAAGTTACTTGTGGTCATTTCTAGAGCATTCTAGAAGCTTGTTTGACGTGTATTGAGTGCCTCCAGATGGTTCATGTATCCCTATGAAAGAGGAACTTATCCAATCAAGAGGGGAGCTATCCCATTCAAATAGGGGCTTATCCCATTGATGGTGGACCTGATTAACTTCCTCTAAAGCACTATAAATACAGGCATTGGGCCAGAGGGAGGGGAGGTTGAAAGCTGAACATTCCTAAGGGTAGATGCTGCTGGAATTAGGACTCCCTTATAGAGCTTGAGAGGAGAGATTCCCATCCTTTCCTAGCCTTATTTGGAAGTGGGTGAGCTGATCAAAGTAAAGGAGAAGTCTTGTTGGACCCTAGGAGGGACCTGCACAACACCAAGGCTTAGGTTGTAATGGTTTCTTTTATTTCCACTTAATACAATTAAGCTCACTTTTCTCAACAGATTCTTATACATGATTTGTTTCATATACTCCTTGGTCTGCATGATGAATATGTTTTATTTTATAAGCTATTCAGGTGCTATGTAATCTTTTGGCTTGTTAGTGAATGCATGTTTCGAAGAGAAGGAGGAGCTCATCCGGATCGGCGAGGCTGGACTACTACAAAGCGTTGGACTAAAGGTATGTTATAAACACTTGTTTACTTGTATTCTAAATGCATATTTAGAGAAAGGTAGTGTTTATTTGTCTTGTTTGTCACTAGAAAGCCTTAGCTTCTAGGGAGGTTGGTTTTGTCCGCAACATTGACTCTTTCCGCATGACAGATGTATAGTTCATTCACATGCTAGTTGAATAAGAAATTGTTCTCTTGTAAAACTAGTTTTGTTGTTTGATTCATTATTCCTACAAACTCTAGTAACATGTGTCCATGTAGACATTATTCCATCTTTGTACAAATGCACCATTTTTTCCCATTGAATAGTGTCAACAACAAGATCAAAAAATTTGATCCAAAGTTCCCCATTTTCAAATGTTGTTGATGCTCTAAAAATTCCATCAACACCATTTCCTAAGCCATCCTGAACATTGTAATTTCCGCCAATTAGTTCAACAAGCATATTTTATTTCAACGCAATAGAATATGGCAACTACAGTTTGATATATTTATTGTGATTATATTTGTTGAGTCAATTGTTCTATCATATGCATTTAATATAATTGCTTCTTTTTCAATGAGAGACAACATTCTTTCATTATGTTCATGTACATTCTTGTTTAAATAAAACAAGTATGGAAAAGTTGGATCGTTTGGTGGGCCCGATCTACAACAATGTTTTTTCAAGAATTCAATATCATCATTAGTGTGTGAACATGTCCCGATTATGTTTAAGTTGGATACAAATTCTTTATTGCTTTGTCGCATTACCTGTTTTAGTTCATAAGTTTCACATTTTCTTTCCAAAAATTGTAAGGAGCACTAGTTCCTTTAAGATGTGGTTGTTCAAATATGCAACGATCATGTATAGGTTGTGCTTGACATAAGTCACCACAAAATATTATGTCAAGGTTCCCAAATGGGGAATCTGGACTATGCATAATTTCTCAGTCTCTTTTCAATGCTATAAATCAATCGAGAACCAATTAATGAAGCCTCATATATCAACAAAAATTTAAGTTGTTCATACATTTTTTCTCAATACATTGAGTGTGTTAGAAGCGAATGGCACCATGTGACATGGTGAAAGTGGAAAATGAAAAGTTGAATGGACTGTGCCACCATGTGAAATATATGGAGTGTTTCGAGTAAATGAAAGTATTAGACCAATTTTTTTCAAAGGTTCACTTTGTAAGTCTTTTTTATAAGGGCATACAAATGCATGGTAAAGAGCTTGTGCAGTGAATATTTTTCTTGTACCTACACCTCCAATGATAAACAAATATAAATGCTTACCTGGATTATTCTTTTTCTATACAACTATTTGTTTGATTATTGATTGTTTCTCTTGATTTAATTGTCTCATAATTTCATGGTATGCCAATGTGTCTAAAGCAAAGGGATTCTTAATGAATTCATTTTTTCTGTATACTTAGTTTGAGTGTTTTTGAATTTCATTTTCTCTTGCAAATCTTGGTGAAGGACATATTTTTCATTAGAACAAGCCCTATTATCAATTCTAATGGAAAGTGAAGCGTAAATATCTTGTCACTTTAGGATGCAATTATAGTGGAAGTCGTTTCAATATCACCCCATGGTGTGACTAAACAAGAAAATTGTTTTTGTGTGACATCGATAATGTGTTTATGTGAAAAGTATGCTTGAGCCCATGTTTCTTGATTTTTCTTTAATGTGTATTCAAACTCCTTGTATGGGATCTAAAGCATCATTTTTTCTCTATAATGGTTCTCTGGGTACATGTGTTCATTGTATTGAATGAATCTTAGGACACATGGACGTTTTCTTTTTTTGATTTTGTTTTCGTGATTGAATAAGAGGAAACATATTCTGCCAAGAAAACTTGCTCAAGGGAAATGAGACATGGAACATATCTATCAATAGTTTTCATGCAAACAACATCTTCAAAATTATCAGGTTCTTATTCTAACAAAATAGGTCTTTTTAGAATATATGTTTATTTTTTAGCTGGAGCAATGTTAATGAAAATTGTTTCTCTAGAAGTTTAATACAAAGGAAATAATAGATAAATGTAGAATTCTTGTCAACTTGACATTTGTTGCATATTTAGAAATGTGTTTGGAAGCTTACGAATAGTTTTAATTTTTTTGTCTCCTTGGGATATGCAATTTTCTTGAATTGGTTTGAATGCAGTTGTCATGGAGTGATCCATTTTCTTTGTATAAGAGCTGCAATATGTTGCTGCAGCATAAGCATCTCAAATAAATTGAGCATATGTGTTCTCGTGCGACAACGAAGGGATTTTTTTTTGCAAATGCATTTATCGTCACATAGCAAGGATTTGTTTTAGCAGTACAATTGGCCAAGTAATATAAAATCGTAAGAGCATGATGTATTCTTGTTTTGTAATTCCAAGATCGGCTAAAAACATGGAAAACATTATGTTCTTTTTATAATATCTATCCTATAAAAGAAATAAAATTTTCTTTTGCATCGTTTTCATATCATTATTTTCATTGCAGAAAGGATGCAAGATACAAATTTCATCAATTGGTGGGATAGGGAAACCAAATCTGCAAGTACAATTTTTATATTTTTTGTAGGTTTTTGTATGGTGATGAGTATCAAATTGAATCATTTGATTTGACAAAATTGTTGAATCACAAGTCAAATACTAATCAATGAAACCTATGACATTGACATGAGGGGATTGTTGATATATTGGCGCATTTTGAATCCAAAATAGTCCATGGTCATGCTTTATTCCTCTACTTTGGAATTCTGTAATTAAAAAATAATCTTGCACTTGACCAAATAATCCATTGTTTTTTGTTATCAATGAATGTAGTGACGTGATTCTATGCCTATAATATCGACTACATATGACCAATTGACATTTGATCAATGTGTCAATGCATTCATCATCGAATTTAATTGCCTCATTTGTTATGGAGTCAGGACTTTGTATTTTTAATGATTTATCATTGGTTCCCAAAGATGATCAAAACTAGTGAATGTCACAAATAAAGTCAGTGACCAAGCTATTATATCATTGCAAATATATCTTTTCATAAATGTTCAAAATAGTCAAGCAATTGTGAATTCTTCTTAAACATTGATATGAAATTGATGAATTTAATAATTTCTGAAGATCACCTTTTATTTTTTATGTCTTTAACAACTAGTTTTTGTCCTTTTAGCTCTCCTTTGAGAATAGAAATCCAAGCTAAGTTAGAAACATGGTTTATCAAATTATGAATTGCTTTAAAAAATATGTTTGTAATATGTGTTGAAAAGTCACCAGACATGTGCAACAGTTCCCATTGTGAAAATGTTTTATACAAAAAGTGATTGATAACATCAGTAGGGTGACTTGATCTAAAGAATAATGTCAAAAAATTCAATTCTTCAGAGAATTTGTCTTGAAAAATTCCTATGGGACTAAACTCTTCAAAAGCTGCAATCTGTATTATTCTTGTATCAAGATCATGGATAAGGTGGGCCTTTGAATAACCATGTACAATTGTTTTAGTTTCTTGCTCTAGATCATTAAATGCAATTGGTGAGTCTAGTTCCTTCATTTCTGGACTATCTTTCTCATCATCTTGTTTACTTTGATCAAAATGTTTTTTCCATTCATAGTTTATTACTATTTGTTTGCTCTTGTATAGATATATGTTGCAAAATTCATGAAATGCACACATTACTTTCTTGGGTCGAATATTTCCAGACAAATAGGCATTCTTGTAGCCCAATTTTCTTTTAGCATAATTCCCACTGTCATATTGTCATTAATGTCTCTAGGAAATGCTCTCTGAATTCGAAGTCGACTAGAAGGAACATTTATGATTGTTCCTGTTAGTCCAATTTTTGATCTTTTGTAGCCAACTTGTCTTATTTGTGCAAAATCCATCCTTAGTACCACTAACTTCTCTTCCAAATATGTCAATTGTGTAATGAACGTCAATTTTTCATTTCATCGAATATAAAGAGGGGATGCTAATGTAGGGAATTTTTCATTGAGTATTTCATTGTTACAATATTTGCATACATATTGATTGAGTTTAATGGATTTTAACTCTGAAGAAAGCATTAGATAGCAAATAGTATATAATATTTCTTTGTTAATAGATTGTGTGTCCTTTGCAAAGGACGATCTATCACAAATGCAACATGCATATGTAGGTGTGTCTTAGATTGATTACAAATATGCCTCAATTGCTTTATCTAATTTTACATGATTCTTTTGTGCTTGTTTTTATTCTAGCACCTTGTGCTCGTATTGCATATTTCAATTGATGTAAGTGAGTGTACCACTTACTATAGGGACTAGAAATATAAGTAGAGACTTCTTTGTAATTTTGTGTTTCCATTGAAAAATGATTATTGTACTCATTTGATGATATGAAATCCTTTGATAATATAATTTTTTGTTTTGTTTTTGTTACTATGTTGTCAATTGTCAAATGCTTTAGTTGAGTAGAACATCTAGTAAACCTAGATTATTTGCCAAGGCACACTTGAGGTCAACTTGCAGTTATCTCTTTCTAAGATTCCTTGGAGCATTTGTGGTCAATTGTCAATATCACTAATATTTTCAACATTATGAATTTCCATAATTGCATGGAAATGTGCATGCATTATAGATATTGGTACATGCATAACGTACATGAATTTGGATCAGGCTTTTGATCAATAAAATCTCAAGGAAATATATTTTGTTTCTATATTCCAGATATATAAGGTAACATCAAGGAGTTCATATATTCATTGTATTGCAAAACCTTTTCCTTTCATATGTCCATATGCATATGGCATTGATAAATTTAGAATATAAGCTTTCCAATCATTGATACATTGCTCTTGTTTAATGTTTTTAGCACACAAGTGTTGTTGTAAGAAATTGATAGCTCTATCATCATTTCAAATGAAAAAATTGTAAAACTTTTGTGAAATTATTTTTTTGTTAATAGAAATATCAAACCATGGTGCAAGTGTGCAAATAGACTCAAACAAGAGCCATGATAGTCATTGAAATTTTGTTGATATATCATGAAACCTTGTTAAAATAAGATTTTCTCAATTGATAATATGTCAAATTATCCATGTGAGAATTGGTATTGGTAAAAGCATGGGCCAATCGTTATATTTCTTGACAGTACACTATATACTATGTGATGTAGCAACAGTGGTTCAAAATGTCCACATGCAGAATTTTTTTTTTGTTAAGCTTGGCAGGTCTGTTACATTTTCTATTAAACAGAGACAAATTTACACCGCACAGATTGGCTAGGTGTCATCAACTTTCCCCTAAGGGAAACCAAGTCTATTACCGACCTATCCACATTATAAGCCATCCAAAAACAATAAAGTCTTAATCTCTCTACACAAGCTAGATATGTCTGTGTTTCATGTACATACACTAAATATCTATCTAAACTTATATTTTCATAACAAAAATTGAAATTTATTGGCATAAAAAAAAGCAAGCATGGGTAAATGACTATCCCTTCTGCTCCTCCAAGGCAGATTCTATCGGTGTCGGATCCTTGGTTGATGCCCCGGGCATCTCATTCAATTCTAGTATGCAAGGGATGTGGCGATCAATTCTATTCAGCCTAATGTATTTTTTATGAAGCTGGAATAGATTTTTCTGCAAATATTTCTTATAACTAGACAAACCTTTGAATGTCACTGCCATTCCAACATAAATTTGTTCCATTGCTTTTCCAAATAAACTCTTCATCAACCAATAGAGGTATAGAGTTTGTTTGAACTACGTAATTTTACCTTTGGTGTTCTGCGAGTTTGGAACTAAAATACTCCAGTTTTCCATGTCTTCCTCTGTCTCATTCCCTTGTTTTATTTCCTCCTCACACTCTTCTAACAGTTTCCAGATTCCTTCATCTGTCCCCTAATTGTAAGCCTCTGTCACTTCATTGATAAGGTGTTCTACTGACTTGCTGATCTGTAGGGCTCTGATGTGCTTGGCTCCTTATCTTTCCTAGGTATCGAGCCTCACCTTCCTCGTCCTCGTCCTCTCTTAGGTCGAGCCATGTCCAGATTTCCTGAGCCCTGGTGACAACAACAGGTTGTTAATTCAAAACAATTCACTACAGTTTGGTACCTTTCCTATATTTTTGTGACAATCCAATGAGCCACACCATGCTTCTCCTCTCCCCTTTCTCTCTCAACCTCGGAGCTGGGGTGTTCCACTGACCAAACCCTACAAAGGGGTTGGTTCCATCTATTCGTTGTCACTCCCATTTTCCATACTCATCCACTTTCGTTCACATTTAGATAAGCCTTCCCTTACATAAACCAATTGATCATTCCCCTCCTCCTGCTTACTATATGCCAGGACGAAATTGGGACACTTGCCCCCACTACCTAGGAGATAATAGTTTTTCCTCTCACTTGCTCCCATTTAGCTTTGCAATGAGGGTCTCTGGCTTTTCCATAGTCCCAAGAGGAATTCGGGTTAACCGAGCACTTTATTTGGCTGTAGTTATAAGGTTTTCCTCCCAATCAAATTATTAGCTGCTCCCCCCTTTCCCCATCTTCCATATCATTTCCCTCACCCATATTCCTACTACTATCAGCCTCACACCAAGTGCAGTTTAATGGGCCCGATATTTCCAAACCAAGAAACATGATGTTATCCCCCCATTAGCTATAGGCAATACCCAACTAGCAAAGGATATAGACACAGAACCATGCAATTGCTACCAATTGCCTTCCCCATTGCCACTAGAAGTTCTCTACCCCCAGGAAATCTTCCAATCTACCCCCCTCTTACACCAACAAAACCCCAACCATGACATCATTACAGTGGAAAAATAAGGCCAGAAAACATACCCAATTTAAATTACAGGCCATCTCCGAGCTTGGAATCGCAAGGTCTATCTCTTTCCCAGTCCACTGCAACACCACCTTTTGCCACAGGCATACACTCTAACAATGCTCGCATGCCTACCTTGTGTTCCTTTATTTCCCACCTCACCTCCTATCTTGCCACCTTTCCTACCACCGTTGCATGCACTCATCCCAAGGGTCATTGCACCCATTTCCTTGAGCATGTGGGGGGCGGAAATACTTATTTCATAGGGACCGATCATTATGACCACGTTGTCCCAACTGTCGACCCGCATCCCAATCAGGGTGTCCACATGCGAGATTTTGATTATGTAGAAAAATATTATATTGATAGCCATGAATATTTGAGTTGAGCCATAGATATGCTTGGCCATTTGTAAATAGCCAAACATTAACTGGAACTGACAACCACTTGGAGAACCATTTGATACAAAATGCATCCCCCATAAGCTAATTGTAGTTCAAGGACAATAGAAGAAGGTGTAGACAATCCTTTCTAGTGCATTTCAACAGCATTAACATGATGAAGATCTTGAAGGTATTAAGGAGTAAATTCTATATGAAATGAATGCAAAGCATCATCATGTCCATGAGATAGGCAATGTCGAAATTGGTTTACAATTCCATGTCGTATTTCAACTGAACTATAGCAAAAGTGAAGAACAACAATAAATGTGTCTAATAAACGCTCATCGGTATAATAAAATAAATTCTCTGATATATGTAGATTGAACCATGATAACTTGTGACCAATTTGTTGCAATTTTGATCCTTTCAATGCAAAACTATTTTTCATTGCCATAAAGTATATTGAGACAAATTGAAAAATTGTCCAAATGTGACAATGATTTATAACATTAAGAGAATGGATTGCATTGAATGTCCAATCAACACATATGATACTAGGAAATGTTTAAAACCTCATATATTATCTACTCTATATTGTCTGTGTGATAATATTCTCTCCCTATTTTTTTGTTTCACAATGCTCTGAAAATGAGTACCTAGCATTGTGACACAAGAGTAGATGAAATTTCCATAAGGAACCTTGAAGATTGCATTTTTTTTGCAATTGAAACATAATTTAAAACTAAAGAAATTTATGCAATTTAAAATAATAGCAGCGGAAGAATTATTATCATCTTAACAAATTTCAAAACACAATATTTAATTTCAAAAAACAATATTTCATTTCCAAAATTTCGTAACAAATATTTGAAAATTACTGTAAATTAATTTCAAAATGTATAAATCAAATAGAATCCAATTATGAGCTTCAAAAACAAATTACAATATAGTTTTCTATAGTAAACAACTCTAATTTAAGATAATAAGCATAAAACTACTTAAAACAACTATCATATTCGTAAGCCTATTGAAATAATAAACATATTCCAATTCTTATTACAATAAAACTATCAATTGAACCATGTCTAAGTTACTAACCTATTGCTGCATTATAAAGACATTATGCTATGAAATAAAATGTAAAGTATTTAGCTTCCTAGCATAATGTAATATTTGTTTTTTAAGACTTGGTGCAAATGGATATAGCTCCAATTGTTTGAGCATACCTATGGCCAACACATGAACATCGTAGTTTTTTGACATATCCACATCATAGCAGTTGGAAAAAGTCCCATAGCTAGTGTGTGCATATGCAAGAACAAAACCTAGGCATAATTGGTAGACAAAAAACAATGCATGGAGTTAATGGAAAAACTGAAAACTAGAAAAACTAATAATTGATATTTCTATGTAGAAAGAAGCACCAAAGAAAAATTGTAAGTGTTTTGATCAATAAAACACACCACACATTGTTGCTTTTTTTACAAATATGTATGCAATAATTTTTTTACGATAAAAAATCTAGTTTTTTGTTATACGTATGATTTTAAAATTATTTTATCTTAATTGTCTCTCTATGATTTATGAGACAATAAAATTAATTACATCAGTTTTATATAATTTGTTTTCATGTATAACCTATACATGGTTCAAATGCATTTTTCATCACACACTGATCATTAAGATATTGACATACTTAGAATAAGATTACATGAGAGTCACCAATAATGTATGAAAGGTACAACAATATTAAAATCATCGTAGCCATGAATTTATGTAAGCTACATACAAAGACTAATTAACAGTGCATTCAATGCTACTAGAGAATATATGTGTGTGTGTGTGTGTTCTTAATCTATTTTATGCAACTAACAATGACCAAAAATGGGTAATGTGATTCTGTATCATATTGCTTACTAGCGATTGAAATCATTAACTATTATGTCATAAGAAATAAAGAACATTCTAGTGACACGTGACTAAAGAAAGCAAAAACATAAAATCATTCCATAATTGTAATCATAGCACTATAAATACATTAAATTGCAAACCAAGGTGGGACGGCTAAGTTCGTATCATATTGTTTACTAGAAAATGAAATCATTATATACTATGCCATAAATAACAAATAACATTCTAGCCAAACATGACTAGTGTAATTACAAATCAAAACCGTCACTCAATATTAATCATAGTTCTATAACTACATTAAAGTTCATATGTACTTTAGTAAATCTTTCAATTTGAGAAAAACATATTGCACCAAAATTGTCTAGAAATGCAATAATTTAAGCTTCCATAGCCACTCATCTTGGAAAATAGATTCCAGATAGACATACACAACAAAAATTACTATGAGATTTAGGTCTACATGTAATATCTCCTAATGTTAGCATTACAACCTCTGAAAATTCTTTCTCACTTGAGACATAGTGAATCAACAAATTTAACATTTAAATCACACAAAAAAAATTGTTGCATGTTGGCCTTTGATAGTCATTCACAGTTCTATGTATTTGAACAAAGATATTGCATGCAACAACATAAACATTTGCACCAAGTAAAACTGCAACTAATCCACCTACCACAAAAATTGCATTCAAACCGCTCATTATTTTTCCTCTTATCTCACTTATTTGCAGATGCAATTTCTAATTATCAGTCTCCTCCCCTTTTGTAATTTGTTGCAACGACCACAACTACACATTCCATGACTCAAAATCATTGACAATTGCATGGCACTGTTCTATAATAGATTCCACCCAAACTAGCAAACATCACCTAAATCCAGTATATCATCAAGTCAAATAATGATTCTACAATGTAAATAATACTACTCTTTAAAGGCATGTTAGTATGAATTACAATAAATAATACCAAGAACATGTGTTCTAAAAACTAATTTTATTACTCAAATTTATTCAATTGTAAGCATATTATACATTGTACTTCAAATAGTACCAAATGTCAATTGGCCAAAAAAGTAAAATATAAGTATCGAAAAGTATTTGAAAACCCTTATAATTGTTTTAAAGTGTTTAGACATTAAATACTATTAAACACCACAATTTCAAATAATAAAGGTTGTAATGTTATTTAATGCCTTCTAGATCCCATTTGTTTTTTTATTGCTATCTACTTGTCTTGGAAAAAAAAAAGCACATAAGTGCTACATAAAACATTAATATTATTCAAAAATTCTTTAAGATTTTATCTTACAATCTAGTCATAAATAGCATGCAATTTAATCCCAAATTAATGCACAACAATAAAGTTCATTTAAAATTTATAAAAAATCTGTCAAGTTTTGGATATTGCCTTATCTAGATAAAAGTATTCATCACTTTAAAACTTAAGGAAAATTCAAAATTGTACAAATGTCTAGAACATCCTAATCATTATAACCCCATACCTATAAAATAAAAAGCACATGCAAAGTCAAATATTTCTCAGCTAATATGGTAATTACTTTATCGAATCCTAAGAACATATATTTCAAAGGTCCATCATAAACATTATCAAGGCAGTAAACCAATGCATGATTTATTTACATAAAACATCTAGATAGAATAATTTATATTAGCAATTTGTATCCATGACTCTATATTTTTTTTGCTCAAATCAATCTTTATAATTTTTTTCCAATAACATCTGTTAATTGAATATCAAGCAATGCATCATGATTCACAAAAACCACTAATAAAAATAATAACATGTTTCTAACTGTACATCACTAAATAATAATAAAAATAATAACATATAAGTTTATATATATATATATATATATATATATATATATATATATAATACGAGACAATGTATTTTTTTTGTAAGTTTGGTAGGACTCTCTGATTTTCGAGTTTTACATGTTAATTATTAACCTCGTTATGGGGGACAGGTAGCACAAGATTCAAACACAAGATTTCCAGTTCGATGAGACTTCATTCCACGGCCATTGCCACTTAAGCTACCCCAAGCAGACAATACAAGACAATGTATTTATTAACTATACAATTATTGCAATTTTCATCTTTATTTACATTTCCTTAAATCAAATATAAATGATACAACATGACAATGATGTTCAAGAATACTAGCTGAATAAGAAATTTTAACATCCATGGAATTTAAAATAAGAAAATATAAAACAACGTAATATAATAACTTAACAGTGTATTTATTAAAAAAAAAAAAATTGATAATAAAGCATTTTACAATTATGTAAACAATTAAAAGAATACAACATTATTGAAATTTCAATATATATATATATATATATATATATATATATGAAAATTATCATAAATTTAATTAGTTTTAAATTTAATTAATTACTTAATATTAAAAATACTTAATTTATAGAAAATATGAATAAAATTAAATTAAAATTGAAATGAAATTTAAATTCACATTCACATCACTTTAAACAATGTCCCTCCTACTTTTAAAAAGGTTAGTCAAAGTAATCAAAACATTCACTGAAACTTTAATTCATTTTACAACCATCCACAATTTTAAATAAAACCAATAAAAATTAACAATTTAGTCACTCGCCACAATTAAAAATAATTAAGACCCAAAAAACAAAAAACAAAGAACAAAAAATTCAAAGAAGAGCATGCTCAACAAACAAAGTAAAAAATATCTTCATATAAAATGTATTATAAACCAAAAGTTAAATATACTACAAAGTTGTACTTTAAATATAAATTGATAAAAACCTATTTAAAATACATACATAAACTTATTATTTTAGAATCCATTGTCTAAAATTGTAATTTAAATAAATAATTTTCAAATTTAAAACAAAATTGATTTAGGATGATTCCATGCAATATTGTAGATGGAGCCAATTTGGTCGAGGACTATCAATAGTCGAGAGTGTCCATAGAGACCATTCAAATGATAAGTCTGACTTCTAACCTCATAATTGGACCCATCTTACGACTTGCTTTCAATAGGGACCACAAAAAAGTATGTACACATAGTCAAGACGTGTTTACAAGGAGGTCAATTCGTCACAGAAGGTCATAGAACCATCCAAAAGACAATGTAGAATTTTCTCTACAAATTAGCTAGCCCATTGATATCATGTAGAAATTTCACCTGCAGAAATTTCCCATGAGAAACATCAAGCATGAACACATATAACTAATAAAAAGGAATCAATCACACATAACATAGAATATATCACTGGGGAAAGCACCAGCATAAAACCCCAACACTATATTATAAATCAAGTGGAAATCCTCAACAACATACAAAAATAATTAGCTCAAAAGCTATCCTGCTCTCTGTACTCTGATGATGAAGCTCATGGACTACCTAGCCTTGTATATAAAGGTTGCACCTCAGGTCCAAGCTCCTATTTCCTTGCACAGTTTTGACTGGGGTCTAATTACAAAACACATGTAAATTGGCCTAATCATACCTATTGTCAACCTCAGGTCCAACTATGCAATACTTGAGGACTCAAGTTCCCCCTGCATGGAAGGAATACTTACTAGAAATATCCTAGCAACTGACAGAACACTATCCCACCATCTAATCTCAATTGGGTCTCTGTCTGAACTGCCATGCATAAGTTACCATGATAGAATACTTAGTTATCTGAAAATAGTAGTTTTCACATGCATGCAAGCATCAACAAACTATATCTCATTAATTTAACAACTTGTTAAATTAATCTAACTGAACTTGACTAAGTCAGCTGATCCTCCCATTATAGAACTCATCCTTAATTCCTCAATCAGTGGAGTAAATCAAAGACACATTCCCCAATTAGTGGAGAAATAATTGCATGTTCTCACAAAGACTCCAAGTTTGCTTTTCCTTAACTAATTAACTCATGGAAAATTAATTAATTAATATTCCAAATTGTTGGTAAGACCAAATTCAAATTTAATTCCTATAGATAGACCAGGGACTACTATAAATAGGAAGACCCTGAAATGCTATTTTTAGAAGATGCTATTTTTAGCAGTTTCACCTCTCACCCAAGGTGGCCAAAATTCTCATTGGCCAAACTACTATTTTTAGAAGTGCTATTTTTAGCAGTTCTATTCTTAGCACTTCCTAAATTTAGCATTTCTTGTTGCACACTTTTCAACACTCCCTCTCAACAAGAAAGGCTTCCTCTTGATCCTGATCCTATAACTCTGGAATGTTTTGCATGCAACACATCTACCAAGTGCAGTTGCTCCAGCAACACTTGGAACAAAAAAGCTCCCAACTGACCTCTCAATTGGGCTAGGAACATACTCTGATGCTGAAGCTCTACCTACTGCTGACAAGTGCTCCCTCTCTGACCTCTGTGCTACTGCAACATCTCCATGCATCTCACACCATTGCACCCTTCTCTTTGCTAACCTGCACTATGCAACACACTTGTGCCTCTCGCATTGATGTAGCCTGCATGCTCTGTGTTTTCCTGGGATTCCCTGCACTGTAGCTCTCTCTGTCACTCCATCTGGATCTGTCTCTACACAATCAGTTAGTTCCTGCTACTCCACATCGGGGCTCCCGTAGTAAGGTCTCATCCAAGAGGCTAGGTACCTCAAGGATCCTTCCTCTCCTCCTTGGGATGATCATTGTATATTTCCCCACCTCCTACATGGAGGTATGGTTGCATGTGATCCCATTACCCACCTAGCTCAAAGTTTCCCCTACTAGAAGTGTATGCATGAGTAGATGTCTCTACTCAATCTCCTCTCAGCTTCTCCTATTGTCACTACTCCACAACCTCCTGAAGGTGCTGCACTAATCGTGGCTCCTCCACAATTGTCTACGACTTCTTCTGGCACTGCATGTTGAGAGGTAATATACCCTCCCTCTCAACCACCAAGTCTCCTTCAATTTCCTTGGTGCTCAAGGCTTTGCATGCATCTTGAACCTCAAGAGCATACAAGTTCTTGACCTATGAACCAATCTTCTTCACTTTTCTAGTGATGATGTGTCTAAGGAAAACCTTTTCCTTACTGAAGACTACATCATAGCCTTTGTCTTGCAGCATCGCGATCGACACCAAGTTTCTCTTTAGTCCTGGTACATACTTGACATTGGTCAGGGTAAGGCGATCTCCATGCTCCCTCTAAAAAATAACCATGCCTACACCTGAGACACTATACTTTTCATCATTACCCATCGCTATGAGTATCTGGAGATCTTTCTCCTCCAAAGTACTGAACATACTCTTGTCGCCGGTCATGTGGAAAGAAGCTCCACTATCAAGAAACCAACCACTTCCCACCATGGATAAAACCATGCATGCGAAGAGTGTGAAATCTAACTCAAACTATGAATCAAGTGTGACAACTTCAGATCCTTCCCCGGATCCCTTCTTGGATTTCCTCTGTAGACAATTTTCAGCATAATGGCCCACCTCATGACAACGAAAGCATCACACTTTCGATTTGTCAACCTTCTTCCCACCATTGGAAGAACTGGATTCGGAAAGAGAAACCTTCTCCTTCCCCTTCTTTGCCTTACTCACTAAGGCACAATTCTCCTTATCCTCCATGGATGAAGAACCGTCTCTGGTGCTCCATTTGATCTCCTCTTGCATCAAATCCGACCATAGTAGTTCCCAATCTGGCAGTTTCTCCCTTCCATTAACCAAGTCTTGGTAGCTATGCCAGCTCTTAGGAAGGCCAAGGAGTTCTAGACTCACCAGATCATCATCAGTTGTCATCACCCCTACACTTGCAAGCTCATCCCTGCATGTGATGAGCTTGGTCAGATACATAGAGATCGTCTCATCCTTTTCACACTTGATCTTTAGAAGTTTGTCCTTCAATGCCAGCTTCCTCTGATCACTGCTATTCTGATATAAATATTTCAATGCTTTCCACATTGCAAACGGAGTCTCCTTCCCATGGAGGCTCGAGACAATGTGATCTCGCACTCCCTCCAAGAGAATTCTCCTAGCTCTAGCCACACACTTCTTCCATTCTGCTAGTTGAGTAGCATCAGTAGGCTTAAGGACTTCTTGGTTAATGAAGTTCTTAAGGCCGTTATTTTCTAATACTATCTCCATGCGATCCTTCCAAGCTATATAGTTTGAGTTGCCATCAAGGGCATACTCAAGCCTCAAACCATAGAACGCCATCAATGAAATAGATGTGATAAGAACTTGAGATCTATATCCCGAATAATAAACTTCGAATTCCTTCTTGTATACTATTCTTCCTTGATCACCTGTACTCTGATACCATGTAGAATTTTCTCTACAAATCAGCTACCTCACTGATATCATGTAGAAATTTCACCTGCAGATCAAACTGATATATGCAATGTACTAAAGCATAATACTAGATCTACATCTACCATAAACTTTGCAGAAGCTTAATTGAACATGAGAAACATCAAGCATGAACACATATAACTAATAATAAGGAATCAATCACACATAACATAGAATATATCACTCGGGAAAGCGCCAACATAAAACCCCAACACTGAATTATCAACCAAGTGGAAATCCTCAACAACATACAAAAAGAATCAACTCAAAAGCTATCTTGCACTCTGTACTCTAATGATGAAGCTCATGGACTACCTATCCCTGTATATAAAGACTACACCTCAGGTCCAAGCTCCTATTTCTTTGCGCAGTTTTGATTGGGGTCCAATTACAAAACACATGTAAATTGGCATGATCATACATGTTGTCAACCTCAGGTCCAACTACGCAATACTTGAGGACTCAAGTTCCTCTTGCATGCATGGAATACTTACTAGAAATATCCTAGCAACTCAAAGAACACTATCCCACCATCTAATCTCAACTGGGTCTCTGTCTGAACTGCCATGCATAAGTTATCCATGAGAGAATACTTAGTTATCTGAAAATAATAGTTGTCACATGCATGAAAGCATCAACAAACTATATCTCATTAATTTAACAGCTTGTTAAATTAATCTAATTAGACTTGACTAAGTCAACTGATCCTCCCATTATAGAAATCATCCTTAATTCCTCAATCAGTGGAGCAAATCAAGGACACATTCCCCAATTAGTGGAGAAATAATTGCATGTTCTCACAAAGGCTTCAAGTTTGCTTTTCCTTAACTAGTTAACTCATGGAGAATTAATTAATTAATATTCAAAACTACTGGTAAGACCAAATTCAAATTTACTTCCTATAGATAGACCACGGACTACTATAAATAGGAAGGAACCCAGAAATGCTATTTTTAGAAGATGCTATTTTTAACAGTTTCACCTCTCACCAAGGTGGCAAAAATGCTCATTGGCCAAACTACTATTTTTATAAGTGCTATTTTTAGCAGTTCTATTTTTAGCACTTCCTAAATTTAACATTTCTTGTTGCACACTTTTGAACACTCCATCTCAACAGGAAAGGCTTCCTCTCAAACCCAATCCTGTAACTCTGGAATGTTCTGCATGTAACACATCTACCAAGTGCGGTTGCTCCAGTAACACTCAGAATAAAAAAACTCCCAACCGACCTCTCTGTTGGGCTAGAAACATACCTTGATGCTGAATCTCTACCTGTTGGTGACAAGTGCTACCTCTTTGACCTCTGTGCTACTGCAACATCTCCATGCATCTACCACCATTGCACCATTCTCTGCGCTACCCTGCACTGTGCAACACACTTGTGCCTCTCGCATTGCTGCAGCCTGCATGCTCTACGCTATCCTGGGATTCCCTGCACTATAGCTCTCTCTGCCGCTCCATCCACATCTGTCTCTACCCAATTAGTCTGTTCCTGCTACTCCACATCGGGGCTCCCGTAGCAAGGTCTCATCCAAGAGGTTGGGTACATCAAGGATCCTGCCTCTCCTCTTTGGGATGATCACTGTGTATCGCCCCACCTCCTACATGGAGGTATGGCTGCATGTGATCCCTTTCCCCACCTAGCTCAAAGTTTCCCCCTACTAGAGGTCTCTGCATGAGTAGATGTCTCTACTCAATCTCCTCTCAGCTTCTCCTATTATCACTGCTCCAAAACCTCCTGAAGATGCCGCACTAATCGTGGCTCCTCCACAATTTTCTACGACTTCTTCTGGCGCTGCATGTTGAGAGGTAATATACCCTCCCTCTCAACCACCAAGTCTCCTTCAGTTTCCTTGGTGCTCAAGGCTTTGCATGCATCTTGAACCTCAAGAGCATACAGGTTCTTGACCTATGAACCAATCTTCTTCACCTGTCTACTGATGATGTGTCTAAGGAAAACTTTTCCCTTACTGAAGACTACATCATAGCCTTTGTCTTCCAGCATCGCGATCAACACCAAGTTTCTCTTCAGTCATGGTAAATAATTGACATCGGTCAAGGTAAGGCGAGCTCCATGCTCCCTCTAAAAATAACCATGCCTACACCTGAGACACTATACTTTTCATCATTACCCATCGCTATGAGTATCTAGAGATCTCTCCCCTCCAAAGTACTGAACATACTCTTATCACCAACCATGTGGAGAGAAGCTCCACTGTCAAGAAACCATCCACTTCCCACCATGGATGAAACCATGCATGCGAAGAGTGTGAAATCCAACTCAAACTGTGAAGCAAGTGCCTCACCTTCAGATCCTTCCCCGGATCCCTTCTTGGATTTCCTCTATAGACAATTTGTAGCATAGTGGCCCACCTCATGACAACGAAAGCATCGCACTTTCGATTTGTCAACCTTCTTCCCACCATTAGAATAACTAGATTTAGAAAGAGAAATCTCCTCCTTCCCCTTCTTTGCCTTACTCGCTAAGGCATAGTTCTCCTCATCCTCCATGGATGAAAAACCGTCTCTGGTGCTCCATCTAATCTCCTCCTGCATCAAATCCGACCATAGTCGTTCCCAATCTGGTAGTTTCTCCCTTCCATTAACCAAGTCTTGGTAGCTATGCCAGCTCTTAGGAAGGCCAAGGAGTGACAGACTCACCAGATCATCAATAGCTGTCATGAACCCTACACTTGCAAGCTCATCCCTGCATGTGATGAGCTTGGTTAGATACATAGAGATTGTCTCATCCTTTTCACACTAGATCTTTCGAAGTTTGTCCTTCAATGCCAACTTCCTCTAATCACTTCTATTCTGATATAAATATTTCAATTTTTTCCACATTGCAAACTGAGTCTCCTTCCGATGGAAGTTCGAGACAATGTGATCTCGCACTCCCTCCAAGAGAATTCTCCTAGCTCTAGCCACACACTTCTTCCATTCTGCCAGTTGAGGAGCATCAGTAGGCTTAGGGAGTTCTTGATCAATGAAGTCCTTAAGGCTGTTATCTTCCAATACTACCTCCATGCGATCCTTTCAAGCTATATAGTTTGAGCTGCCATCAAGGGCATACTCAAGCCTCAACCATAGAACGCCACCGATGCGATAAGAACTTGAGATCTATATCCTGAATAACAAAATTCAAATTCCTTCTTGTATACTGTTCTTCCTTGATCACCTATGCTCTAATACCATGTAGAATTTTCTCTACAAATCAGCTAGCTCACTGATATCATGTAGAAATTTCACCTGCAGATCAAACAGATATATGCAATGTAATAAAGCATAATACTAGATATACATCTACCATAAACTTTGCGGAATCTTAATTGAACATGAGCAACATCAAGAATGAACACATATAACTGATAAGAAGGAACCAATCATGCATAACACAGAATATATCACTAGGGAAAGCACCAACATAAAACCCCAACATTGTATTATCAATCAAGTGGAAATCCTCAACAACATACAAAAAGAATCAGTTCAAAAGCTATCCTGCACTCTATACTCTGATGATGAAGCTCATGGAATACCTAACCCTATATATAAAGGCTGTACATTAGGTCCAATCTCCTATTTCCTTGCGCAGATTTGATTGGGGTCCAATTACAAAACACATGTAAATTGGCCTGATCATACCTGCTGTCAACCTCAAGTCCAATTACGCAATACTTGAGGACTCAAGTTCCTCCTACATGCAAGGAATACTTACTAGAAATATCCTAACAACTGACGAAACATTTTCCCACCATCTGATCTCAACTGGGTCTCTGTCTGAACTGCCATGCATAAGTTATCCATGAGGGAATACTCAGTTATCTGAAAATAATAGCTGTCACATGCATGCAAGCATCAACAAACTATATCTCATTAATTTA
Organism: Pinus tabuliformis; assembly: GCA_031772625.1. Classification (NCBI taxonomy): domain Eukaryota; kingdom Viridiplantae; phylum Streptophyta; class Pinopsida; order Pinales; family Pinaceae; genus Pinus; species Pinus tabuliformis. The sequence continues at coordinate 315,315,296 of CM062814.1, read as the reverse complement.
ACAACTTGTTAAATTAATCTAACTGGACTTGACTAAGTCAACTGATCCTCCCATTATAAAACTCATCCTTAATTCCTCAATCAGTGGAGCAAATCAAGGACACATTCCCCAATTAGTGGAGAAATAATTGCATGTTCTCACAAAGACTCCAAGTTTGCTTTTCCTTAACTAATTAACTCATGGAGAATTAATTAATTAATATTCCAAACTGCTGGTAAGACCAAATTCGAATTTACTTCCAATAGATAGACCAGGGACTGCTATAAATAGGAAGGGACCCAGAAATGCTATTTTTAGAAGATGCCATTTTTAGCAATTTCACCTCTCACCCAAGGTGGCCAAAATGCTCATTGGCCAAACTGCTATTTTTAGAAGTGCTATTTTTAGCAGTTCTATTTTTAGCACTTCCTAAATTTAGCATTTCTTGTTGCACACTTTTCAACAGACAATGTCAACCTCCGATCTCATAGCCAGACCGACCACTGACTTTCTTCTGGCAGGGCCTACAAAATAAACATATATGTATAATTGGCCTCTTTAAAATTTATTATTTTGTTTTTTCATATTTCATATTATTTGATAAAATTAATTCAATAAATTTTATTTTTTATCAATAAAAAATAAATTGAATAAATTATACTTATAAGATAAAATGTTTTAAATATGGGAACTCGTTATCCCATTCATTAAAGAAAAAAAATGAAGTATTGAAGCTAGAGATGAATTGACCGGAGAGTGTTGGTAGTCAAGAGTGTCTAGAAATACCATTCAAATCACAATGTCGACCTTCGATCTCATAGTCAGGGCCGACCTCCAACTTTCTTTCAGTAGGAGTCACAAAATAAACATGTGCATATAGCTATGCGTAACCTCATAGTTAGATCGGCCTCCGACTTGCTTCTACAAAGGCCCACAAAACAAACATATGTGTCTATAATTTATTATTTTATTTTTTCACATAACATATTATTCAATCAATGTAATTTAAAATATTTTATTATTTTTTCAATAAAGAAATAAATTCAACATAATATTTTTATAAGACGTTTAAGATTTAATTTATAACATATCAACTCATGATAAACTTCATCATAGACAACAGTGAACCTAGATTATGAGCTAAATTGGCTAGGGAGTGTCAGTAGTTGGGAGTGTCTAGAGAGACCATTCAAACTACAATGACGACCTTCGATCTCATAGTGGGGGCCAACCTCTAACTTGATTTTAGTAGGGGCCACAAAAGAAACATATGTATATAGTTACAAGTGTTTACAATGACCACCTCTGGCCTCATAGTCAGCGCGACCTCCCACTTGCTTCTTTAAAGGCCCACAAAACAAACATGTGTCTATAATTTATTAATTTATTTTTTTCACATAGCATATTATTTAATAAATGTAATTTAAAATACCTTATTCTTTTATCAACAAAGAAATAAATTCAAAAAAAAATTATTATGTGACATTTAAGATTTAATTTATAACATATAAACTTTATCATAGACCTCATTTAAGTCGTTTATAAGAAATAAAAATAATAACAACAATGAACCTATATTTTGAGCAGAATTGGTCGGGGAGTGTCAGTAGTCGGGAGTGTCTAGAGAGACCATTCAAACTACAATGTCGACCTTCGATCTCATAGTGGACACCGACCTCCGACTTTGTTTTAGTAGGGGCCACAAAAGAAATATATGTGTATAGTTACACATGTTTACAACGACCGGCTCTGCCATCATAGTCAGTCTGACTTTTGACCTGCTTCTACGAAGGCCCACAAAAAAAACATATGTGTTTATAATTTATTATTTTACTTTTTCACATAACATATTTAATAAATGTAATTCAAAATACCTTATTTTTTTATCAACATAAAAATAAATTCAAAAAATTATTTTCATAAGACATTTAATTAAAGCTCTTTCAGAAAGATTATTATTCTTTCTATATAATAGTTTAAGATAACAAATCCAAAAACTACGTAAAAATTAAAACAAAATTAGGATTAAAATTAGTAAAAACAAACACGTTAGTCACTGTTTAAAGAATAAAACGATTTGAATATGGTTCATAAATTACAAAAGCCAAAAAAAACTAACTTAAACGTTAGTAGCAACTTCAAAACTGCTTGAACCTCATCCTTTTCCAAGATGGCTTGGACGTCAACATTTTCCTTATTATTCTTCTCCCAAAAGATGTTGACTGTTGAAACATGAAGTCGGCCCCAAACTCAACTACAGGTTTCCTCTAACTACAAAGAAACAAGAAAAAATTGCACTGGAGATAGATGCCCCTATTCTGAATTTGATTGTTTTTAAACGTGCTCTCACAACCGTGGCTCAAACATGTCCTCTATGCATAAAATTTAGAAACATTGTACATTACAACATCCCACCGTTGGAAACTCAGAATACTAGTAACATTGCTCTCAAAAGTTCTCCAATACCGTTGAAACATAAATTTTATCGTCGATTCTTTTATGTTTTTTTTTTTTTAATTAGCAAATGTCTGACACTATAATCTCCTGTAGCTTAAAGTATAAATTTTATTCCAATAAATTTAGTGTTTTGAAAAACAAATTAATAAAATCTATGTGCCCTATGACAATCGAATGAACGTAAAAGGAATGAAAAAACTCGCATACATGACTCTACTAAAACGCAAACATGCGTCGACTTTCGACATCGCAATGTGTTGCCCCCGACTAAGGCCAGACTTATCTTCTTCCCGAGATAGATGTATATGTCAATAGAACTTTGACCCCTTGACTATATAAAACAACACGATGTGCATTTGGAGCCACCATCTTGCTCATGAGCCTTATGAAAATGCAAAGATACTTATACTCCTGACTTCGCAAGTTTCAGAGTAAATTCTGGGAAATATTCGCCGTAACTGCTATAAAAAATCATGGAATCGGGGTCGGCAAAAAAAATAAAACCAAAACATATGGAATTGGGGTCGGCACCTTGCCCATAGGACTTCTACAAATGCAAAGATGGGTCAACCTCCGACCTAGCTTTGGTCAGTCAATACTGGTTTATTCTTATGACATTGCATCCAAACCATCAAAACTTGAGTCGGAAATGTATTCAACACGTATTACCCATTAACCTAGATTTTGTTGACAGAGAGAACTCAAAAACTTATCAAGTTTCTGTGGCTAGAATCCAACAATCCGCTTTCCTAAACAACTCTTATGCTCTAAATTCTAATGTTTCCCCTGCAAATTCTGCGAAACAGTGAACCATTAGAACTCCAAATTGTACACCATGACCATTAAACCAGAAATAATGTTCATACACTTACCAATAAAATCGTCGTCGAGGAGGTTAGAAAACCTGCATCCTGCAACAAAACCAAACAACTTCAACATTCTGCACAAAAATTCTACTACTCGCATCCACCAAAAAAAAAAAACTCATTTGATAATAAGGAAAACCTCATGACAATAAATAATTACCCACATAAAATACAAGCACAAAAACAATAAATCAAGCCTCATTGGGCATCAAAACACCGAGAAAAGAACTAAAACAACCACTTTGAACACCAAAAATAGTTAAATCCACTTCTCGATAATCCATCAACCATAATAATAAACTCTCCACCAACACTCTTAAAATCAAATTGACACCACGAGAGCTTAAAGCAGCCTAAGTTAACTCCTAGTTGTACGAAGGATCTCCCTTCCATGTACCTACATTGTACAATCTGATCTACCGTGCATGGCAGGATGACGTCAACCCTCGAAATCCAGAGTCGGGGATGCGGTGACACGCTAACGTCACACGAAAATTTCAACCAAAAGCCTAATGTTAACTATAGAAATTTGAAAAATTGGATCAGTACGGACAAACTAATAGCTTGGAACTGATCATAGAACAAGGCTTACATAGGCATTTGAGGATCAAATTTTTGTAAGTTTCCTTCGTACATTTTAATCAAAACAGGAAATGGAATAAATGAATTAGTGGGTTGATACACCTGATACACCTAACTGAGTCACCACACATTGGTTCATGTCTCTCTCTCTCTCTATATTAGTGGCACACTCATGGAACCAAACATATAAGTGTTCATTCTATAATGCGTTGATACACCTATTTATATTATTCTCCCAAACCTATGAGATTCTCTTATTATACACATTTGTAATGACTAGGGATGAGATTCCCAACGCCCACCTTACTACCCTCCATCCATAGCCTTGTAGATGTGTAATTTAAATTTTCTATAATTGCTTTTACTTGCTACTTAAATGAAGGACATATGCAATTATTTCATTATTGAATATGCAATTTACACATTCAATATAATAAAATGTGTAATTCTCTTATGTTTAGTTAAATTGTGGTGTGTGTGTGTGTGTGTGTGTGTGTGTGTATATATATATATTAAACAAATAAAGTCAATATAAAAAATTCACTATGGTTGAGTGAGTTTATTACTGTGTTGCTAAAAAATGAGATTTCTAATTACTTCCATAACTATGTAGTTGAAACATAGCCTATATTTATACAAGAAATATAGATCCATGTTAACCTTGGATCAAATCTAAGGTTAACATGGATCTCTACTAGTAATAGTCACAATAGAAGGTTTTATATCAAAGGTAATTAATCCATTTTTTCTTTTCAGTTAAAAAATGTCATGTCCATAAGTGTGATTGAACTATATTATTACATGTCCTTTTAAACGTGTATATGTTTAACTCATTTTTTTTCCATGGAGAAAAATTGTATTTTTCTTTCATTATATAATGATGCAAAATTACATTATGTAGATGAATAGTCTTGCATTGCCATAAACATTATTCATTTCTACTTTGTACAAACCACAAGAGTACCTAAAATTTAAACAAATAAATTATGTTGTATATACAAATCCTACCTAAATAAATTATGACCGTATTTTTATAGTAGCTTTTGCGACAAAATAAATAAATTATTGTCCTTTATAACAATAACATGGAAAGAAACAAAAGTACACATAGCATTATGTAGATGGAGCTTGTTGATAAGGAAGACTACTTTCCATGAATGGTCAATGATAGTAGTCATAAAAAGTATCTTCCCTATTATATTTCATGAGGCATGGCCCATAATAAAGTTAGTTTTCCTATGTGTTGTGGTCCCTATAAACATAAGAGCAAGTGTACAAATCAAAATTTGATTTTATAGGAAAAATTTCCTCCAAAAATAATAAAAGTAGCTAATTGTTACATCTTCGTGTCTCATTAAACCATTTTTGCACATTCATGGAGCCCCCAAACAATTGGATGGATCTACATCTATGTTCTTTTTCAAAAAGAATGACCTTCAACATCATGATCTCAGCATAATTGTTTGTGCCCATATCCAAACACATTGCTAAAGAAAAACTATGATTTTTTAATAAGTTTCCACCACCCTGCAAGTTCTATTAGTACCTTGAGATGCTGTAACATTCTCTGGTAACTTGTAAATATCAAATCATTGCAGTTAAAGACATTGTGATAATTTCACACACCTTGTAAAGGTAAACCAATAATTAGGAAGTTACAAATTATATTTATAAAATATGGTAATTCTTATGCAAGATTGTGCACAAGTTACAATGGAAAGTAATGTCGAATGAACCTCACATGTTTGGGTGGTTCCCTACCCCTGACCTCTCCTTGAGAAATAAAAAATCTCCAAAAGGGGAACCAAAAGAGTACAAGGAACCTGAGGTGATCGAGGAGAGAGAAACCACAATAAACAGTGGAAAGAAAGATTATAGAGGTAATTTTCCATGATGTTTGGCCAGGTGGATCTGTGCAATAATAGAGTTGTTTAAAGTTAAGTCTAGTTGAGACTAGATAGTCACTGAAACATTCCTCTGTGCAGTATTGTCTACACTAGACATGTCATGCTTGTGAGGACAACTCGGGGGGAGATGCAGTGCGAAGACTTATCTCATTGGTAGGGAGGAAAAATACATTACTTTATGTGTGGTTGTGTGATATTGTGGGCGCTGACTGGGATAAAATCTAAGCATTGCACCATATTGATTATATCTACTATATCTTCAAAAGTAGTTTTGGTTTTCATTGGAAAGAAAATAGTATGAAAGAGTTTGTTGTATGTTATATGTATAACAATAATAGTCCTAATTGAAGAAGTGAACATAAATTTATTAAAGAATGGACAACCTAGCTGTACTGCTAACCTGCAACAAGGTTTTTGCTTAGATTTTGTATGTAAACAAATAAACACAAAAAAAAACATAAATCTAGAATTGGATCAATTTAGACCATTGTCATTTGGAAGACACTGGGGTTACTCTCTAGGCCAAGCCTTTACGACAGCCTGGATTCAGTCCCTCTGTCCTCTCAATAATACATAACTAACAATTATACAATTAAACGCTTAGTATCACAGATTTACAAGAAACAGAGACCTGGAACTACAAATAATAATTACCATATAAATTTAACAACTAACGAAAATAACTAAAATGCAACTGAAAACAACAACCATCCATTATAATGTTTTATCTACCCATATGATATCAATATAAAAATGTTACATGACAAAACTACCAAAATCAAGAGAGTATGTGCAAAAACTTAGAGCAAAGACATATTTATCTCAAAACCATATTACAAGATATTTTTAACATCATTATTTAAAAAATTCAATGACTCGAAGACTAAGTGTCATTTCCTATTAAACAAGTCTAAATAATGTATATACGTATAGTCTAAAGAGACATGACTAGGAGCCAAAATTTTACAAGGAATTGTATCTAGTACCATGCTCGTTGTAAAATGGAGTTTAACCAAAAAAAAAAAACTCTTTCGCAACCATCTTCTAGTTAAAAATAAACTAAGATAAAGAAATGCCAGTTCTAAAAACTCAGTATTTTCCAACTGTAACCGTCGATTGAAAAACATTATTCCTAGAAGGGAGCATATCCTCTCTTTACAGAGTCAAGAAATTGTGGCCATACCTGGAAGAACAGAGTGAAAAAATCCCTTAGTATGTACTCCCGAGTCCTAAAGATGTATGGAGTTATAACAACAAGAAATGTTACCTGCGATAAGGAGGCATGAGTTTGTTAATAATAGGAAAGAAACCTGCTAAAATTTTGTGGAATATAACAAGGTAATTAAAGAATTATTATCCTGAAGAATAAGAAATCGACTCCTTGCATGTATTCTAAAGATAACAACGGACAGGGGTCGTATTAATACCTAAAAAAATTGAATAGTAAATAAAAGAAAACTTAGTCTCGCGTCAAAGGGACATTAATACCTGTGGGTGAATGTGTGAGCGCATAACCATATATTGACATTTGTAGTAAGCATGTGTTCTGGTGGGGTTACAAGTTCCTATTGCAGGAAAGTTATCATTATTAAAGCATGTGGGACAGAGAACACTTCCAATATCCAGCAAGCATTAAATCTAGGGCTTACCTATGCAAAATGTCAGCTAAAAGCCTCATGGATGTCACAATCAAAACTTAAAATAACTGAGCAATTCATTTTTTGGGAAACCCTTTAGAAAGGACTAAAATTCTTCTCTATGATAAACATAAAACCCTAACCGGGTCCAAAGCGAAATCCTCAAAACAAGTGATCCAAATAACTTCCGAGGGGCATGCGATCGAGGAGGTGGTTACCCTTAGACTTCCTTTGTCATTCTCCACCGTTGATCCACAATATGGGAGGAAAATCTTAGATCTAGTTCTGATCCCAAGGACCTTGCTACTAGGTGTAGGGTAGTGAAGTGGTCTTTAGAAACTCACCTCTCAACTAGAGTACAAGGAAAATATAATTGAAATCATTAACACTGGCTAAATGCTAGGTGGGTCTCTATAAAGAATAGTAATTATAACCAATAAAATCCATCAAAGTGTTGCAATATAATCATGACAATATACGATATTCATTGTTGTACCAAAAATATAAACCATATACGTTAACTGACATATGGTTTTTATAGTATTATTACATATTTGTATTTTGTATTTTATTTTTATATTTTATGAATAGGGGACGTGATAAGTGGTATTAGAGCCACGTTCCAAATTTGTGGCCTCTTCGAGTAGTTAAGGTAATAACAAAAAATAAAAACTTATTATATTGAGAGAGTGAAAGAAAAGAGACACCATGATGAGGGTATGGCCTACACCAATAAGACCAACAATGGGAACTGGACCAGTGCCATTTACAAAAACTAACCTGGAGATGTGGGTGGAACTGGGGGAAGAATACAAAAATACTAGCTCTACATTATTTGAGGTGGTACAGGAATTAAAGAATGAAATTGCTAGGTTGAGAGCCGATAATGAAAGGTTGATGCAGGAATAAGAGAAGATAATGAAAAGCCTTTCAGATAGGCAGAACCATCAACATCCTTCTCCAAGCCCAGACCATTGAAATAGAACCGAGACACACAAAAAAGGGGTGACAACCCAGAATCGGAAGGAAATCAAGGGAACCAAGAAGAGAAATCTGATAATGTGTCACATCATAAAGGACCCAAGAGATAAAAAGTCAAGTTGCAAGGAGAGTTTAAGAAAATTAAACCTCTAACATTTGATGGCTAACAAGAAGAGGTTGTTGAGGCTTGGCTTATTAGCATGAACAAATATTTCCAAATCTACATGTAGATGATGCAGATCTACAGAGTTGGAGATGATGCTGAAATGTTATTACATGTAGATGATGCAAATTTACAAGAGCTAGAGATGATGGCTCAAGTGTCATTCATGTTGTTGAGTTGGCACACTAGTTTACATCGATGCTTTGACACATTTTACAGGTAAAGAATTTCCACCGTCGGTCAAGTCCCTATAATCATACTTAAGTTATCAATGAAAGTTCAATTTGTTGGAATTTGAAGGGAAAATTATCAGTTACGACAAACCTAGCCGTCAAATACGGTCAACAATGCATTGTTACCGTCATCAAATAACGTTGTGATATGGGAAAAGTTTAACATTATGGTTACAAAATTTCTTGATGGTGACATCGATTTAAAATTAGAGTAGTTTAAGGCATAGTTACCAAGTTCGGCGTCAAAAAATTTCAGAATTCATTGATATGATACGATTCACCATTTGATATGCTTCGATTTGCCATCTAACTACAAGAGCATTCACCAGTTTCAGAATGGCTTAAAAGTATGCAAAAATAGTAATTTATATATTAAAAAATATTTTGGAACTTTTATATTTAAAAATATAAAATAATAAATTTTTTATTAAAAATGTGGCTTTTGTATTAAAAGGGTACAGGCAAGAGTAAGTTTTATATTTTAAAAATTGCAAAAATTTTAAAATATAGTTTTCAATAGTAGTTATTATCTAAATTGGTTTTACTAATAGTTGATTTGAAATTTATTTAAAGCATTTATTTTGTCTAATTTACTAGAAAGATTAATCTACAGAGTAATTATTGAATAAATTTGGATTTTAAAGGGAATTAGTATTTGAGAAATAATTTTTTTGGCTTGTGGAAATTTATTTAAATATCTAATATTTCATTCTTTACATTGCACGTCAACTTTGATTTTTTGTTATTTATATTATCATATTTATTTATCTTAAATAAATAAATAGACAGAAACAATTAACACTAGATATAAGGAAATACGGGTATCATCATAGGAAAGATTTTATTTAATTTTATAAAAATTTGAAAATAATAATAATAATATGTTAATTTATATAAGATATATATTTTCGAAATTTCAAATTTTTTTAGTATTGAATTTTATACAATACAATTTGAATTTGGTAACTATGGTGTAAAAACATTATAGTTTTGTTTGGAAAAAATAGGAATTTCCATAAAATTTTGAGAAAATACTAGGTTATCATTGTTAAACTTCAGGATTTTGGAGTACCCTAGAGTTTTTAATGGTGCTTAATCCATTTTGGCGATGAAAAAAATGATTTAGTTAGTAAACAAAGTTGCCCACCTTGTTATACAAGGCCTTTGAAATGGATTCGTTTAAGGAGGTGGAGGAATTGCTCGTAGGACTAAAAGTGGGCTGAATTTGGGCAAAATAAATTGAAAAAATCTTGTAGATGTACTATTTGAATCATGTTTTTCATGGCTGAAATAGATTCAGCACCATCAAAAACCTATAAAACACCTAAAATTATGAAATTTGACAACTTTTATTTAAATTTACAAAAATCCCTACATGATTTTATAAAATATAACTAAAATTCCTATACTTTCATGGCCCAAAAAAACATAATAATTAGACTACGGACTTTAAAATTACCACACCCCTCCAAATCCTCGGTAGACAACGCCTTTGAAATTACAACAAGCCCCTCCCATATTTGCGTCCTTATCGAATAAATTTAAACTCCTCTGGGCCCTTCCAGATTTGTATCCTCGGTACATAACCTCGAAGAGGGTGACAGAAATATCAGCGAGCCCTTCCAGATTTGTCTCCTCGATGCATAACCTCGAAAAAGGTCACAGAAATATCAACGGGACGGTCTAACAACTTGTGATGTATTTTTGATGATATGACATCCGTATGACTGGACACTCGGCTTTCCGTAAACTTTTTTAATTTTAAGGAGATGACATACAGTGAGGATTCGAAAGCTATACGGTGAGGTTTCCTTACAGTCTTATTTGAGCGTGTCAGATAGATATCCATTATTTCATGTATGGTTCGTTGAGCAGATTTCTGGGAAGTCAATACAGGATAATTTTTGTGAATGTCTGCACCCTGGAAAATCCCTGCAACGCTTTCGTTGTGCAGAAACTAGTTATCAAACTTGCGATTCCAATAAATTTTTGTCGAATTTTGACCAGAAAAACCTGCCGGAAAGGCTTTCAAAAAGTCGCGTTATAGACAACTGCTTTATTTAATGGCTAAAACAACGGTTACCACAATTAAGTACAGTGGGGCTGCACAATTAAGTACAGTGGGGCTGCAACGTTTGATGTCCGTTTGTTTGTTTCAGCGAAAATGTAGATTTTGATTTTACCCATATCGAACTGCATAGCATTTAAAGCACGTCCGAAAAAAAATCAATTTTGAAGCATCGGTGGTTCCTGCCTCTCGATATTCTTCTGAGTAATTACTGGACTGTAAAGGAATGTAAAATGCATTAAGCAAAATGAAACTTTGTACTTCAATAAATATACGATGCCCTCTTTATTCTTTATACAACTTTTAAAGCTCAAATGTACTATTTAAATATTATGAGCAATTTAACTGATTTAATAAGTCATTGAAATTCTGACAAGCCACTGGGTCCAGCTGTGACCATCCAACTGAAATGGCGTAGGCATCTTGAATTATTGTCCGCTTTGTTTTATTTCCCATCCTACCCATGTGAACAATGCTTGCAAATAATTTAATGGAGTGAATGGAAATATGAAACTGTGGGCTGACACACATAACCAGGTCACTGCACGTACATCTGTGCATTAACAGAATCCTGTTATGTTTAGCTCAATCAGGGGTTAAATTTGACGGGTGACCCTACCCTTCAAGGAATTTTTTTATGACGTTTTTATTTTTAAACTGCCCATCATATGACTTTAAAAATTTATTTGTACAAGTTTCATCTAATTTCAAATTGTACTCATAATTGTTCAAATTTTTCATTTTTTGTTGTACAATTCGGCTCAAGTCTCATTGCTACACTTTGTTTTGAGACCCGCTGATCAAATTTTTCTGCAAATTTTCCAGATTGTTCAAATGTTCTGAGTTTTTTTTGTTTAAAATGGAAATACTGATAAAATAGATGGGAAATATATATAGAAACAACGAAAAATAATATTATGAAATGAAAAAATATATATTCATAATTATATTTATGCATACACTACTAGCCAAAATTCAATTCAAGAAAATAGTAATGCACGTTAATAGAAACAAGGTAATTTACAGTACCATTTTGGTCCGAACTAGGTTCTGGGCAGACGTTCACAGCAGTAATTGGAACCACATTCATCACCGGAAAGGGAAATGTGCATCCATCCCGCTCAATTTCGGGCTTTTTCAGCTCACCGCTTGTCTGGCAATCGTCAAGCCCCTTACTACTCTCATCGATCTCTTCAACAATGGGAGTACCGAAACAACCACCATAATTATATTTTTCCAAATCTTCAGTGACCTCAATTTTCGGCAAAACACTGGTGGCCGGAGGCAGGACGAAAGGTGGTGGCTCGCAGGCAACTCTCTTCCCTCTCCCTTCAATCTCATTTTCGCAGGTAATTCTCTTCCCTCTCCCTTCAATCTCAATCTCGTTTTCGCAGGCAATTCGCTTCCCTCTCCCTTCAATCTCATTTTCGTTTTGAAGCCGTGAACTAACTCGTTGGCCGCTGGCAGAGGCAGAGGCAGACACAGAGGAAGCGAAAGAGCCAATTCTGTGCCTGGAACTTCTACGGGGAGGGGAAGAGGGAGCCTCTGCTGCTTCCTCCTCAATGGACACACCATTTCCACCATGGAAACCCTCCTCTACGTCTACGATTTCCTCATTTTTGGGTTTATTAACCAAAGCACTGCGAGCTCGAGTCAAGGGAGGCACAAATTCATATTCACATTCATGCTCACTCTCAGTATCACCGTAATCATCATCAAATTCTTCAACTGTCCGTTTACCCCGCCTCTTTCCTTCTTTTCTCTTGTGCTGAAACAAAAAGCCCAATTACTTACATGCAAGTAAAGAAACTATCTATATATACATAAAGACAGCACATACTTCTACCTCCAGCTCTTCTTCCCGCGACTCGAACTGTTCTTCCCGCGATTCGAACACAGCATCTGCCAAAACTCTGTAGCTTTCGGCCTCTATGAGAGGCCACTCATTGTCATATACCTGTACCAGAACGCCCAAAATAAAAAAAAAAAAATCAAAATGCAATAACTATCATACATGGAATTATACAGCTGAAAATGCAAGTATACCTTCAGCAAATGCTTCAGGACTGGAGATACATCATTACTCGTAGGCCTAGAGGCTTCATGGCCTTCAGAGCTCTCACGAATTTCTCGTTCCCCATTTTTTCCCAGCTCAAATATGTTAGCTTTCTCAACCTCTATGCAGACACGGGTAAAATTCAAAGCGAAAAACAGACATACACGTGCCGTGCTCTCTAGCTGGGAGGTATGACATAGGTTAAATATATATATAGGAGAAATTTATAAAAGAAAAAATTTTAAACTTTTAAGTTTTAAACCTGCCCGTCAATATGACGTTTTTGGAAATTAATGACAAGTTGCCCCTGACGTGGAAATTTAAAACTCAAACGTATTTTACGGGTAAAAAGGAGAAATACGAGCATACAGGCGTCAAATTTAACCCTTGAGCTCAATCTATATAAAATTAAATTAAAGGAAATTGCAAAGAGCATGATGTGATGTTCCACTTTTGTCATTATTCGTCGTATCAACTTTTGAAGTTGAGTGTACTAACCTAATTGTTATGAGCGTCCAACTAATAGTCTAAACGTGTTGAACTATTGTTCCTCTTTCATTTATTTTGCATCTAGCCATGTATACAAGGCTTCCAGAGGGATTTAACAAACCACATTTTTGTAAATTTCCACCGTACATTTTTATCGAAACAGGAAATTGAATAAATGAATTGGTTGGCTAATACACCTAAACGGGCAATTCCTATTTCTTACCTTATAGGAATTTTAATGCGGCCTGACATGGGGCCGGTATAAGGCGATACAACACGCCGCTAGGTGATGAGAGAGAAAATAAAAATAGCGGTGTGTTGTATCGCCTTATACCGGCCCCATGTCAGGCTGCATTAAAATTCCTATAGAGTAAGAAATAGGAATTGCCCACCTAAACGGGTACACACGTACACACTTGTACGTGCATATATATGTATATATATATAATACTGTCTATGGAATCCTGTCAACCATTCATATATATATATATGGGGTACACTTATGGAACCAAATAGATAGCTCTCCATTCTATAATGTGTTGGAGACGTTATTTTATACACATATTTACAGTATTCTCCCAAACCTATGAGATTCTTTTACCAAACAAATTCGTAGTGACTGACCATGAGTACCCAAACTCCACCCCCGCGATTAGCTTTTAGATCATTGTTCCTTGTAAAACATAATCCCATTTAATTTTTTCCACGGAATGATGCTATCCAATAAAGTGTCTATATTGTCCATATAGAGAAGTTATGTTCTGTGAAAGAGCCGAAAGCATTGATATTTCACTCTTAATAAAACGAAGAATTTAAAATTATGAGTTTGAAAATTTTAAATAATAAATATAAAAATAAGTTAAAAATTTATGTTAATAATTTTGATGGAGTTGGAAAGTGTTAAGGAAGCACGAAAGAGGATTTTGTATCTCTCAATTATACGTGGAATTAAATTGAGGACGTGGAGGCTAGTCGATATTATACATTCACAAATGCTCATGAGTAATGATGTAGAGTATTAATTCATAAATATTCTATACCACCACTTTTTTTTAGAATTTTTGGAGGTAAGTTATAATTATCTGATGTATTGGTTGTATTAAGTATTTGTTTGTGGGAAATTTCTCTCTCCAAAGTCTGCACTCGTGGCATGACAATTAAGGAAGGTTTAGGCTCTCATTGTTTAGCCTTCCATGACAATTAAGGAAGGTTCAGGCTCTCATGATCTAACCTTCCATCACTGAGCCCCTATTGTTGGTTGAACTCTTCACAATCTTCAATAATCCATGTGGGTGCATGCAATAGGTTCGTGCCATTCATGGAGGGATGGTCATTAGTAGGGTTCTTTTGCAGTGTTCAAGAACTCGCCCTACAAGTTTGATAATATTACTTTTGACTTTTGATTCTTTGAGGTGGTGTTGTACTTGTAGTATTGTGATTCTGGTTTCCTAGGATCATTAATTTGGTTATGCAAGTGAAGGTGAAGTGTGGTGTACTGTGGAGAGGTATCTGGACTTTTCTCCATCCTAGGGAAGATACTTGGATAGTCTCTCCTACTTCCGTTACTCATTTGTGGATCCTTTGGCATTTTCCATGCTTACCACTCGTGCCCATGAACCTATCCACTAGTCTTCACCTTGGTCTGCCATTGGCATCCAATCCCTCGACCTTGTCCTCTCTCATGAGAATTTTCTCAGTGGGTTCATAGTTTCTTTAATATCATGCCTCAACAACAAATGTGGTTGAGATGTGGCCCTCGTGGCTAAGGATCCTCTAATAGGCCTAGTTGCAAGCCCCGTGTCTTGCTTACTTCTACCATACAAGCATGACAACTCCCCCAAAAATTCAGCTTGAAATCTAATTTCTCAAAGCATGGGGAGTTCAAGATAGGAATGTTGAGTTTGACTATGATATTTGGGATAACGTTATTGATGGGGTTTCGGACCCTTGTCACACTAGGGGTTCCAAGAATCAATACCTCAACTTTGTCACTCTATATTGGTAGATAAAAACAATATTGCATTGAGTCGTCCAGGAGAAGCAATAAGAACACAGTGAGACAATTATCCATCTCAACAATATCTATCCAGTCCAAAATCATTTGTGCACCCATTCGGTCATCCTAGATGCTTCGTTGTTGCATATAGAGACACATCTTTGATGTGGGACAAAAACATCACTAGGACCAAGCACATAGGATCTCACCCATTCAACTTCTTCCGAGGAATAACGAAAATGGATGCTCATTATATTTTTATGCTTATGTTTTTTGAATCTCACACATCTATGATGCAGGAAATAGACATCACTAGGACCAAGCAGATAGGATCTCACCCAATCAACTTCTTCTGAGGAAGAATGACAATGGATGTTCATTATAATTGTATGCTTATGTTTTTTTGAATCTCAATTTACAGTTTGTATGTTACACAATTTTAGCTCATTTTTTGTAACCAACTATTATTTCTTAACTTATATTTTGGCATAGCCAACCATATGTCAAGGCTTAAATATAGTTACATGGTAGCTATGTATTTGGTAATTCTGATATAAAAGCAACTTTGAAATATATAACTAAACTTTAAAATTGCTATTTATATATAACCAAATACTTACATTTTATTTTCCTTGATGATATGCTCTTATATCACCAAAAACTCATAGCATGTTAAAAACTCATATTAAAGGAAAGAAATAAAACCAATTCTAAGTTTATGGGATACTACATGCTCTTCTCACTATTAAATAAATTTACAAGAAATTAATTTTTTTTCTGGAGTTCTTTAACTCTAAGAATTTCTAAAGATATATAGGACTAATTAATTTCACAAATGCTCAAGACTAATATCTTTTATAAATAACTCACAACTAAAAACTTGATTAACTTATACACAAGAGTGACCATACATTAACAAAAAAATATAGTTTGATAATTAGTTCTAGTAAAATTAAGAAAATTAAGTAGGTGACCAACCCTAATTTAGAAGAAACCATTTATCTCTTTATTTTTACCAATATAAAGAAGAAAATAAACATTTGTAAAGAATGAATAGATTCTCATAAGCTTCTTAGTAAAATTTGGTGTGACATAATTCCCAAAATACCATGGGATGAATGTTTATCACCTTTGAACACTTAAAAGGTTTAATACTAAAAGCATTTTCTTTTAGAATCTTTAACATTTATTATCCATATTAAAATCCAAAATTTAGACCATTGTCTTGCTTGTCTCGGTGTCTGTAGAGTATGGTATATGGTTGTCTCGCATGGGTGCTTGCATGGCCTAGGTGGTAAAGGGTTTTGGATGTGGAAGTCCCCCATACGCGGGCATGAAAGTTGAAAGGGGATTGGGTCTATGAAGAATTGGGTTTGGTTCCAGGGTATTTCGGCTTAGGGAGAGCTTGCAGTCGAGCCAGGGGTTCAGGTAACTCCAACTATACCCTCTGGTGGCAGAGGGGTGAAGGTGGAAGAACCCTGATGGCCAGTTTCTGGGTCAGTCTAGTCCTGTGGAATAGAATCTCCCAGGTTGGGAATTTCTGTTTAGATAGAGGTCAATTCTAGTTTTAGATTTGGGTATGGATTGATGTCATTTACTATGAAACGGTATTTGTGCATGGGCGTTTGATTTATATAGCCTGGGCATTCTATATGGAGTCGTGTCAGAAGGGGTTTGGTGGACTAAGGGCTCATTGTAGTTGTTGGCTCGATCTCCCTTTTAATTCCTAGTATAATGTTTGGTTGGTGAAGTTAATAAACTATGGAAAGTGTCGTATAATGTTGAGGTCCTGAAAATAGTTGCCATGGCCAACCCATTCAAGCTCTGCAATGGGCAGAGGAAGACGATTGAAAACAGTGGCACCCTTATCCTATGTTGGAAACAAGTTAGTAGCAAAATGTGGTGCGAGTTCCTTACTTGGTTGGTTTCATTTGAATTTGATTTAGCATGTTTGCAATGTGGGCGAGACCCTTGGCAGCATCGAGCACCAAAACTGCGACCCTGTTCTGGTGGGTAATCGGAGTTGGGAAAAGAAAAGTCTTTATTGGGCGATAGAAACAACATGCCCCGAGAAACTGGTACAAGGAAAAATGGCAATGAAGGCTGAGGCCAGCGAAAACAGAGGAAGGTCACTTCATCGTTGAAAATCCAACCCATCTCTTCTAGTGGGGCAGTCGAGGTGGGTCGTGGGCGCAAGTCAACCTCTCTCATAATTCAAGAAGTGACTCAAGCTTACCATGCCAGTAGCTCCAACCCGGTCAGGCAATTGATTGAGGAGTGGGAGGCTAAAATTCAATAAATCGAGGAGGGCTTTTAATTGGATTTGGATGGGTGGCAAGCAGTGATCTCAGACCCAGGCCACACTCATGGAAGAGTAACCCAATACAAGAAGAAAATCCATTTGTTCCGGATGATGAAGAACATTCTATTGAAATCTCTAGATCAGTTTCCTTCTAACATGCATGTATCCTCATGGTGTTAGTCGGATTATACTAAAGAATCTCAAAAAAATCAGTTTCAATTACAGCAACAGAGTGGTCAGCTAAACTAAATTGAGTAGCATATCCCTTGCATAACCCACACGGAGCTGTCAGGTTCCACTCTGAAGGACCATGCTCCGGTGGATTCAGCTAATGATGAGTAGCGATAACGGATCCTTGTCTTTTTCATTTTCAATGTTCTAGGCCCAAAGTTTTAGGCTTATTAATAGTTATGTTTATAGTTATCTAAAAAATAGGAAGTACAAAGACTCTCAGGTTTACATAGCATGGCTGGTTAGACTTATCATTTTTTTGCTTATGGATGGCATATTTTGTGGTTAGGTGGCCAACAGATCTAGTTTCCCTCTGGGTAGGTTGAGGCCACCTAACTCTCAGACATATGGATGTAACATGCTTTATTTTTAAAAATTAATGGAAAGGTACCACCAAGCTTACAAAAAAAAAATATGGCCATATTACAATATTCATTTATTAATAAAGTCAAGGATTAATATTATAAATTTTTGGGATCAATGATATTATAAACCTAAGGGATTACCATAATATAAACATAATGGATTATAATATTATAAACCAAAGGGATTATATTATAATATCAAACCCAAAAGATTAATATTATAAACACAATGGAATAATATTAAACCAAAGGAAACCCCAAAGGGATAACTCAATTGGTCAAATTCTCGTTTCTAAGTACCTTTCCAATTAGGAGGTCATGGGGTCAAATCTCCTTGACATCCTTGGGGTTAGGCCCAACCAGATAAGCATGCAGGTAGATCCCTTCGAGTGGACTTTCCCGTATTATTACCCGTGGATGGAGCGGCTACTGAGTGACTGTGTACCATTGTTGAAAAACCAAAAATCAAGCCCAACGGATTAATATTATAAATCAAAGGGAATAATATTAAAACCAAGGGAATAATATTAAACTTGAGTGATTATATTATTATTATATTTGGATTATCTTATTAATATTGTTATCCCTAGGGTCACACATTCTCAACCATAATTCAATAAACCCAAGGTATCATTAACCCAAGGGAATAATAATAAACCGAAGGGATTAATAAGCCCAAGGCATTAATATTATAAACCCTTATTATTAATATTATAAACCAAAGGGATTAATAATGCCAAGGGATTATTAATAATATAAACTCAAGGGATTATTAATATTATAAAACTAAGGGATTAATATTATAAAAAATATTAAACCTCACATCTATATCATTAATCCTATGGTTTATAACCTTTTGACGATGCTGAATTCCGCCAATATTGTAAGGGGATCTCTCTGATGTGGAGTCCTGACTAGAACTCAAACCTTTTGGTGTAGGAGTCTCATTCGTTCATACGGCCTTGCCACCATTGAAATGGTTTTCCAAGAAGTGCCTTGGTTACAATATTACATAGGAGAATGAAATGCCTCTTTGGAGCGAAAAGAATGTAAGATTTGTGAGATGCTCGATGTAAGGTGTATGAGTGAAACTTCCACAGATGGTGAGGGAAATGAGCCATCGGTTAGAAAAGTAATAGTGGTATCCTAAAGGGGGACTCGAGGATAAAAGAGAGACTTGCTGAGTACCTACAAATTATTCCATGTGATAGAAAACAATCATTAAAGCGTAACAAAATTCATTCAGTAACAACCGTAACTAAGCAAGAAAATAGTTCATTAACCTAGCATGTAAATTAAACAACATATACCATACACATAACCAGAATAGTCCAACTATATACACGCTAAATATATGAAGGAATGTCGTCGCATTGAAATTCTGATAATAAGTGAGAGATCCCAAGTGCACTATTACATGAGTGAATCACTCTATCCAATAGTGGAATGCGAAGCCACAACTTTCTTCTCCAAAGAATAACATATATCCTATGTGGTACAAGAGAAGCCAAGGCTAAGCCTCCCCAAAAATTGTTTTCTAGAGTTATGAAGAGTTACTTATAACAAATACAATGACTCTTGAGCTTCTCATGACTCTCTGACTTCTATGGCTATTCATATTCTAATATGAATCATTACATTCCAATGTGTGGCCATTCATATTCCACTTATGTCCCTTGGACTTAATTACATAACATTTAATACATAAGACAATTTACACATGAGATAATGGCCTAAGCAGACAAAACTACTAAAAGACAAAACTCATCAAATGTATAGATCATGTGCTTCTTCATGGATTTCGTTTTTGATATATACATGCCATGCTTGGAACTCCTTTGCAATGGCTTCGATCCAGTCTAGAAAGTCTCATTTTTAGCGCGCCCTTACCTCCAATGCATTTGATAGTATGTTCTTAGAGCTTGACTAGACATTATTCCATAGCCATGAAATATTCATGTGCATTTTGACTAGTGAAAAGGCATATTGTTGAATACCATATTTGGTCACTCCTAAGCCTTCCTTTCTTTTACCTACTTAATTTGTTTAATGTAATCTTTGATCTCATGAAATACGACCTCCCTACCTCTGATTGCTTCAAAAGATACGATGGCAAGAATCTTGTGCTTCTGTGTAAGAGACTCAAATCCATCATGTAGACTGTTATATGTAGTCATAGTGTTAACCGATTGTGCTCCCAAATGTGAGTAATTATATAGGTGGAGTCTCAATTTCACTCAATCTATTTTTTCTAGCAACTTATCCTTCTTTTCCAAATGCTTCAGGGCATTTGGATATTTGGCAGTCCACTCCTGCATCTAGTCAACTGCTCTGGTTGCTATCTTCAGGAGTTTCACCACTTCTTGTGCATTCTTCTAAATGCAAATGAGAGGAGCCATGACTTGTTGTATAAGTATCATCTCATCGTATAGTCGTTCCATGGTATCCTCCATTGGTCCCAATTCATCTAGCATGGTTGACTGTTATTCTACGCTATTGGAGTTATGTGATAACAACCGTTGGTTCTCCGTCACAAGATGCTCCACCTATTGCTTCATTGAAACAAGTTCCATTCTCATCCTACATTCTCATTTAGCAAATAATCTGAGTTATCTTGCTCCATTATATTGAATGAAACATTCACTGCCATAACTACCCTCAGATTTCTTCTAGTGTTGGAGGTGATCACCTTTTTTGTTGCTACTGAGACTAGGTTCTAAGGATAATTAGGAAAGTACCTATGCCTTTGTTGCACATTCCTCTTCTTTAGTTGATCAAATCTTACACCGCAAACATCTATTCGAATGGAATTTATCCTCCTGTTAGTGGTTGTTCACCTAGAGTATTGGGCTCATCATCCATGGGTTGGATGGTGTCTTCTTCCTCACACTCCTCCTCCTCTGATTCATGAGTCAATTGTTCTTCTTCAAGCCTCTATGTCGCTTCCTCCTCCTAAGACTACCTCTATTGTTCTTCCTCTATATGTATCCTTTCTTCTTCTTCTACCAATTCCTTCTCTGAAAACTCATCCTACTTCTTGCTCTCCTCTTCTTCTCCTTGTCCTTCTTCTCCTTCTCTCCTCTCTAGTTTTTTTTGTGCAACTCCTATATTTCAAGGATCAAATTCCCATTTTTTGCTTCATTCACTTAATGAGCACCTGATCCTTTGCATGGGAGAAAACCTCTTTACTTGACGTGTTGTTTCCTCCTCCTTTGGTTCCTGCTCCTACAAGTCCTAAGCTAGTGCGTCATGAGGTCAATATGTGTTCACGGTGGATGTGTCTTCATTCTAGCATTCTATCGGTTCGTTATCTCTTCATCCTCTGGTTTGCATATTGATGAATACCTTGTATTATGCCTGATCCTTTAACAACGCTGCCTAACAATTCACCTATGGTCATATGCATCGAAATCCTTGGTGGCATAGTATAGGCGGATAACCTCCTCATTTTCGGCTACCAACATCCTATGACTGTTTAATTAATATAATCCAATCCTTAATGGAAATATGGGCTAAGGGGATTTCTTTCTCTTGTGAAGGGTTCTTGACAGTCACTTGTCCAGCTGATTTTCCACCTCCTCCATGACCACCTTGTTTGTCACATATTGCGGCATAAGATGAGGGAACGTTTGACATCCAAAGCATTTGTAGTAAGTTCGCTTAGGAGCTACAAACGAGTATGAAATATCTTGAAGAAACTCCTTCACTTGATTTTCCATGCATGGCAGATTAGTCTTGAATATCAGGGAAAATATGGCTACAAAGAAGTGACTGACCAATCTATCGTACGCACCTCTGAAGCTTCTTTTTGATAACACCCTATAATGGACATAAACTAGGAAATTTTTGTTAGGAGTCCAATTCCAATACAACTTTGGGAATGCATATCATGCACAGATATTATCCAAGAGATATAAAAAGATGTAAAATTGAGTAGCTTTATTTTCTTCCAAAGATTCTTTGACTTGCCCCATCTATCGTTGCAATTCAAAAGGTAATATATCCATCCAATTAAAATCTCTTCCATGGTTCCTCACCATATTGAGAATATATATCTAGTTCTCTTGGAACACCTCAACTTTGTTGTTTGACAATACATGGCTATCAAACACTGATATACGTCTCTTAAGATCTTTGTCAGATAAACTATTGTTGGGCGATGGTGAAACTTGGCAGGTTCTCGACACCATTGCTTGATAACATCGGTCGCGTTGAGGATAGCGTGTCTTATGTAAAATTCATCATTTTCATATTCATTAGGATTGAGCATCTTATAATACGTCTGCATATCCTCACCATAATAGGGGGTGAGGTGTTTGCCACTTTCCCTGTGTAGCACTGTAGGTTTTAACCCTATACAAAAATTATCTGCATACAAATTCTAAAAAAACAAAATAAGCAATGACGATAGCATAAAACATAAAATAGATATACACAAAGATTTTCCCCTAGATCCCAAAACCGAGACTACGAGATTGATTTTTCATTATATTCCTTCGAATGTTACAATACATATATATACATGCCGAAGCATTCTAAACCAAAATTTATTAACCCTATATCAAAGCATAACCATAGTTTCATTGACCGGATCAACAAAATACCGTGGGCAGAAAACTGTCATGCCCAAAACCAAGTGCAAAATCCATGCACAAAACCATAGGTAGATTCACCCACCTAATATAGCATCTAAAACAAATTTTCTAGGGCATTGAATCAAACCCTGTGCAAGGGTCTACCATTCCCTATAAAACCCCCTGATAGGGGGTGCTGTCACCCTCGTGTAACCCCCCCTCGCCCCACCCACTTCTCCCAACACAATGAAGGGGAACCTTTTGCCCCCTGGCTTCGCGCATGGGGCTAGTCGTGGAATGAATATAACACACACCCAACATTCTCCAACTTATTGTTTTATTTTCCACACAATGGGTCACAGGAGAGCTTAATAATTGGTCCAACCTTGCAATTCACATTGTTTCTCTACACCAAGTGAACTTCTCAGTGCTCACAAAACTTTTCTATGCATCTTTAGTATTCTTCAAAGCCACAGACATTGACTACCCCTCTAAATAGGTTAAAAAAATACCCACTTGTAGATCTTCTCTAGTCTAGATCTCCAACCCATTATGCATCAAGAAATCCACGGATGTCCAAAAATCTATCCAATCCTAGTCTTCCTTGGTAGCACAAACCATAAACACTAGTACCATGCAAATACCTGAAAACCCGCTTCATTGTTGTCCAATGCTACTTCCCTGGCTTTGACATAAACCTGCTCAATACTCCTACGACATGTGCAATGTATGGTCCTGTAAAAACCATTTCATACATGAGGCTACTGATTGCAATTATGGAACACAAGACGCGTCCCCTACATCTTCTTGTGCCTTGGGACACTATTCAATAGATAGCTTTACACCTATAGGAATAGGAACCTTCACTGGTATGCTATCCTACATATTAAAACTCTGTAGCATTGTCCCGACATTCTTCCTGTGGTTTAACCAGAGCTTCCTCTTTGGCCGATCTCGTTTAATTTCTATGCCCAAATATAGTTTGTAGCACCAAGATTTTTCATGTCGAATTTGGAAGACAATTGGGTCTTCAATTCTTGGATAATCTCTTTATCATTTCCAATCAGCAACATATCATCCGCATACAAGACCAAATAAATAACATGGTCACCAATTAACTTAATATACACACATTGATCTACTTTTATTTTGGTGAAACCAAGTCCCCTTATATATGTATCAAAATTCCAATACCACATCCTTGGTAACTGTTTTAACCCATAAAAAGACTTTTTTAACCCGCATACCAGTTCTTTCTAACCCTTCACCGCAAATCCTTAAGGTTTCTTCATTTAGATCTCTTCTTCTATATCCCCATGAAGAAATGTTGTCTTCACATCCATCTGTTCCACCTCAAAATCAAATGAAATGGCAACAGATAAAATTAATCTAATAGAATCTACCTTGGAATCGATTTCGGGCACATGTGAATAACCTTTTGCTACCAACCGAGATTTTTATTTCTCCACCTTGCCTTCTGCATTTATCTTCTTCTTAAACACCCATTTACTGCCAATGGGTTTCCTTCCAGCCGACAACTCCACTAGATCCCAAGCTTCATTTTTGTGCAAAGATGCCATTTCATCAACCATGGCCTCTTTCTAGAGTTTTCCATCCTTTGATTCTACTGCCTCCCTGACAGTTCCGGGATCATCATCAGTAATAGATAAAGCAAAAATTGAATAGAAAGTAGATGGACTATATTCTTTTTGTTGTCTTCTTTCTCAAACTGATCTTCTCACAGCTGGAGTTTATGGCTCTTCATCTTCTAATTCATGTTTTTCTATAGGGTCTAATTCTTCCTCCTTTAGCTCAAACTATACATTCTCATTCTCCTTTGGTAGGAATTCATGTTTAATAACATATTCCACCTCTCTAAACACCGCATCTCCTATGTACACAACCTTCCTTGTTTCAGGGTTCCAAATCTTATAACCTTTTAAACCATTCTTATACCCAATAAAGGTGCACCTTTAAGATTTGCTATCCAAATTGATTCTTTTCTACTTTGGAACATGTACATATGCATCACAACCAAATACCCTCAGATGTGAAAGAGAGGGTTTTTTACCAATCCATACCTCATATGGAGACTTATCCTCCAACGTTGATGAAGGTGAGTTATTAACAAGGTAACATGCAGTCTCCACCGCCTCTGGCTAGAATTCTTGTCCTAACACAACACCATTGAGCATGCTTCTTGCTTTTTCCATCAACGTCATGTTCATTTTTTTGCAACTCTATTTTGCTGAGATGTGTATGGATTAGTCTTATACCATGCTATACCACACTTTTTACAGAACTCTTCAGACGCCTTCTTGCAGAACTCCACCATTATCTGTCCTCAGCACCTTTATCTTCTTTTTTGCATAGTTTTCCACCAGAGCCTTAAATTCTTTAAACTTGTCAAAGACTTTAGATTTCTTCATAAGCAAATATATCCATGTATTCCTTGAGAATTTATCTATAAATGATACATAGTACACATACTTACCTAGTGATGGAACCGACACGGGTCCAAACACATCACTATGCACAAGTTCTAATATTTGTTTTGCCCTCTTAACATTAGAGGGGAATCTCACTCAATTCTTCTTCCCATATACACAATGCTCACAAGACTCAAAATCCAGAGAGAAATTAGACATAAGTTATACCATACCATTACAATGAAGTATTTAAAGGCCCTTCTCTGTAATATGTCCAAGCCTTTGATGCCATAGCATGGTCTTTTCTCTAGACGCTGCCATATTTTCTGCTCCAATTTCATGAACCACAAAACTATTGCACCCATCAATAACAGTGCTACCCAGAAGCTTGTACAAAGTTCCAATCCCAACTCCCCACATCAATACCAGTGCTCCCGAAACCATCTTATAGGTATCTTTATCGAATATTGTTTTCACACCTGCATCATCCATCTTTCTTACAAAAATCAAATTTATGGCCAACGCAAGAATATGCAGAACATCCGAAAGTATTCTAATCCTTCCACCTTGCATCTTCAACTTGACTTTTCCACATCTGATGATTATAGCTTTCCTATCATCCCCTAAGAAGACATCACAACCATCATGTTTCTCATACACGCAGAACCACTCCTTGTGGGGTGTCAAGTGAAAGGATGTGCCTGAGACAATCATCGATGCCTCATGATCTACATGTGCACTTGAAGAAGAAGCCAAGTACACATCCCCACCTTCGTGTGAGGTGGTTTTCACTTCTATAGAAGGAGCATCATCAGATTCCTTTCCTTTCTCAAAAGCTTTAGATCTACCATCCTTTTTGATGTGCCCCCCCTTTCCGCATTTCCAGCACACCATTATAGGTTTTCCTCGAGATTTAGATCTCCCTCTACATTTAGATCTCCCACTCGAGGACTTATTTTTATTTATGTTCCAGGACCGAACTCATACAGACAAGGCATGTCCATTTTGGCCCTCCATATTTTTCCATCTCATCTCCTCTGATAGACTTAAGGATGGGACAATTTCATCAAACTTCAAGGTAGCTGTATTGCTACCTATTGTAACAACTAGATTATCCCATGAATCTGGTAGAGAACACAACAAACTGATGCATTTATGTTCATCTGAAATCTTAATATCAACAGATAACAATTGGCTTACCACAATATTAAAGGCATTCAGATGCTTTATCACCAAGTCTTCATCCTTCATCCTCGGGTTATACAACTTTTTACGTACAAAGTCCCTAATCCATTCGTCATAGCTTCCCCTGATACATTCAATAATACTCAATCTAAGATGCACAAATGTATTGTGCTCTTTGCTTTCCGATGACAACTTCCCTCATTCTTCATATCACATTGTTGTTGGTTTAGTACTTGGATCTACCGCGATCCACTGATCTTGATCCACTAATAGATCCTCCATGTTGAGTTTCCACAACTCAAAACTTTAACCATTAAATTTCGAGCAATCTCTATCTTTCCACTGCTCATCATCTTCTTTACTACAAGAATTGATCCTGGAGATCTCCCATTGAACAGGGTTTATCGCAAGCCCCAGAAAAATCCCTCAATAGCAAAGTCTTCTCCTTGAAGCTGAAATAACTCTGATATGAAATTTAGGTTTTAACCCTGTACATAAATTACCTGCATACGAATTGTAAAAATAGAAAATAAAAAATAACGAGAGCATAGAACATAAAATATATATACACAGAGAATTCCCCTAGATCACAAAACCGGGACCACTAGATTGATTTTTCATTATATTCCTTTAAATGTTACAATATATATATATATATATATATGTAAGCATCCATAAATCCCAATTCGTTAACCCTAGATTAGAACAAAACTGTATTTCCCTTAACCAGATCTACAAAATACCATGGGCAAAAAACCATCATGTCCAAAAACATGTGTGAAATCCATGCACAAAACCATAGGTAGGTCAACCCACCTAATATATGTTCATGGAAAGAATATAACACAAACCCAACAAGCACAAGGTGTGAGTCATCCACATGTGTAGTTATCCATTCAATAAATTCAACGCATGTCATAACTGGGTATCTGCATACAATCCTATGTATCCTGGACTTGTTAATGTTTATATATGTATGCAAATCTTCTAAGTCTTCAGGAAATGTCTCCTGCATGAACATGTTGTAAATATTGCTCTGGGTAACCTCTGTTGTTTTGTCAATAAAACGTTGAATGTCTGCATATATAGGAATATTGGACTTTGTAACTTCAAGTGGCTCATTAGCGCTTGCTCCTAAGAGTTCTTTAGAGGCTACTTTGCATGGTGACATGTCTCCAACAAATGACAACACACTTGTGGCACATACACCTATTTGTGGAAGCACACTCATAGCAACAAGATAAGCTTAAAACAACTAACTATGCAAAAATATTTGTAAATCACATTCAAAGAGTCACCATGAATGATATAGCATAAAAAACTATGAATGACAACAAAAAATAACTTGCATGCAAGCAAAAATACACATGCAAACTAGGAGGGAGCATTCTTGAGGCACAAAGAGACATGCATGGTCATTTGGGGTTTCCTAGTGCGCTCAAGAAGGAGGAAAAAATTAGCAAGGGTGCATTGTAGCACCCTAAAGGGTCAAAGGAATGATAAAATATGGCTCCAGGTCTTGAAAATGTGCCTATGAAATTAAGACAAAGGAGGGCACATTATCGCATGTTCAAGGGCTAAATGATGAGGCTTCATGCCTTTGTGATGTGCCCATATGCCCTAAGGTAAATAGGGTGCACTACAACACTCCAAAGGGCTGAAGGGAAAATATTAGGGCCTTACTGATGTGCGCATGTGCTGAGGAAGAAAACAAGGTTGAACAGGGTGCATTTTTCACGACTGGAGGAGCTTCAAACCCAGGGAGCGCACTTGGCCTGAAAAGAGCCCATAAAAAAGTACCAAAAGACAAATTTGATGCTAATATAGGAGAGGACTAATTTGCAAGGATATATAAATTTTTTTAGATGCATGGTCCAAGATGAATAGTTTTATGAATGTGAAAGGTTTCTTGCATGCAATAGTAAATGAACACTTGCAAGATGAGGATCCAGCTAAAATGCTAGAAAACACACTACAAAACAAGAAATTGACAGCAAACAAAGCAACATTTGACAATGAAATCATAAAAGTAGTAAATATTTGAGCATGCAAACTTACTTGCTGCACTAGTTGATGAAGGGTTTGATGATTTTCTAGTTGCGTACTCAGATAAAATAACAATGAAGGAATGGTCAGTTGAGTTTATTAAAGAGATCAACATGCAAAACTAACTCATGCATGAGTGCCACTTGTCGTTTAATGAAAATATCAGTGAAGAAGAAGTTAAGGCAGTTCCTATTTTCTAGGAGTGCGCCCTCATCCAATAAGTTAGATCATGCATAAAACTAGATAAGGCACAATCCTTTGTCATGAAGGAGTGCGCTCAGGTAGGGCGCGTGTGCTCAGCTTGAAGGAGTGTGCCCAAGTTGGCCACATTCATTTGGTTCGAAGAAGTGCGCTTTCTTTAAATGCAAGCCTTCATCAACTCAAAGTGCGCTTTTATCTTTTGTGAGTGATTTTATTGCCTTTTGTTTGCTTTTCCCACTTTTGTATGATTTTTGAGTGCGCGCATGGTTGGAAGACAAGTTCCTAATTCAAGAAATACTGTGACTTCACCTAACTATAAACTTACTAACTCAAACGCCTCTAATGGTTAAGTGATGATGCTTGAGACACATTTACTTATGAGGATGCAACACTAGAAAAAATACTCAAAAAAAAAAAACCACATGACAACACATGGGGGCTTCAAACGAAAGTTGTGATAGGCTCCAAAATCAATGTAGGAAAAAAATTTGGAGCGTTGTTGTTGCAGTGACAACATAACCCTAAGGTTTAATATATTACACTTAGGGTTTATAATCTTAGGGTTTAAAATAATGATCATATGATGTATTTTATTGGGTTTTATAAAGTTAGGGTTTTTTATTGGGATTTAATATTGTGACATTGCAATGCTAATAAAATTTATCCAATGTCGCATTGCGTCTTGAACATTTTATCAATACAACAATCAATCTCACCATCGTTGTCGCAATATTATATTACATTGTAATTTATTTAAATTCATATTGTGACATTACAAAATTGTGGTTTAATATTATGGTTTATAATATTCATGTTTTTAATATTGTGTTTATAATATTAGGTTTTAATATTATATTTATTATTTATAATACACAAGTTTAATATTAGGATTTATAATATTGATATTAGGGTTTATTATATTGGGTTTTATAATGTTAGGGTTTTGTATTATTGGTTAATATTGTGACTTTGGAATGCACAAAAACCTATCGAACATCACATTTTTAAAAACATTATCTCAATACGAAAATCAATTTCACAACCATTGTCATAATGTTACATTACATTGCAATTTATTCAACGTCGCATTATTACAATACAAAATGGGGTTTAATATTAGGTTTACAATATTGAGTTTATAATATTAAAGTTTAGTATTGGGTTTCTAATTTATAATTTTAGGGTTTATAATATTAATCTTAATGCATATAATATAATCTTAAGGTTTAATATAAATACTATGGTTTATAATATTTATCAATTTTGCAATTATTGTCGCAATGTTGCATTACATTACAATTTATTTAATGTTTCATTTTTGCATTACAAAAATGAGGTTTAATATCAGGTCTATAATATTAGGGATTTTTAAAATATAGTTTATAATATTAAGGTTTAATATTGGTTTTATAGTTTATAATGTTAGGGTTTAATATTAATCCTAGGTTTCTTAATATTAATCAATCTCAGAGTCATTGCCACAATGTCTATAATCCATTGGGATTTTAATATTAATCTTAGGATTTATATTCCTAGGGTTTAATATAAATGCTACGGTTTATAATTTTAATCCCCTTTATTTAATATTATTCTCTTTGGTTTCTAATAATAATACTCCCTTGGGTATATACTATTAATCATAGGTTTGATATATTAATCTTTACGTTTATAACATTAATCTTAGGGTTTATAACATTAATCTTAGGTTTGATATACTAATCTTAGGGTTTATAATTTTAATCATAGGGTTTAATATTAATACTTGGGTTTATAATCCCTTGGGATTATAATATTAATCCTATGATTTAATATTAATGTGTTAGGCTTCCAATCCCTTGTGATTATGATTTTAATCTTAGGAATTATATTCTTAGGGTTTAAAATTAAACCTAGGGTTTATAATAATAATTATACTAAGGTCTAATATTAATCCCTTGGTTTTATTGATCCCTTGTTTATTGGTCGTTTGGGTTTATAATATTTATCATTTAGGTTTTAATGCTAAAATCCCTTGGGTTTATAATGTTTATCCCTTGGGTTTACAATATTTATCCCTTGGATTTAATATTATTCCTTTGGATTTACAATTCCTTAGGTTTAATATTAATCCTAGGGTTTGTAATATTAATCCTAGGATTTAATGTTAATCTCTTGGATTTATTAGTCCCTTGAGTTTATAATATTGATTTTTTGGAGTTTGAATAATGATCCATTGAGTTTATAATATTGATCCCTTGGGTTTATAATCTTAATGATTGCTTGGGTATATTAATCCTTTGGGTTTAACATTAATTCCTTGGATTTTATAATATTAATCCCTATACATGTTTGTTGGTATAAACTTGGTGCTTGAGTTCCCACTTTTGTTGTAGTGGTCGAATAATCTAACTTGTCATTATATTCCAGTGATCATGATTGGCCATTGAAACTATTTCCACCATGGTGGATTGGATGGTTGTTTTTTATTGATATGATTTTATTTTATTTTTTTGAATATTTCTTTTTCACCATTCTCACTATTTATGAGTATTCATAAGGTCCGTTATGACTGTATGTATTTACTGTTAGCCATGGAATTTCTTTGGGGTCGTATCTTATAATGTTAACTATGAAATTGAATGGATTTTTTTATTTTTTTTTTGTGCGTAGAATCGGACAATGCATCTCTTGAATCAATACTATTCCAGACAACTCCATATATATTGAAGACCACCTACAAATTTTGAAATTAGTAAATGACCATAAAATCCTTATTAAAAATTTTAAGTCGACTCCGTGTTAATAATTTAATTTCTCCCTATGCCAATAGAGTACCATGTTGAATATTAATTAAAAAAGCGAATTTCGTTTTCCGTAGGGAAATTCAAGGAGCCACTAAGATGATGTTTGCACTGGTCAATGTGACTTTATAGAAAAGGCAGGAAAGCCCATGTATAGCGTATGCACCCATCCAGAATCATCGAATCATCGTTCTCTTGGGATATAGTGCACCCAACGCAGGCGCTTCGTTGATGACACTCTTCGGACCAACCTCCACAGATTTCAAATTTGGCATGGCATTTTAGATGTCCTAGCAAGGTTATAGATGCATTTACCTGTAAAGAAATTTTATAGAGGGTGGTTACAACTCGAATAAATTTGTGGTAAAAGTTAGATTTTAGCGTTCTATGAGAAATGAAGTAACCACTTTTCCGTGTGTTGTTCATCAACATTAAAGTAATGAAAAGATTTTGTAATTCCGTTGTACTCCGTGGGTACACGTTTGTAGTAAGACAACATTGCGAGATGACTTTTTTTAGTTGTTATATGATGACTTCTTTTAATTGTTATATGAATATTGTTATGGCTATGGTTAATTTAGATTTTCAGGTCCATTTAAATTTCTGATATCCGTAAGCTCAAGGAAATATATGTACTCGCATCAGTTGCTCACATTGTTGAGAGTTTAATATGTGTGATCATTATTTCAATAAATATGTATTAGGAAGGTGATCATGCGTAAGGGTATTGTTTATGTATACTCAATGATGGATACGCTTGCATGTTAATATTTCTATCGTGATATAACCAAAGATTACGTTTCTTCATTTATTTTACTACAAATTAAAAAAAAAAAAGTACTAATACATTTTACACCATCCAATTCTCAATAAAAGAAAGTCGTTGGCATTAATCACGACTTTTCTGAGGAAACAACTTTGATGAGAATTTTATTAGATACCTATCAATGATAAAATTCCATTGTTTAACACATCATTATCAATTTACCATTCCACTGTTTAACAGATCATTATCAATTTGATTTTGTTGCAGAAAATGATGAACCTTAGTTAAAAAGAACAACAAATAATTATATAAATTTAGTTTAATGAAATCAAGAGATTAATATTTCAAATAATGTTAATCTTCTAGTTTTTAACCTTAATCTTAAGGTTTATCATCCTAGGGGTTAATATATTAAATTTACGGTTTATAATGTGAAGATTTATAGTAACGATCTTAGAGTTTATTATATTGGGTTTTACAATGTTGGAGGTATATAGTAGGGTTAATATTGTGAGATTGGAATAGTAAAAAATCTATCCAACAGTATTGTGAAAAATATTTTGTCAATATGACAATCAATATAATAATTATTGTCGCAATGTTAAGTTAGATTGCAATTCATTCAATGTCACATTCCAAAATTACACAATTGCGGTTTAATATTAGGGTTTATAATATTCAGGTTTATATTAAGTTGAATTAATAAATATTTTATGACTAAGAATTAAATGATAAATATTGTGATGATGATTAAGAGACATTTGTTTCACTTTCTAGTAGATTTGGTAATGCATTTTTCTTTCCAATTTAGATTATGTAAAATAAATATATGTTTTTATGTATTTATAAGTACATTATTTTAAGTAGATATGTCTTTATCATTGTGAACATGATGTATATTAGCTAGGAGAAATGTGAAAACATGAATTTTAATGACTATCTCGTAATAATTATATGTGGAAAAAAAATATTTTTTTGAGTTTTGCAATAAGAATTAATAAAATATATTATTTGTTAAAAGTTTAAAGCTAATATAGTATGATTTTTGTATTATTTAACTCATTATATTATTAAAAAAGAGAAATTTAAACCAGTACAATAACAAATTAAGAACCAAAATAACACCAAAATGTTATATCTTTATTACTAGAAAATGTTCACTTGCCTCTTTTATCGAGAACTTCCAATAGAGCAAATCCTCAATTACAAGTAACTTCACAAGCCTTATTTCACATTTATTAATCCTCATCTTTAGAGGGAGAAATTTTTAATTTAAATTGGTAAGAGTTGTTATAAATATTAAATTTAAGATGCTTGAAAATCTCACAACTTTAGTGATAAATTAAATTTTAATTAAATAGAATCTTTTTAAATTATATTAAATTTAAATTAATTATAAAAAAATTGACTCATGTTTTTTAAATTTAATAATATATTGAATTTTATAAACCAATATAGATCCATCTTAACAATGGATCTACCAAGGGCCGAGATGCATTGAGATTAGAGGGATCAAATCTCATTATATGAAAATATTTTTTTAGAATGTAAAACTTGAAAAAATATGTACATGTCAAAGGATTTAATTTATTTTAGTGATTGATAAATTTGTGATTAAAATGGACCCTATAGTACTAGTTTCTATCTCTATATATAGATTGACCATAGTGTAATTTTTGT
This sequence comes from Pinus tabuliformis, assembly GCA_031772625.1. NCBI lineage: Eukaryota > Viridiplantae > Streptophyta > Pinopsida > Pinales > Pinaceae > Pinus > Pinus tabuliformis. Next base: position 315,281,323 of record CM062814.1, on the reverse strand, counting down.
TGGTTAAATTGTATTTTTGAATAATTTATTATTATTAATGTTTTATATTAAAAATTTAATGAATTACACATTTTCCCCTTATTAAGAACTAACTAAAATTATTTTACTTTTAATTATTTTTTCCTTGTGAGTATTGAAATACTTTACTAATTAGGTTATAATGAATATGAACGAACTATCTAAGCAATAGAAAAATATTTATCGTAATTTTATAATCATAGTTTCAAGCGTACTAAAATTTGTAATTTATAAAAACATCTTTGCATTTTTTTAAAGTAAGTCATTTTGCATGCAATTTTAGGTATAAAATTTTGATATAAGATCACCAACACATAAGCTATAATAAATATTATTTCATAAAAATAAACATCTTGATGCTAACCATCTAACAAACATAAACATCATCTAAGATAAATATTCAAATTCACTACAATCATCTAATTGTATACATCTATAACACATATAAACATCATTAGCAAGCACACAAATCTAATAATATAACATGGCATCATCATCATGATCGCATCTTACAAAACAAAAACATTGTAATATAACATCATCACCACACACATCCTCAAATTAATATACATCTCATGTCAAATAATTGTTATCACATACACATCTATCTACAAGCACATTAAATAGATATATCTAACATGACGTAACAATATACACATCTTCACCAACATATAACTAAGTACATAAACATGATATATATATATATCTATATATATATATATATATATATATATATATATATATATATATATATATATATATATATTAGATAGCGCATACAACACACATAGTAGTGGCAGCCTCGCCTGTGGCAGAAGACGATGAATGGTCAAATACTGCCTCAACTGTCGAACTCTGAGGTGGAGGTGTAGGTGGTTGGTATTCTCTCTCAAGAGAAAAATGAGGCACATCCTCTAGCTTTGGCATTATCATTAGGAAAATCATGAGGCAGAGGTGTACTACCAAAAGGATCACCGACACATTGATCATGATCTGATGGGGTAGTATTAACAAAAGCAGGATCACCACCCTCATCATCATGATTTGACGAATACCATTGTGTGAAGTCTCATTTGACATATCTGGAGTTGCATGCCTTGCATCCTCCTCATTAGTAGTATCCTACTAGCTCTAACATTTTGACGCATACGATTCATCATCTCACGTGGGCAATCCCTCAAGAGAACCATGAACCTAGGATCTACACTGATGTCTCAAGCCCCTGTAGGGTGGACTCCCTCCTCAATCAAAGCTCTAGATAATATATCACAGTAGTTCATTCTAAATCTCCACCATCTCTATGGGCCTAGATGCCCACAGCCCCCTCAGGATGTGCCTCACCCATCTCCTCATTTGCTCACTCCGGTGGGGGAGGTGGCATGTCCCCAAGGAATGTGTCAATGTGTACAAAATATATAGTACACAATAATAATTAGACACTTTCATTAAATACTTTAATAAAAAAAGTTAAATAATGTGATATAATAAATTTTATTCTAATTAATTAAGACAATAAAATGAAACTATATTAATTTAAAGAAAACACTAATTTTACCTGTATCATCTATAGGCTCATCCAGTGTGAAGAGGATGTGGGGACACTATCTCTAATCCATACCTGTGTATGAAAACGACATTAAGATAAATGTGTGGTCATATTCATTGATCAATAGCACTAGTGCTTGAGAAAAAAACCTAGTTGGATATTGCAACATGCCCCTCTTGGCCATCATCTGGCCCCACATGCACATTCAAACCTCAGTCATCAGTCGAGGAGGTGAACAATCAAATGTAGGTCTTGTCTCTTGAAATCTCTCAAAAAATAATAAAAAAAGCTTTGAGGTGAAAGGGAAGTTCGTCCTCCCATGTATCATCGAATGACATCTATCTATAGCCCTACACAACTGCCTCAAAAAATTGTAGACCGTCTGATACATCATGGCGCTTGAATGAAAGAATAGACATAATATAAAATAGGGAAACCAATGCGCTGCCCATCACTAGTATAGTGTGCAATGGTTGTCACTAATAGTGAGAGGCACCTAATCTCCTTTGCAACAAAAGAAGAAATCCATAGTTGCACGCCATGAACTTGAAAATCTACTAGATGGACTACGTGAGTCCCAACATATATTTGTGAGTAGACAAGATAACTCTCTTCTGCAACCCAACGGGTGTCATCAAGGAACTAGGGGAAATACTTCCCTCTCCTAGATAAGCTAGTGATCAAATATATATCCTCCTCAGAGGACCTATACCACGTCTCAAGACCGACATGAAAGTCCTGCTCATGGACATTCCACTAGCGAATCATATGTGCGAACAAGATAAATTGCACCTTTAGGGATGTAGCCTCCCCATAGTACTTAAGGATGCCTACATTCCTTAACAGTGCTTGGGTCACTGTGATAATAGGGAGAGGGTATAAATCCCTTTCCCTCTCTTGGGCCTCCCATGGTCCGAACATATTGTATTGGTCCACCGTTTTCTCTAGCTCCTATTGTTTCTCCCTCTATCGACGTATCTGATACATAATTGACATATAAAATACATCATCCTCGTACATAAAACATAATTTTTTTTATGTGTTTATAAATATGGAAACATAACTTTCAATTAAAAGAAAATCCTCGATGAGCCCAAAAAATGGTAATGCACCAACTCCATTGTGATATCAAACACAACCATAGTGGAGACAATGTGTACATACATATGGTGAATCAATTTTGGTTCACATAAATATATTTTCACTGTGATGTGTCTTAAACATATGCGTAGATTCACACTCATAACATTTTCGTATCATTACAGAACATTTAGGTTATCGAACACATCGAGCTATATTTTTTAATATTATGTGTGAGATGCATTTGGTAAATATAAATGCACCAGACGTAACCTAAAAATTTATGCACCAACGTTTATGGCTTTTCTCAATGCGCATCCATTTACAAAAAAAATCTCATAAAGCAATGGTGTGTTAGGTTCACACACTAAACTGCAGTGCACCCTGTAGATTTACAGGGTGAACTATTATTAGTGTGAGTTGAAGCCATCGAACACATCATGAGGAAAAAAAAATTCAAAAATAGTGGATTTTTCACTCATTTTGCAATTCTAATCTGCTAAAAAATTAAATGAGAGAGAAACATAGACATTACCTAGATATTTGGTCCTCGGGAAGGCATTATTGACATGTAGTTTAGAAAAAAAAATTAAAAAAAATAAAATAAAATTGGAAAGCCAATCAGTGAGCATGGTACAGAAGGATGGTGAGCAAGAGAAGCACCGACATCAGGACCCTTTCATGAGGCAAGAGTGGTGTTGGTGCTTCAGATTTCTACAACACTATAGATGGTAACAATTAAATTTATGACTGATAGTTTCTTTTAATTATTTAACCCTCCTTTGGTGCATTATTATAATCGCATCGATGCATAAAATATCCAAGAGCATCATTTTTTTAAAGATATTAAAAACCCTTTAACAATGCTCTTGTTAAGATGCATCAAGATGTTCAAATACATGTATTGCATCAGTGCTTTATCGTACTATAGCACCAGATTTAAAGAAAAATTAAAACTGCCTAATGGTGCTCTTTGATAGATGCACCAAAGTATTTTAATACATGAACAACACCGATGCTTCGTAATAAGACAACGCCATTTTAAAAAAAATATAAAAACCTTATAAGGGTGCTCTTGTTACAACACCCCGAGGGTTTTTAAATAATTGACAACACTGGTGCTCTATGGGAATATAGCACCACATTTAAAAAACCCCCTAGCGGTGCTCTTTCTAAGACAAATCAAAGCATTTTAATACATTAATAACATGAGTGCTTCATTGGAATATAGCACCACATTTTTTTGAAAATAAGAAACCTATGGTAGTGCTTTTCCTTAGTATGCACCAAAGTGTTTTACTACAAAAATGACATGAGTGTTGTGGGTGGATATAGCACTGACCATTTTTAAAATTGAACTTTTATCCAGCACTATTGATTATTGTAAGCACCGATGCGTGCTATATTGTTCACACACCAAGGAATTATAGTACTTGTGTAGCACCAGGTTGTTGTCATAGTTTAGCACAAGATTAGGCAAAATGAATTTTATGACCGACATTTTTTGTAAATTTAATCATTTTCTAATGTTATCGAGTAGTATACACACTAGTGCTCTTTGTTAGTTAGTGCACCATTTTTTTAATAAATCTACGATGGTGCACCATGTTCTATTCAACATCGGTGCTTATATGTATAGTAAAGCACCTGTGCATTTGTATATTGTAGACGCATTGTAAAAAAAAAATTGCTAAAACATCTGTGTGCCCACCTCCACTACAAATGGACTTTTGGGCTATTTTTATAAGGAATTCTGCAAAAACCTCTACTAGATTATATTTTCCTTGTAATGTTAATTTCAAACATTAGGCCTTGCGCCAATGAATCTCAATAATGGATTTATGTAACAAAAAATCAAATCTAAATTCTGAACCTAGCTCGTATCAAGTAAAGTTGGTGCCCAATCTACAGACTCTCCACCTCCCTAAATGATGAATTTGCATGGTGCACCAGGCCGACAATAATAACTCGACATTTCCTAAACCTCTCCACTTCGAAATCCCTGCTTGGGCATGATAATAAGACCTCAAACCGTTAACATAACACCATATTATTTTGATTTGTGAATGAAAACTAGTATGCTACCATGCATTCTCCCCCTCCTTAAAGCTTTCCCTTCGCTTATATCGCTCATACCCAATATAAGTAATTTTTTTCAATTACTCTATATAATAAATAGAGTTAACATTAAAATAATTTACCTGTAATAAATATTGGAATCTTTTATTTTACGTTTCCCTTTTTATTTACCAATTATATACACACCCCACTCAGTCACATTATTCAAATTATATACACATGCCACTCACATCACATTTCTTTTTACCATTAATATTTTTAAATACATATCCCCCTATTCACATCCCACTCACATTACATTATTTTACGCATTATTGGTTTTTTTTTACTATTAATATTTTTCAATACATGTCCCTTTTATATTGGAAAGTAGAAATATATATCTATCTCTCTCTGTGTATGATGGAAGAGATTTGACACAGTTTACAGGCAAACTGTTTCGACCGTAGGTCGAGTCCTTAGAATCATACTAAAGTTATCGAAGAAATTTCAATTCGCTGGAGTTTGACAGGTAAATCGCCCGTCACAAGCAACCTAGCCGTCAAATACGGTCGACAATGCAGTGTTACCGTCATCAAACAGCGTCGTGATATGGAAAAAGTTTAACATTGTGGTTACACAACTTAATTTCTTAACGGGTGACATGGATTTAAAATTCGGGTAGTTTAAAGAAGTCACAATTTTGTTATGAAAAAATAAAAATAAAATTGTGATAAAATTTTAAATTACCATTTTCAATCTTCAAGATTTTGAGTACATTGGAGTTCTCTTTCTGCCATTAAAAAAAATGATTTAGCTGAATTCCGATAAAAAAAAACATGCCCATATCTTTAGACAACTCCTTCGAAATTATAACATGCCCCTCCCAAATTTGCATCCTTATCGATGAAATGTAAAATCCCCTCGGCTCTTCCAGATTTGTAAACCCCCCTGGGCGACAGAAATATCAGAGAGACGGACTAACAACATCTGATGTGGCAAGAGCTAATCATCTTGCCATAGGGCATTAAATGCCTGGTTATATGCATGCTGGATAACCCGATAACACGCTCGCGCGGAGACTAGATAAATAAGAAATGGGTGTGCGCGTGTTATCGGGTTATCCAGCCTGCATATAACTGGGCATTTAATGCCCTATGGCAGGCTGGTTAGCTCTAGTTCCTTACACTATTCTCTTGGTGTGTCAAATAGATATACATTATGTTCGTTGACCAAATTTCTTGGAGGTCAAGAATGCAAAATTCTTGAGAATGCCCCATATTTTTATTTAATTCTTAATTCTTGGGGCGTTGCAATGTTTGATGCCCATTTGTTTGTTTCAGCAAAAATGTAGTTTTTGCCCATATCGAACACCATACCCTTTAAAGTAAGTCTGAAAAAAATTTCAATTCTGAAGTTTCGGTAGTTCCTCCGTCCCGATATTCTTCTGGTAAAAGATAAATATTTGATGCCGTCTTTATTCGTTATACAAATTTTAAAGCCCAAATGTACTACTCAAATTTTATGAGCAATTTAACTGATTGAAGTCATTGAAATTCTGACAAGCCACTGGGTCCAGCTGTCACTATCCAACTGAAATGGCGTAGGCATCTTGAATTATAGTGCCCTTTGATTTAATTCCCATGGATTGAAAAAGCACTTGAGTATCAGAATTTTATAAGCTTCCATCTTATAATTTAATCGAATGAATGGAACTAGCATTTGCACCTTATGTTGCAAAGGAAATGCCATATGGCATAGAGTGCTAAGGCATAGAGTGGGGAAGAATAGCGACATGTGAATGGGCATTGTTGAAAGCAAGGGTGGATGATAATGTGTATTCTGAAAATGGATATTTTGTTATGGTCAACCTAATGCATTCATTAATTAGATGACAACGAAAAAGTTTCAGGCCTAGGCTGAACCAACAGAAATCTTTTCTACAAGACTGAAATTCCCTAAATGATTCCTCAATCAATGGAAATAACCATTTCCCTCATCTGATACCTAAAATACATTGTAGGAGACCGATTTTTCAAGTAACTTAATATAACTAGAAATTGCCCCAAAAAGTGCAAAGAGAGGCCGATTACAGACAAGTTTTTATGTATAAAGTGTTGAGAATGAATTGGATCTCGGATTAGGTCTTTGTGTGGACTCCGTTGGTTTGGGAGATGTATCATGTGTTACCATTTGTGCATAATATGGGCATAAAGTTGTTATGATGATGGAGATTATTTTCAACCAGTTGTGGGTTGGCAACAACTTTTGTGGAATGCCTTAGGGTAAGATTCCATCTTCTGGATAAT